>OZ018325.1:185772289-186287289 GCA_963969495.1 Ceratothoa steindachneri
AAGGGAATGAGTAAATATACAGAGATAGAAAATATGTTTTCATAGAACATCTCATAGCTTCTCTACCTTATTTGAGAATTACTTTTCAAATATGTTATTGTTCTAGTCGGTTTAACTATATTTTATATTCCATATAAAAATGAGAAATTGCACATTTCAGAATGGTTTTCCTTGCAACTTGGTTAAACTCTCTCTTCTTAATTTATATATCGGGTGGTCCAGCAAAAACTTCATTAAATTTCAAACTTGAATAATTTAGTCAAATTTAATTGGATATAAATGAAAATTCGAATACTACAACTCATATATATTATTCATCATATCCAAAATTTCTACAATATAACTAAAATAACGCTACAATTAAATAAATAAAATAGTCACTCAAAAGTTTGCTTGCTGATTGCTCCCGACAAAAGATAATGTCGATATTTTTCTATTTCTGGAAACTTTTTCACGCAGTAAATTCCTTATGGAATAGTCCATAGGAATAGAGTCAGGCAATTAGGAAGACCATTCATTCTTTTTGATAAAATGCGGATAATTTTCTTCTAAAGATTTCTGTGCTGTTTTGCTAGTATGAGAGGGCGCACCATTTTCCTGGAAAATGAATTCTCCTTTAGCGATCGTAGAGCAACTTACAACGCGTCTTTCTACACTTTTTACATTAATATCACGAAGAAAATGCACATTCTTTTATAAGCTTGAAATTTTTGTCGTTTTAAAATCTGTTGCACAAAGAACGAAAAATACCTAAATAATTGGAGATCTTCCTTTGAGATAGATGAGTTCCACATTTTTCCTCCTGAGATAAAACAATTTCTTCTACTTCAATAATTTTATTTTCGGTCGTGATAGTTTTATTAAGGCCGTCACTACCCTTCTTTCAAGCTATTGAACCAGTTGTTTTATCTTTTTTATTGTTCTAAACACTCGTAGAAGTCCAATTTTTATCTGGCAATTCACGAAAAATTCTATTTCCATTCCAACCTTTTTCTTTAAAACATGCTTCTATTATAATTTGATGAGTGAACCTTAACAGCAAGATGATAAGATGTATAATAATACAACTTATAAAATTAAAGTTTAAATGATACTGAAAGAGAGAAAAATATATAGCTTAATAGCCTTGACATGCCGCCTTCGTATTTCCTAAGCACAATTATCGCCCGTTTTCTTGATTCGGAAAGCAAAGTCTTGAGTGAATATTTTATTTTAATTGTAGCAAAGCTATTATTGTTATATTGTTTAAATTATGAGATACATAATAATACATATTAATTATTCTATACGAATTTTCATTTATATTCAATTACATTTAACTGAGTTATTTAAGTTTGAATTTAGGGAAGTTTTGCTTTGTCGCTCTATTTAATTAGAGTAATTCATTTATTAAACAAAACTAGTTACCCCACAGTCCACTATCCTCCGATCATTTCATTCAACCATAATGCCAATCGCGCTTAAGGAGCCCATACCCTAACCCCATTCCAAGCACTTACATTTAATACACCCCAGCTTGATGAAACCGTTTTATAATCTCTATTATGCAAAAAACTAAACGGCTCTTCTTTCGACTCTTTCAGCCTCTTAAATAAAGCCTATGCATGATATTTACCTTACCAGAATACCATCATCAGCAAGCACGAAACACATCGCAATGGAGAACCAGAAAAAAACAACCAGGGATACAAAGTAACACAGACAACATTATAAACATAATACGCACGATTCAAGCAGTCTCATCAACAACAATGGCGACATTAGCAAGTCTAATTGAGTACTCTTAAACTATAAGCTATCAGGAGACTTGCCAACTCTAATAGTGGGAAACAAGACATCCACACACCATCTAATCTAACACAAAAAGAGTTAACTTCACCAACAATCACACTCATACTCTACGCAAATATTACCAAAAGAATACCTGATCTCTTACTCAGCCACAAACAAAAACATGCACTCGATATAGATTACGAGATTTCAAGGCCATTTGGCAACCAAAGTTCTTCTCAGCCTTTTGCTGTGACAGAATATTAAATATTCACCTAGGACAGATAGATGTAAAAGGCATAAACCTTTTCCCACCACTATTCAATCACCTTTTCACCCATAACTCTATTCTAAATATCTGGAAATCTGTTCACGTAATAAATAAGCTACCCACTGATCCCGCATTTTACCCCCCTATTGCCATATTCTGCACTACCTCTGAAACCATGGAACGAACCCACACATCCAAGAAGATACTTCTTAACACCGATTTCACTCATTCTCCTCCGAAGCGCTGTGCTAACTAACATAACTCAGTTTATTCAATAAGGCTTATATAAATTCATACCATCAAACAGGCACTTAACGGCAATAATAAACATAAACAAGGCTTTCGACAGTACTAAGACACATCATCATCAACAAATCTAAGCGTCACGCTTTAACTACAAAACTACAGGGGATCTCTGAGAGAGTCCCCTCCCCCATAACGCTTGAGTTCGTCGAGGCTAATGGCCTAATTTGATAGATTTATCCATTGACATATTACTTTAATTTGGCTAAACAGGATACTATTTATCTATATCGGTTAGGAGGCGTTACGAGCATCTACCTTTATATCCAATGACATTTTATTTTAATAAAAGTAGGCTGGGCTTTTCATTTACTATCACTAAGTACTTAACAACTTAAACTGAAAATCGCGATAGGATGGATGACCTGCGAGAGAGCAGTTATAGAGAGCGTGGCTTTCTCATTGGATCAGCTTTCCACAGTTCCCATCTTCTTCGTTTTAATGCCATATTTTCTTTTAGTCTCTGAGAGTAAAATCTAATAACGCGTTGCCCATGGCTAGCATCCCACGACTCTTTCCTAAGGAATCATCTGAAATAGTTGGAAACGGACTTAGTGTTCAAATCGACTATATTATGTGCTTGTCACCAGGAACACATAACTTTGACCGAGTATATCCAAGAAGAGGTTTGTCGGGGAAATTGTGTAGAGCGAAAATTAAAGAATCCTTTATGTATGATATCTCAAAAAGATCAGCAGAAGCAATGTACGTGTAATAACGGAATGCATGATACATGGCAACAGTATAGTTTTAAGTGTGACATTCATACAACATCGAGGGGTTGACCATTCAAAAAATCTCCAGTACCCAATAACTGAACGCTAAAAAAAAATGTATTTAGTATCTCTCCTTCTTTATTGGTTCGTATTTATGCAACTCTTTACGGAGAAAAAAGAAACTGAATAAATACTTACTGGAACAAATCTTTCAGGACATTATGAGTTTCATTCTCTCCTTTAACCATCTTCCTCAGCTCCGACTCTAAGCTAGTGCAGATTTTGCTATTTGTGATTCTGTGAGGATATTTAATGCGTACATGTGTGCATATCACTAGAACTCCCGATGTTTGCTGTCATCTACAAGATATAGTAGACAATTCTTATTACTGGTCTGTCACTTTAGCTAATTAGAGATAGCTTTTTTATCGTAGCTAATTATTTATACAAGAGGGTTCATCATTGGTACTTTTTTATATTACGGCTGGTTTACTAGAGGAAAGACCTATTAATTTGACTTACCCTGCAATAAAACCCCAAATATTCTTCTCTTAAAATAAAAAGAACGAATTTATTTTTCTGTTTAGGAATAATTGTACATGAAGTGGTGATGGTGGATATTGCTGTGTAATAGGTTGCAAAGTCTATATTCTTGGTTTGTCTTACATGGTATCTATCGATATTGATAGCCTATATTGGTTAAGATATCCGCTGTTCGCCTTCCTCAGAAAGAAATCAAAATTATCTATAGTAAAACAGCATAAAATTATTTTACATTATAGAGTTATACTTTGACGAACTCATTTACTCACTTACTCTTCACTATAGGGATAATTTTACTTACGCAATAATAAAACTAAGATGTAATAAGGACAAAGTATGTGTGAATTAGCAATATAACTTTCTGTCCACATACGATCTAGCTGAAACCGCAGTAGCTGATATGCCAATAATATTAGAAGGTTTCCACTTTTTAATGAAGACTCGAATGCCTTATTGGTCTTCTGTATTGATTCAACTGGAAGAGCCAAGATCTGCGATTGCGTCGTTGGTGAGTCGTGGGTTTGTTTTTCTCTTATTGCTTCTAATGGCAAAGATAGAGTGAACATATCTGGGGTTCCATTTAAACATCTCTATGTTAGAAATGAGAGTAGATACGTATTGAAATATGTGTACTGGAGGCCGGTAAATGGAGAACATTAAATCAATTGGTGTAAAGGGACTTGTGAAAAATGCCTCTAAATTTCATTTGAACCAGCTGGCAGTAATAGTCATTGTTACAAAATGGATGTTGGTGTTATAACGGTAATATTAGCTATATAATAGAAAATTGTAACTCGTTAAGGGAAAACAAATCTGTAAATGGATGCCTTACATTTATTTCTGTTAACCTTCCAGTTACCTTAGTGTATTCTTTCATTGTAATCGACCCTCATTCGAATAAATTAAATGGTTTTAAGTCCGTCTATCCCCACATGATAAATTGAGGCATATTTAGAGAATCACTTGCCATTTTTGTTCCCAGTAGTACAAGTAGTGCCTTTTTAGGCTACTCTGGATACGAACTTTGGACACAATTTTACTTACTCTTATCATTTGCCGGTTTTATCAAGACGTTCTTCAAAACTCTCTTCCTCTTTAGGTGTTTTAGTATATTTAATAAGTCACATTTTCATGGGTTTAATGTTGGTCTAAACAACGGCCATAACTTGTTCCTCTGTATTCTTGGAATTGAGATTTCCCTCCTCTGTGGACACTTTGGCCAATACCTTACCCAAGTGTCGCGCTGCAAAGCTAACATATGAGCAAAGTATTAAAGCAGTACACATCTATTTTGAATCTATCTTACAATCAATATCTTCATAATTTATGTTATTTATGCAACAATAATGACAATAACATTTTTAGTTTCGAAGTATTTACCCGCATACTACGAATAAGCGACTATTAAGGGGAAAAAGTGATAAGCAGAGAAAACAAATGCATAAAAATTTCTTTTAGTTTCTTTGAGCTCAACTACGGATGCGGCGACACGAATGCTACCTTGTAATTAGAAAAGTTTCGTTTCATTATGACTTTCCTTTTCATTCCTGAATGTTCAAGAGAAAAGGGTTTTGCCTTCGCTAAACACTTCCCAACCCTAAAGGATAAAAGGATCGTTTTAAAAAGAGCCACATTTAAAAACAGTCTTACTTGGCAATACATGTACAGTATATACCTTTGCGCGCCTGTACTTGCTCCTATTTTTTGGTATATTCAGGAATTATTGTGTTATTTTTATTGTTGTATTTTTTACGTTCTATTTTTCATCTCATTTGACTACTGAAGTATTTTTTAGCTCATGTTTTCCTCCCTGATGTGTGTTTTTCTTCGAGGTGTTTTCTATATGCTTTTGAACATCGATAAATTTCTAGTACATCCCGCCACGATTTTTTGACCATAAAATGCATTTATCTGGCGTTTTTATGGGTTAGAAACGCGATTATATTCCTTATTACCTACCTCCGAAATTCACTTATTTTCTTGAATAAAGCTCTTATTTCAGTTTTATTTCATTATATTTAATGCGCATCATGACGTCTGGTAACCCTGGCAACTCCATGAAAGCATTGAAATTAGACTTCAAAATTCAAAAAATATTTTAAATGGGGAGGCAAAAAAAAAATGGCAGGCTTTCTATTTGCCTCTAATAAGAGTTGATTAAAAAATCCGGCTGGCACATAAACACCCACATTTAGAATATAATCACCTTAGATTACAGTTTGAAGTCAAATTTAAATGCTTTCAAATGGGTTGCAGGACGTCGTAAAGTGCATTCATATAATAAAATTAAAACTAAAATAAAATCTGTTAGCAAGAGAATAATGGTTGCAAAGGTAATGGCGATCATAATCGCGTTCTTAACCTCTGAAAACATCAGAAAATGTTAAAAAATTCAACTAAACATCTGACTCAGACACTAAGTATTGGCCTTTTATTTGTAACAGAGATTATGAGGGGTTTCAAATATGGCTGAAAATTTAATCCACTGGTTGTCATTAGAATAATTAACTCTCAAGTGAAGTAAAGTTAGGGTTTTTCTTGGTTAAATAAAAACATGAAAAAGACACGATAATGGTAGGACACTTTTCGATCGAAAGTCTTAAAGTCTAATTATCTAATTTGCATAGATCCACGATATAAGAGAGACCGATCATATTTAATCAGCGCCGCTTGAGAGTTTGCTGCCCTTAAAGCTGCCCTTACCTGTTTCTTGTCACCCAAAATCTCCACCTAAGCTTTTTATATCTGTTCATCCGCCTGGAAAGAATAATAAATTTAATTAAGTTTTCCTTCATATAAAATGACTGGAAAATATGATAAATATAACTGAATAGGAGAACTGAAACCAGCAAACTTCAAATATGTGGTCATTTTTGCATAATTGAGAAAAAGGTTGGATGATCTGCCGTAGTTTTATCTCAGACTATGACACTTTTCCCGCTAAACTTTAACTCTTTGTCTTTGTGGTGCAATTAATGGGCAATATTTTGCCTGCTTTGCCACTACCAAGGTTCCTCCATCGAATACACGCAAATTGAACTTAGAGTGATCACTGAAGTGGACTGAGTTATATTTGCCATCTGTCCATGTAACTTGCTCAGCGTCAAATTTAAGACGAATCTTCTTGTTCGTCGGACTGACTAATAGCTTGATCAATGGCTTGATCATCCGTGAAGATTCTTCCTCTTAGCCGACGATTATCAGCATGCCAGGGTACTTCATGTCAAAAACTTTCGAGAAACTACTGCCACCATCTTGAAAAGCTCCTTCATCCCAATTTCTGTAATGGCTCACTCTTCCCTTTTTGAGGCCATCCTTGGCTTCGTGGGTGATTTACCGCCTTTATCTAAGCCTATTTTGTCATCAGGTGACAGGATATTTTTAATTACAGTTTAGGAACGCTTCTATTTTTTCTGCAATGGCTCCAATTAAAAGACCATTTCGGTGGCGTAGTTTTACGATCAGCTCGCGGTCAGAGATTTGACAGATTTCTTAGGAATGTTAGCTGGAGGACAGCTGGCAAGAGAATAACCTAACACACACGAGCTTGAACTTAAGTTCGTTGCTATTCAAACAATGCCAGTTCTGTCTACAAGAAACCTAGGCGTTTGGATCATTTTAAGCACTTTATTTTTTCTAGTAAAATATTGACCTATTGAGATATCTTTCGTTTTATTAATCTAAATTCACATAATCTTTACCAATGCGTAGTATATACCATTAGCTTATAGTACACCAATTTTAAAAACCTTGGATTTTCCTTGGCAAAGTTATGATAGATATTATGATTGAAATACAGGCGTTCTGATCTATTTAGACGATAGTCTACATATGTATATGCCTCCATCTGCTTGACGGTGTCTCTTATTAGCTAGATTTTAGTGATATTCCAGATAATAGACACATTTTTGCATAGGGAAAATCCATCAAGCCCTTTTTCGGTTTGTGTTAAAGGTATAAAAGGCTTATGATATTGCGTTAACCTCCTAAGATTACACCGTTAAGGTCCCAGGGTTTAAAAAGGAGAAGATTTGTAGATGATAAGGAGTCGGCAGTCTTTTTTTTAATTTAAAGCCGAAATAAAGGTTCAAAGGCTTCGTAATTAGACATAGGTTCGATTTCGAATTAAAGGAAAATTAACCCATTTGTTGTTTACTCTCCTCATTCAAAAATTATTGATCCACAATTACTTTCCCTAAAAACTCAGCAAATCTTTAATAATAAGGACTAAATAAGGGTGTTATATTGAAAAGTAGTGAAAATGTAGTGAAGGTGGAACTTAGAGTGGGTGTATTGGAAAGGCGTGCAACTTTCCTGAACATACACCCCTTCGTTCTCAAAATATGGGCCATTTCGAGGCCATATTTGGTTATCCATATTTCTTGCAAAAGGAGCAGGCCTGTGTCTTCAATATCCCTTATGCCGCAGGTAATCTTCTCTTTTGGATACCCGGTTATGTGCCTTCCATATTCAACCGCCTATTGTAACTCCATCTCTTTATGAACTTTATAAATAAAAAAGGATCTGCTGTCTTCGTTGGTTTTTCACTTAAAAAACTAAACAATAAAATGATCCAATCCTAAACTTTATTTTAGGTTGTAATTAAATATGCAATATGTTGCGGTATGCAACAAGAATGACTGATATAATTTTATTTTTGTTACACTACAGACCTTATAACAGCCTTCGCGGGGTCATTACCCCTTTACTGCTTTGGCCATTGTCAGAAAATGAGGGATAGAGAGAGCGAGCTTGTGTGATCGAGTCACGCGAAAGGGATTTCGGGCAAAGGAGCCTTGCTTTCAAACCATCGGCAAACTTCTGGAGTGATAACGCGCCAGAACACCGTCCTGTTTATGGTGTTACGACCTTCATCGCCGATTCCCACCATCAAGGCTGTGGGACTGAACCGATAACGCTTTCGTCGGCAAACATTGGAACTTCCCGCGTAGTAATATATATTTTCCCCCGAGAATAGTCGAGGAAGTATTCTTAGAGCTTTTGGGTCGCGAATTGTCCCCACGTTGCTTCCAAGTAAGCAAACCCACGCAATGCAGAAGGTATTCACGCGGTATGATAGGTCTTTGGAATGATTCAGCGACGACGCGCAATCCTCGAGCGACAACCCCCGGTGCTATTCGGTCTCGCAGCAGGAATCCATATTCGGAACGACGAAGACTACGTCTGGAATATCGTGCTCTCCATAAAATCGTAAGATTTACATTTTCTTTCATCGTTAAAGAGGCGTGACGCTCTTTGATGGAGCGACTCACTTTGTGATATCCTTCTAGGCCTTTTTGAGTAATCATTGTAACAATTATTGAGCCTCGTACGGCTAAGACTCACCTCGCAGTCTCCTCCCGCTTTCACTTGTGTAATTAGTGTACTTATTGAGCCTAGTACGGCTAAGACGAGTCCTACTTGTCGCTTCAATTTAATCCATTTAGTAAACGGTGTTAACTCAATTACCTGTATATTATTCTGTGAATATCTATTGCTGTTTGTATAAGATTAAAAGATTATTTTTTTTTTCCTGTTTAAATCCTCCAACCACCAAAGCCTAATTAAATAGTAGCAATACCGGCCAACGATTAATTCACTCTCGCCATTTAAAATCCCATCACACTCGAAGAGGAAATCTTTTCCTAATTTGGGGCTGTCTTCTTCCCTCCCCTGCATCTTTGGAGGGAAGCCAAAAGGTTTAGATTCAGGCTACCTTAATTCAACGATAGAAATATACGCTTATCCTTAGCGTTACATGATGCAGCTGACATATATAGGATTGCGTACATTCCAGGTCCAAACGTTCGCAGGTGGATCTATTAATCTATTTCTCCCCTACATTTTGTACTTCCTCTTACTTCACCACTTTCCTTACAGATCTCTCCTTGCAAACGTTCTAAGACAGATGCCTTTTTTAGGTTTCGTTTTAAATAAAAATCCCGACTTTAACTTCCCGAGTCTGCTTTTATTTGTGCCCATAGGCAAATATTAGTTAGAGCAGAAACTTACTGGGTCAATTTAATGCGACTCTCCTTACATCTTCTTTCCATATCTTTATGGCGATTAATAGTTTTCCATTAATTCTGTTATTTATTTTTTATTCTTTCGTGGGTAAATTTCGTCTTGCTACTTGAAAAACTTGTAAGTTCAATCCCCAATGCTGGTCTGTGAGAGTCACACATGAGCTCCCGCATGTGCCCTCACCAGCGCAGATTTTCGAGTTAATATACCTGAATGCGAGTCATTTTTAGCCTGGACCAATTTTCGAACACTTCAATTTCTGGCATTTTAGCGCTCTTTGTTTCTCTTTAATCGCACCAAATGAAGACTTCTGGAATTGTGAGCATAGGAATGATAGGCCACAATAACTCAACAAACTTTATTTTGTTAGAAAATATTTTTTGCAATTCCTTTCTTTAATCTCCTTTTTTACTTATTGTGTGTTGCATCTTGGGAGTTTGTATTCTTGTCTATAAAGTTAGTATTTGGGTTGCTTTCGCGCGCAAATAGGGTGGTGTTTTTCCTTTTACTTGCTATGTGTCTAGAGTAAAAATCTATTCACTCTTCTGATTATAGTTATTAATGATCGAAGCATTTCATAGTTAGCCTCAGTTATTTACAATAAGATAACTTCTGCACATTTGTTGTAATCTTTTCTTCATTTCTTCGCTTCTCTCTCTTCTAAAAAGATGTGTCAAAGTCTCGTTCCTCGGTAGTTTTCTTCTTCAGAGTTTAGTATTTTCCCAAAAGCGTTTAGTTGGTAAAACTGTGATAATATATATGAAAATGCTTGGAATATTCAAAATCCGAAATGGAGATTATGCGAAAGTTCTTGAGTCCATGATTGCGCATAACTCGTCTCAAACTGCCTCCCTCCGCAAAGAAAACTGCGCCCCGGAAATGGATCTTTTCTCATTTTAGGCCTGGTTTCACTTTTTTCCTTTGGCTTATCATCCTTCGGGATAACCAAATACTAAGCCTCTTTGACGTTCCCCCATTTCTCCATTAATTGGTGTGAAATTGATGAGCAGGGAATTCTGACGTTACTGAAATATGCGTCCTCGAAACCATTTCACGGCTGGATACGCCACTTCTTTGAAAAATTACTTATCACAGAGTGAGACACTCATTATATCATGTGGGCACTTGTTTGATGAGAAAGGCGGTGTGTTTATGAACTAGTTTGGGTTAGTGTAGTTATGTGTAGTTGTTTAAGATAAATGTGCAGTCGGAAGCAAAAGTGCATGCAACCTTGACAGTTTAAGTAATGGGAGTATATCTACAAGTGCATAAATGACATTTTGTGTGAGTAATAAAGACAGATCCTTTGGAAGAAATGGATAGAAGAAGACTAACTGCATGTCGGTGATGCAGTTTCCAGAAACCCTCTCTTTTCTCCTAATGGAATTTTGTCATGGGGAAACGAAATATGGGAGATGCCCAGGCTGCAGAATTTAATTCCATTCAGTTTCATTCTGCTCTTACATTCGCCTTCATTTTTCATTTAATTTATAAAGAAACATTGCATTACATGTGGTATTACATTTTCGTCCTTTAAGATAATGGAAAAAAGAGAAAGCGCAATTAATTCAAAGATGCATAGCGTTTTCGACGCCATGCATCCCAGTGTATAGACAGAAAGAATTAACAAAAGGTCTGCTACAGCTTATTAGGTCAACCATGACGAAGCATTGGATCAAGAATTTACTAATCTCCTGTAATTTGGATAATTAATTAAAACAATATTTTTCAACTATTAAAAAAATAAAGGGATACTGTGGCAGAATCTAACAAGAGCCAACAAGGAAAGGAATGACCAAAAGGGTTAAGTTTACCAGAAAAATCAGCCAAGACAAAGGGTGCAGTAGTGAAACACATTAAATATAAATGCTCCTGTCGGATGGGGGTGTAAAAAATCTAGTAGGAACAAGTTTGGTTTAAAAGATAACAGTGACTAAAAGAACGAACACGAGTACTCTTTTCAAGAGGATTTATTTTTGTTGCACTTAATTGTTCGTACCCTTTATCAGTATTCGAATGTAGCTACTTGTTTTAAAAATTCGACGTCAGGAACTTATTCTTAGTATCTAAGTGCTCAGACATTTTCAGTACTCCTTAGTTAATTTTTTTTTTATTTTTACTTCTCTCTCTTCCTAAAATAGCTACACGATCTTTGTTAGCTTCTCCAAGTTAGTTTTACAAAAGAAAGATTATTATATAACTATGAAGTCTTGCAAAGGCTATTGCCGCTGGGGGTAATTCGCTGACCACAAAATCAATGCGTCTAATTTGTGTGGTATGCACTTTCTGATTTTGAAGTTTTTTATTATACGTGTAAAATAACTTTGAGTATAAGAACATTTTCTATTCAAGTTTTAAAAAACTTGCGTCCTCTCCTTGCCTTCATGCAAGGGTAAAATAGAGGTGAACGACAAACTTATTTATGGATCAGAAGAAACCTTACAAGGTAAATTTGAAAAAGTAAACAAGAGCCGTGGTCGTATTTTCAGATTTTCAAGCGGGGGCAGAGAAAAGGGGCAGAAATACGGATTTAATCCTTATCTGTTCGCTGACGGTAATAATTTCATTCATTTTAACGCAATAATTTCCTGCTTTCACACAGAACTCTTGCATGCTAGCGCTTGTGCTTCTTCTCTCCCCTCTCTCTCTTGACAATGTTATGGATGCATTTTGCCAAGCTGAACAAACAAATTTCCTTTCCTCTCCTTCTCTCTCGGTAACAAAGAGGGTAAAGTTCGTATTTACTAATGGTATTTTCTAGAGGCAGCGTTGAGGAGACTCCCAATTGCAGTCTTTATGGCCATCGACCTTTTTTCTACATTTGTCCTTTGTATTTAGAAACCTTTGGAATTATCTGTCATTTCGCTCAGTCTCTTTTTTGAAGGAAATACTCGGTTTCTTACACCAGATTTCATTCGTATCCTTCCATGCCTTGTGATTTTTTTGAGGGTTCCGTCTGAGTTTTAACATCATGATTGAGATGAGTGGGAATAAATATCATCAACATATGCCAATTTTCTCCCTCTTCTCTAAGCCCTAAATAGCAAAAGGCTACCCAGCATTTTTTAGCAAAGGAAGTTAGACTTTCATAGCAATGGAGAATTATCTGTTGCAGCATCTAATCTATTCAAGATTCATCCCTGGACAAAAAGACCTAAAGAACGTACACTCAAACACACATCTATCCAAAGATATTAACAAATAGTCATCCAATTGTTCATAACTCAGTCGTTTCTTTGCACTTAAACACAAAATAAACCCAACTATTCGGTCCTCCAACCCTTAGTACATTCTAAAACTTATTATTCCATATCTTGGCAAATCTATTTTTATCCATTCTTCAGAAACTCCCAGAACACCATAAAATTTACTCATTCACCTACTTCTCCAAAGCGAAAGTAAAAATATTTTTGAGTTTCTGTACCTAACCTTTGCACACCAAGCATTCGCTAAAAATTGTCCACTTGCCTTCCTCTTACACGAAATCTTTCCTTCTTACAAGCCATATTCCGACTCCCATATATAAAACTTACTAGTAGTTTAATATTTTCACGCAGCTTTCTGGCACATTCCACACTCAAACCCTTAGCATCTACTCACTTTCTCATTGCTCCTGGGACTTTCTTATTAATTGATACGTTGTGATAGGAATCACCCTCAACAGCCCCCATATCATTCATGATACATCTTGAATAGGGAGAATATCAGACTTGTTCAAGGGTAAAACTCCAATATCACACGCCATGCCCACTCCTCTCTCAATACCATTACCTCACTCTTTTCTGCCTTTACTATAAACTCGATCGGCGTTTCTAAATCTACTTCACTTTCATCCACTAATACCAACTCATTAGCACATAAAACATGTAGAGAACCAACCTTTCCCTCTTCTTCATTAATCTTACACCCTATTTCACCATCACCATTTTTTATTCTATGAATTATTAATCCGGTCATGTAGATTTGAGACTTTAAAGCGAGATCGTACACACTTGCCTTCCCTTCCCCTCCACGTATGTAAAACTAATCACTCCAGTCAACTTTTTCTCGAACGCAAGTATGTCAAGTACGAGTATGTATGCAATATTTACCACCTAACAGTTTACCACTCTCACTAAACATTTTTAAAGCCAGTCATAATGTTTTCTGATTCTTCCTCTCTCTCATATTTATTCAATTATTTTCGAAACAATATATTATTAGATAATGCTTCTCCTAAAACATAAGAAATATTAATATGCTAAAAGATGATCTCACTAATATTCAATTGGATTGCATTTTGCAAGACGCACGCAGGGTTTCAGCTTATATTTTCTCCCAACATTTTTTCCACTTTGCACTTTAGAACTTTGACACGGAGATTTGGTATAGATCTTCTTTTCAAGCACCGACCACGCTCCAAAGTCCATGGGATTCAGATCTGATGAACTAGAAGGCCAAAGTTCTTTTGACCAAAGCCACTTAAAATTTGACTTTTATCAGTTATGAACTTTTTTTTGCTTCATCTTGTTGAAGGGCTACCCCTGCATTTTTGGTGATCGCATCCATCATTTACATAAGGGATGAGGTGTTTTTTGTCTCGTTAATGTTACCCCCGCTCACACCATCACTGAAGCTGGCTTCTTTCTCTGAAAGATATCAGCTATTCAACCGGAATTACATTTTTATTTTGGGGGTAAACACGATCATTTTGTGTATCATAGGTGGCCTGGACAGTGGAAACTTTTTAGCCGTCCATATAACTGGAGGCTACTAGTATTCTAGAAGACAATGGATAAGCAGCTTCCTTCTATGCCTTCATCCGCATCTCCCTGACATTTTCAACTTCAATATTAGACACTTGCAAGTACCTCTCCATATTGCTCCCTTCAACATTCTTCTCACTGTTTTTAGCTCTAACACACTCATAGTCAGTTATTGCACTACCTAGTTCCCTTCCCTAAGGGTATAAGTATTCCTCTTATCTTACATATATAGAGAACACCTAATCAGGCTTGTTCACTTCTTAAGACACGGCTGAAAACGATATACTCGTAAGTTATCTTAGGTTTGGTTAGGTAATCTTCTTTTGTACCCCGTTTTGGTTGCATTCTCTCTCACTTTTCCTTACAAGAGTTCTTGCCTTCATTGCAGATAAGGGTAAGTTTTAGTACGCATAGGCTTTCTTTTTAAGACCTTACAGTTATTGTAGGTTCAGCACATTTCGTAAACCAAATTAACCTAATTTTAATTGAAACGAATAGGTATGCCATAAGAAGGAAAAGTAATGTCATTTAGTCTAGGGAAAAAATGGAGTTTTACAACGTCTTATTTGTAGTTCATTTTATGGCCACAACAGGATAATTCTGAAAATGATTAGTGTCGCTAAACATCTAAAGGAATCTCTGCTCTACAACTTCGTTCTGAAGAAATCTTGTTTTGGTTCTTGGGTTCTGTTAGAGATTTCACCTTTAGGTTTCCATAGCAATTTAAAAATCCTTTCTTACTAAACCACATGTTTTCCATCAAAGTCGATTTCATTTCTCTTCAATTTTGTTGAATAAAATTTGATTTGGAATAGCGCTTGATCTTGCTGTCTCTCTGGACTCACTTTGCTTATATTCAAAGTCTTTATTCATTTTACCACCAACGTCTATTTGGATATATCTTTTTTGTGCTGTACCGTTCGTATTTTTTTTATTTTAACAATCAATGCGTTCCTGGTATTTGAATATTCTTTGTTGTTATCTCTTGATATTTCCTGCCCCTTATTTTATTTCCCATTCTTGGCTCTTTTATGAGTAATTATTATTTAGTTTGTAAACGCTAATTTTTTCCCATACCTACTAGAAAAATATATAAAGTGTTGAAATATTAACTGTTCTAAAGAGTTATATTTTTATTTAACTGCTTTCTTTTTTGTCCTTTCGAACGTAAGAAAGAATTCAAGTAAAATTAAGTAATCTTCTCTCCCTTCTCACCTTTGACCCTTTAAACTTCGCAAATCCTATTTTCATTTGGCCGGTGGTGGAATTGCTATCAGGCAATTTGAAATCATGTCTTGTTCGTGCTGTTGTCTCCCTCCCGTAACTGTAAAAGACTTGATTATTAGTAAGATTAAAATATATATCGAATTGACGATAATTTTAAACTGTCCTAATTAATGGTATCTGTGATGGGATTATTGATTTATTTCAGTCTCTTCATTAAAAAATATTAATAACTACAGCATTTTTAAAAGATTTCTCTCAATATAGTATATCTACAGCGCGGGTTGGAAATTGATACCTTATGTCTGCTAGTGTTGCTTAAGTCTTGCTAGAGGCTAGCATAAAACGGTTCCATTAAGGATAAGCGTTGAATTATAATTAGGCATGCCAGAAGAAGAAAGAGTCGGTAATGGTAGTAAGATGTTACCGGAGATTTAGATTATCTAACGGTAACTTATTTCCATTGACTTCTGAGGCTTGCACGAGTATGCTATAGGCTTGTTTTTCCTCCTACGAATTATTTTTTTTCCATTTGAGTAGTTCAAGTTATTTTTGGTTACTATCAAGGTATCTGATTCACTTTCATCTAATTATTGTATACTTATAGTTTATGATTGAGTACTATCACTGCATTGTTTATTTCTAGGCTGAAAATGTTTCGTTTGTTGTGGATTGTGGAACCCGAGAGTAACCTAATTCTTAGTTACTGCGAATTATGTTTTTGAAATCAAGACAAAATTGCCACTCTCGTCTATTTATATATATTTCTAAATGTTATGCTTTCTTGTGCTGGCAATCATTTCAGTTTCCTTTTCATATGTAGGTCATAAATTTTACAACGCTCACCAAACCGTATTCCTTAAATGAGCAGGGTAAAAATTGGACAAGCCCTAGATATTACCCAAATAGCTATTGTAATATGAACTCTATTGAAAGAAATACAGCTTCCTTCTGAATTCCACTTCGCCGTTTTTCTATTAAGCTCAAGATGACTGGAGGGAGAATATTGTGAGCGCCTAAATTACAGAGACGTATTGCGCGAGGTAATGATTTATTCCATCGCCAGGAGAC
This sequence comes from Ceratothoa steindachneri, assembly GCA_963969495.1. Classification (NCBI taxonomy): domain Eukaryota; kingdom Metazoa; phylum Arthropoda; class Malacostraca; order Isopoda; family Cymothoidae; genus Ceratothoa; species Ceratothoa steindachneri. Next base: position 185,788,957 of record OZ018325.1, read on the forward strand.
AACGCCAGCTCACGGCCAAAACCGGTTTCAATTTACTTTAGGGGATTCAAGAGAAATTAATGGAATCGCTTAATAACCTTACGGATCAGGAATATATATTTGTAGCTTATTCGTTCTTAACGTAATATTCCTTTTTTCAAGGTGCGAGGAAATCATTGTTTTAGAGAAGTAAAGAAATATTTTATTCCATTGGGAGAAAAATGTTGGAATTAACAGTGGAAAAGAGTAATTGGAGAAATGGTAGATTACATAAAGAGAAGTTACCTCCAAAATAACTCGTGAAGAGGAGGCCCGCCTCACTCTTCTCATTTGAAGATAAAGAGACTAATTTATATGATATGAAGATAGAAGATCCAAAGAAATAGAGGTAAAATAGAACGGGCCTAACCTGACCTAGAGTAAGGTTAGGTTACGTTTCTTTTTTTAAACGAATGGTAGAAGGAAGTGGTTCATTTGTAAAAAGCGTAAACAAGTTATTTTGCTACATACTACGATGCATAATAAGGGCTTTATCGCAAGGCTATGTCACGCAAATTTCGGCCTAAACATCATAAACCTACCAGTTGTTTGCTACCGCGTGATCCAGACGAGAGAATTTTCTCTCCTTCTGTGTCACGGAGGAAACAGAAAATTAGGTCTTTTAAATATATTTTTTCTAAAAAAAATTTTCACAAGGTATTCCCAAGGTTAGTCCAGGAATTATGGAAAGTTTTGAAGCTCGTAATGTCATAAATCGAAATAAGTAAGAGCTCGAGACTTCTGTCAGCAACCCTTGTTTTTGCAAATTTTAGTATATCTAGTCTTTGTGTTTTACTTCGTCTCCTTTCCATTTCTTTCCAATTAACATCAGGTCATTCGGCTAAATTTTCCTTTCTCTCTCCCAAAATCTAAATAAAAGAGAGATTGAAGAAAAGAAAGAGGGTATAAAAACAATATTGGAAGATATTCAAATAAGACTGTAAATCATGGAAAACCCATTGAGACCCTGGTGAGTAAATAAATTGAAATCCGGGAATAAATGGAAACAAAATGAAAAGATATTTGATGACTTGTAAATCGAAACGATAAATCTGAAAGCGACTTGGACCCCTTTCATCCCCTTTTGAAATATAGACATATGATTCTATATTTTTAATTGACTTTCCTCGGACAGTGTTTGTAACTTTGGTCTCTTACATGTCAAGTGAATTTAAAACTGAATAATTTCAAATAATTCACATTGGCCCACTATTAATTTAGATCGATTTTATTTCTACGAAAGACTGCGTTGACCCAGAATCGGGGCTAGTCGAGCGGGGAAAAGAATGAAACAAAAAGAAGAAATACACGAAAAGAATAAAGTGGTCTAAAAAAATATATATAAGAAACATCTATCGTAAACGTTATCAAAACCAAAAGATCGGCAGGGAAGACGCACGTGAAGCTTCGAAAACCATTTTGTATAGATAGAAATTTTTCAGAGTGTAAATTTAGACACCCTTCCGAAGGCTGATTTCCTCTTTATATAATCTTCTTTTGGAATTTAAGCTAGATGAAATTTCATGCCTGTCTTCTCATACTAGTCATTTCTCTCTATATATAACAATCTTTCTCTCTTTCTTTTTTTCTCCTTTTTTATCTCTCTCTTTCCTTTTTCTTTCTTTCACTCAGTATCTGTTTCTTTTATTCTCTCTCGTGCTCTGTTGAATTTAGTTTTCTGTCATTTCCCTTCCTCCTACCCTCTGAATAAACAATAAACATTCCTCCCTGAATTAGGTTATTATCTCTCATCTTTTTGAATTTGAATCTCTAAAATAAACATAGGAAATGAAATGAAAATATTGGAGAGGCGACAAATCCTTGCAGCTTCTTCAAACTTCGCGCTGCACTGATTGCTAGTGTATTTTTTTTGGTATTTCTTGCCTGACTTGTATTTCCATTTCTTTGTGTTAATTAGATAATGGGTATGCACTTGTTTTAATTATATAACAATATTATTTTAGCAAACCACAATAAGTAAGATTTTCCTTCTCGTCTATTATTTTCCCCTAATTCACATTCCCCTAATTCACAACTTTTATATCTGTCACCTGGACGAACGACACGCCCTCCATCCCCTGTGTCTCTGGCAGTTTTAAGCTTGATTGAGACATTTTAGGCTTTTTTTTTCTATGCATCTCCATTTTACTATTTTTATGTCCCTTTCTTGACAAGAGCCTTCTCTTCTCTTTGTCTTGGCTTAGAGCCAATTTTGCAGGCCATTCGACGGCAAGTTTTCATTCCCACATTTCCGTTCGGTCCAGTGAAAGAAGTGGGGCAACCTCTCTCTCTTGGCTCGGAGTAGAGGTGATGGCTTGCACCATGCTTGAATCCTTTTCACCATTTTCCCGTCATTCTCTTCTTCTATCACATTCCGCTGTGTGAGGGTGTTAGCTATAGCGTAGTAACTATAATGCCTCTGATACCCGAGGTAGTGTATGCCCATCCAGCTCCAACACTCGCAGTTTGTGTATCTGGAACTATATATCTTCGAGACATTTTCACCATTCTCAATCTTTCGTAGCAGATCTCTTCTTACAAATTTAATGTGGAATTCGATATCGTTAGTTTTCACTTTGAATCTTAACGAAATAATTTCTTTGACTAAACAATTTTGCCCCCACTGAATATGCTTTTGTTGGTTGCACCTTTTCCTTAATTTTGTAGTTTAAAAAAAAGGTCGTTCTCTGACGTTGTATACGTCACGTCTTATACGTTCTCCAACGATATTATGGTGTGGTCTCGCGACTCAGATTCTTTATTTGTATCATCGTAGGGCCAACCTCTTCACAACATGAATTCATAATTAAATGACATGCCACCTTCAATTCCTGTATTCTAATCTGAAAAGAAGTGTTTAATTTTAAATTACCACTCTTTCTATTATTAGCAATAACCCACTTAATGTCTTAGTCTTATTAGACAGGTTTATTTGGGGTCTTCTTTATTCTTTCGTCTGCTTATTTCATGTGTGAAAGTAACGAAGAAACTAATGAAGTTGTTAACTTGAGCGATGCAATACACAGACGAAATGAGATAAAAAACACTAAATAAATACTATTATCTACTATTACTTATGATAACAATAGTTTTAATATAATTTAGATAGTGTATAATATATAATAAAATAATATTTCAATGATACTGCGAAGCAACTTTATCTCACCATTATATCGAATGAATTAAGTTGCCGTTTTCTTAAATCATGTATTAGATGTGATCATTTGTTGTGGTTACTTGGATGCCGAGTACAGATTCAACTTCACAATAGACCAAAGAGTTTCATCTGGACTAAACAGCGAAGAGGCCAAAGCTAGAAGTCAAATGAATCTCGTCGACATTCAATGATAATCTCGGACTCGATTACTATCGCCTTTATGTAGTTGACGCTTAAGTAGATGACGTAGAATTTCTGCTTTACCAATTAATCGCTCCATTTTGAATGATAAATTAATATCTCCTATATATGGGCTGGTAAGTATTAATTCATAATTTTGAGTCCGATTGACTACCACACATTTTAGGCTTCGGTTCAATGGCTGTCCCTCATCCCCCTACCAGGATAACACTCGCCTTGCCTTTTTCTTTCATATCTTTGCCTTCAATATTTATAATCATATAATGACTAAATGAGCGTCATTTACTATTAAACGCCTAATCAAAGGCTTTACAATTTATTTATTATTCAAAGTGTAATATTAAAAAATATATATATATAAAAGTGTTCCGAAATTATATGCAATTACTTTTTAGCGTCTTATTTTTCAGAAAATGTTATGATATCTTTGTTTCAGATAATTGCGACGCTATTTTATCTCACGTATTTCACACATCTCTATATATATGTATAATGCGCTTGATCTGTTCCAGCGGCCACAACGTAGTTTTCTCATAAGTAACGGTCATTCACGCATGCGCTAAACTGCCGGGCGCGTGAGGTGAAATGTTTACTCATTGTAAGTATATTATATGATATTATATGCTAATATATAATATTATATGATAGAGAGAGTGCGCAATTCTTCTGAATCTGCCTTCACTCCACAAATAATAATTATAATTAGCTATATATTTTTCTACCACAATAAAAGAATTTCAAACAATATGCATCTGTATTTATTTGCGACAGGACTTTTTATCCCGGGCAACAACGGGTACCTATGCTAGTAGTTCATTGTAGATTTACTGAAATTCGATTATAACGACTGTCCAAATATCTTCTGCAAGTTCCTGATAAAATTTGCAGAAAAAGGAATTATATCGTAAAGAAATTAGATAAACATCATACTTTTCTGCAAATTTCAAAGATTTGAAATGTAAAGAAAATTGTAGAGAATGACATTCAACCATGAACAAGAAGGTTCAACCCAAATTAAGAGCTTTTAGCCCTAGAGATCATTTTTGAACCAGAAGAGAAGTTATTAAAACCCCTCATGCTAGCCACAAGACCCCTTTCAATCTGTCTGACATGAGCCCTGCTGCTGACGCATTCACTCTCCTTCCTTGTTTCGGCTGCTGTCGATCAACAAGGTCCTCGGAGAAACATCTACACCGGACTTTGCTGTAAAATTTGATCTCAAAGACGGGTTCTACTACATTCTGATCCACCATAAGGCTGGCCATCATTTCGGTTTCGTAGTGGACCACAAGCGATTCTGATTTAGGTGTGTTCTGATGGCCTTCTCAGGAAGCCCAAACTTCAATCAAATGCTATTGTCAATCTGCATGAACAATTGAGCCAAGCAGTCTAACTGCAAGGACTATACCAATCTGGATATTGGTAGCCCTTCGAACCTAAGAAAGTGCTTGCGCATGATCAACCAGAGCTCTTTACCTCTCAACGCCAATAAGTGCATTCTCCGCCTGAATTCTCGCCTCATTTAATTGTGCATCGAGATCGATCTTCGAAAAAGAAGAATAGCCCTCAACGCGGAACTTAGATCCAAGACAAAGAGGTCAATAAACACCATCGCCAGCCAGTGCATCTCAAGGAAGTGCTGGGCTAGACTCGCCTGTCTCTTCAACATCATCGTCCTGGTGATAAAGTTGTTTTTCCTGTTGGTCCAACTTTGCTTCCTCCAGACAACTCAGCCATGCCCGTGGATCTTCAAGTCCTTGGCCAAGTTCATCTCCAGCAAATGGTTCAGGTGGAAAAAGAGAAAAGCCATGCCGTTTTTGGTATACGGAGATGCCTGTCTAAGGGCCTCCATCTCTCTCCCCACTCTACACGACAGGCTGAATTTTTTCTGCTCGAATAAATAGCCTTAATCCTCATGTCCATCCTGTTTCTCACTGCAAGAATTTTCTCGGATAATATCCCAGCAATCTGGAACACACTCTAAAGAAAAGTTCCAGGCTCTCTACTCCCTATCCTTTCCACCTCTATCATCATTAACATCACAAACCCTTCAGAAAATCGGCCAATAATATTGCCTACGTCCGCTCTCACAATAATATTGCTGATGCTGTGTCCCAGACTTAAGATAATCCTCTATTTAGCTATCCTTCGGCTGTCTAGGCCTCTCGAGCCTTGAGAAATATTTAAGCAGCCGCAACACCCGGGACCAGCATGGACGCTTTGACCTTGCCCTTCCCATCCCGCCCTTCGGACCGCCGTATGGACTTCTTCATCTCCTCTCCGACTTCTGCGCATTATTTTTCTCCCACACCCAGGTGTCCTTATTTTCTCTTCATAAGTCTTTGTAAGCAAAAAACACGCCCCTATGTTTACTTTTGTTAAGGCTTCGTAAACAAAGACGTCAACATTAGAACAATTACAATAAAGGAAGGGTCTTCCAGTCCCTTTGGGGGTGGAGATAGCCAGTGGAATGAGGAAGTCACTAGTCTACTTACAGAAAAATGGTTTAATCATTCCTAAAAGTTAACTAAATATTGGGTAAAGTCAAAAGTATGTGAATGGGACAATCATCGACTGGCCTACTAACAGTTGCGACATAAATAAAATAGTAAATTTGTGAATAATCCGGAAGAGAGACGTTTACGCAGATGGCAGGCAATTTGACAACAAAAGTAATCTTGGAAAAGTCATCCAAGATGTTGGAAAGAAGGTTACTGCCGATTGTATCAAAACTTTGATTTCATCAGTGTACAACGGACTTTTCAAATTTATAGAACAGAAGGGTTCCTTACCCAGTTACTTTTGAACATTTCTTATTTAAAATTACACTCCATCTCATTTATCTTCATTATTTTTCCTAAATTTACTTCATATAAGTCGTTTAATCTTATAGTTATTGGAATTTTAATATATATACTTTGAGTTATCTATGTATTCTTAACCATTAAACTCAGCAAAAGATTTCTTAACAGTAAAATAGTCAATCCAACAATAATTTGTCTTATTTTCTTCTTATATGGCATTTGGATTAGGTATATTCACATTATGTTTTCTGATAATGATTGTCTCATTTCGAATTATAACGTTACACAAAATTGCATTAGTTTTACTTTGACTATTTTCAATTTTTGGATATAATCTCTAGAGACGTTTTAGCTCTATTAAAATTTTATCCTGATTTCTCTTCCTCGATAGAAATTTCCACATGAGTCGAGCAAAGAACACGTAGTGCCTTTTGTTATTTTTTCTCTTTGCACTGGATCTTACTTAACCTAACATATTTCCAGCTTCCATGCGATTTATATACAAATATATATAGCTTATTTATTTAGGTCAGGTTAGGTTAAGTTAAAGCTGAATTTTTTCTGCTCGAATAAATAGCCTTAATCCTCATGTCCATTCTGTTTCTCACTGCAAGAATTTTCTCGGATAATATCCCAGCAATCTGGAACACACTCTAAAGAAAAGTTCCAGGCTCTCTACTCCCTATCCTTTCCACCTCTATCATCATTAACATCACAAACCCTTCAGAAAATCGGCCAATAATATTGCCTACGTCCGCTCTCACAATAATATTGCTGATGCTGTGTCCCAGACTTAAGATAATCCTCTATTTAGCTATCCTTCGGCTGTCTAGGCCTCTCGAGCCTTGAGAAATATTTAAGCAGCCGCAACACCCGGGACCAGCATGGACGCTTTGACCTTGCCCTTCCCATCCCGCCCTTCGGACCGCCGTATGGACTTCTTCATCTCCTCTCCGACTTCTGCGCATTATTTTTCTCCCACACCCAGGTGTCCTTATTTTCTCTTCATAAGTCTTTGTAAGCAAAAAACACGCCCCTATGTTTACTTTTGTTAAGGCTTCGTAAACAAAGACGTCAACATTAGAACAATTACAATAAAGGAAGGGTCTTCCAGTCCCTTTGGGGGTGGAGATAGCCAGTGGAATGAGGAAGTCACTAGTCTACTTACAGAAAAATGGTTTAATCATTCCTAAAAGTTAACTAAATATTGGGTAAAGTCAAAAGTATGTGAATGGGACAATCATCGACTGGCCTACTAACAGTTGCGACATAAATAAAATAGTAAATTTGTGAATAATCCGGAAGAGAGACGTTTACGCAGATGGCAGGCAATTTGACAACAAAAGTAATCTTGGAAAAGTCATCCAAGATGTTGGAAAGAAGGTTACTGCCTATTGTATCAAAACTTTGATTTCATCAGTGTACAACGGACTTTTCAAATTTATAGAACAGAAGGGTTCCTTACCCAGTTACTTTTGAACATTTCTTATTTAAAATTACACTCCATCTCATTTATCTTCATTATTTTTCCTAAATTTACTTCATATAAGTCGTTTAATCTTATAGTTATTGGAATTTTAATATATATACTTTGAGTTATCTATGTATTCTTAACCATTAAACTCAGCAAAAGATTTCTTAACAGTAAAATAGTCAATCCAACAATAATTTGTCTTATTTTCTTCTTATATGGCATTTGGATAAGGTATATTTACATTATGTTTTCTGATAATGATTGTCTTATTTCGAATTATAACGTTACACAAAATTGCATTAGTTTTACTTTGACTATTTTCAATTTTTGGATATAATCTCTAGAGACGTTTTAGCTCTATTAAAATTTTATCCTGATTTCTCTTCCTCGATAGAAATTTCCGCATGAGTCGAGCAAAGAACACGTAGTGCCTTTTGTTATTTTTTTCTCTTTGCACTGGATCTTACTTAACCTAACATATTTCCAGCTTCCATGCGATTTATATACAAATATATATAGCTTATTTATTTAGGTCAGGTTAGGTTAAGTTAAAGCAAGTGTAAAGAGAATGAACACGTTTCTGTTTACTATTTAGAATCTTAGAAAGATTGAATGAGTCTCATTCTCTTTTTAAAAACATAATACAGGCCTGCGTTTGAACATTTTTTTATGTTCCTCAGGATTTCTTTGTGGTTTCTTAATGAATCAAACCCCCTGAGCTCAAAAATGAATGTATATTTGTTTAATGAGGTCAGATTTTCTCAGTACAGCATACACCATTTTCATTGAGATTACCTCATTTTTTCTGATTTTTTATTTTTTTTAACTTTCTCTATCTAATAATGCATTATTACTGTTATATCATATAAACAGGAATACACGTATGTAAACTATAATTCTTTTAATAAACAAAAAATAAAAGAATGCAACATAATAAAGAAAATAATTATAATTTCGAAGAACAGACGCCCTTGACGATTTTCGTTTGTGCCTGTCATCTGGTGCATCACGCTTCAAACACCAACAGTAGTCAGCAAGCATGTTTCAGTTCCATTAACACTGGAACCTGGATTCCATTGTTTCTATGTCCTGGTGGAATCTTTGCCCCTGTTCTTTACTGTAATCCCCGCAGTTGTCGGGAAAATAATCCAGATGGGACTGTAAAAAGTGTATTTTTATAGACATTCGAGCTCCCAAATGTTTCAGACTTGTTAAGAGCTGATTGACCAGGGCAACATATTCTTCTTGGCTTCTTTTATTGCCTAGAAAATTGTTAACTAGAGCTTTGAAAGCTTTCCAGGCATCTTTTTCTATGTCTTTCATTGATGCATCAAATTGCTGATCAAGTTCCTGATTTGAAGTCCATCAAAAATTCCCCCATGGAGCTTAGCGTCACTGATTCGTGGAAATATTTGAGGAAGAAATTTAAAAGCTTGGCCTACTTTATTAAGGGTTTTGACATAATTTTCCATTATGCCAAGTGTGATAGAACGAGTTGAATCTGTGTTAAATTCAACTCCTATCCCATATTAGTTAAAACCTCGAGGAGGCCCACGTGCATCTTCGATTCGAGGCTTGGAGTCTTATCAACAGCTACCGGACGCCAATGTTTAAACAAGGAGGTTATCGTCCCCCCCGTTCGCCCCCATACGCCGACCTCGCCAGATCGAGTTAGGCTTATGGACAGATAAGGCATTTTTCTCCGGCCCAGCTGTGCGTTCCCTCGAAGCTTCCACCCCATTCTCCCCCACGCCAAGGAGATGTCCTGGCTATTTATATGGAAACTTTACCACTAAGAGCAGATTGGAGATCCAGATTTTCGTCGCGAAACATCACCACGACCCTCTCTCCCTTTGTGCGCCAAGGGACCTCGGCCTCGAGATTCACCATCACTTGTCCAGGAGGACAATATTCCTTAAGTGCCAAAGGTTCGAGCCTTTAGTGACGTCAAGTCCCCAAGGCATTCCCCCCTGCTGTTCAAGGAGAACAGCATTAGAACAGCCATTGTTCGTTTTGAGCCCTTCGCCAAGAAACGGTTCTCATCCCCCCCCCCTGTTGTTCAAGGAGAACAACATTAGAACAGCTATTGTTCGTTTTGAGCCCTTCGCCAAGAAACGGTTCTCATCCCCCCCTGTTGTTCAAGGGAGAACAACATTAGAACAGCCATTGTTCGTTTTGAGCCCTTCGCCAAGAAACGGTTCTCTCCCCCCCCCCCCTGTTGTTCAAGGAAGAACAACATTAGAACAGCCATTGTTCGTTTTGAGCCCTTCGCCAAGAAACGGTTCTCATCCCCCCCCTGTTGTTCAAAGGAGAACAACATTAGAACAGCCATTGTTCTTGAGCCCGTAGACAAGAGACGGTTCTCATCCCCCCTTTGTTCAGAAGAGAACAAAGTAGAACAGCCATTGTTCGTCGAGCCGTTCGTCGAGTAACGGTTCTCCTTTCCAAGACGCCTCGTCAGGATCCTTTTATCCCCCCCCTTCGGCTGGAACTCGCCAGCGGACCGAATATTCCTTCAAGTACCTTCCACTGCACCCTAATGAAGTTACGTAAGTCAAGCGTCACCTTTTGAGTATTGATCCCTTATTTGTCAATTCTATCCTGTGCTTTAAATGGTTTATCGAACCATCCCATCTCTTTAACTCCATATTTGTTTTACCTTTTTTGATCCCTTAAATCCTTGGATTAGCCCGAGTCTCCACGACCCTTTCCATTCTGTTTGTCAATATTTTCCGTTTTTGTGTTTTGTTTATAGTTATTATTAATAAAACTCTATTTTATTAATGATAGCAATATTATTATCCTTGAGCTCAGTTCCACTTCTTAAGCATTTTGAAGATACATAATACCGACCGCCAGACAGTAAAACGCACTCTAGAGATAATTAAGGAAGTTCCCTCAACGAATAGTGTTATATATAGTATCGTCGGGAGTCATTCTACGACACCAAGCTTTATATGCAGTGGAGGGAGGAGTATTTTTTGAGGAGGCACTAAAGGTTCAGCTATCACATTGTTTGATCTAATTCTAAATGCTTCTCGTGGAGGCCAAACATTCTTCTCATAGTGCATACTATCTGCACGAATGTCCCATAAACATAGGAAACAGGGAGGCTTCGTGTAGCCTGTTTGCTTTCCAAGCGTAAGAGACACTACCTGAAAAAAATTTAGCACGGTATGTAAATTCAGTGTAATATTTCTAAAAACAAATTCAAAGTAATATTTCTTAAAACAATAAGAATATGAATATGTACTGAAAAATCCTGTATATGCCGATGCATTAAATCATCGTATTGGAACTAATTGGATATATGTACATCTTATTTTGAGTTTATTGAGTTGTGTTGTATACCTTCTCAATTAAGATAAGTTCCCCATTAACCCAATAGGATGCATTAACCTATAGGGACACACTTCAACAAAAAATATAACTAAAAAATGACTCATGATTTCCAGATTTGCATTCTTGTAAAATGTAAGTGGACCAAAAGATGTATACAAGTATTAACAATTAAAAATGAAAATGTCAATATCAAAAAGCTTAGAAATGCCAAGTGTAAAATGATCTTACCTTTAAGTCACCACATATCCTCCACTTATAGCTAAAGTTATTTATTGCATCCAGCAATTTTTTAATATTTTCATAACTTTCAGTAAGTTGGATTGAATAGCCTATAGGAACGGAAGCTATCTTGTTACCAATATTCAGTAACACAGCTTTTAAACTTCTACTGGAGGAATCTATGAACAGTCTCCATTCTAATGGGTTGTAGCGAATTTCAAGGGCCTCAAAAAGTCCTTTAATATTGGCGCAGTATACTAAGAGCTGGAAGAATGCTGTAAAAAATAGCTTCGAAACTCTTGTTCTCTATTTCTATACCCCCCTAAATGTTGTTTCTTAAGCGAGAAGATTATTTTCACGAAGTCGAGAGCCAAGAAGTTGTGTATTCGCCTTTGAAACCCCCAGATCCCTGGGCAGGTCATTTAACTGAACTTGAGTGAATGGTCTTGCGACCATATCATGTGTGGAAACCTGATAAGACTCAGATGTGTCATAATCTTGGTCAACTTCCATATTAATCTCTTCATGTACCTCTATATGTTCAGGGGGATAAGTTATAGGAATTCCTGGGCCATGGGGCAGGGGTTTGATGGCGGAAGGAACATCCTGATATGCCACACTATGTTTATTCTTCTTATTTATACCTGTGGAAAATATAATTGCATATTACATAAAGGAATTGATTTGGAGTTGCAGATATTACATAAATGCTTAGTAAATGATATGTTCATGCTGAAGTAAACTATGTTAGTTTTTAATTTTATGCTAATTCTTTGCATAATAATGACATTTTCAGGAGGCAGTATAATACAGAAAGCTTAAATACTTGATACAATGCTCACCTTTAAGATTGGTCATGCAAAAATAGCAGTCCGTAGTGTGGTCCTTGCCATCTCTCCACACCATGGGAACACCAAGAGAGAGGGACTTGTGTTCGCCCTGACTCCAGCGTCTTAAACTTATGTAGCATCCCTTGCAGTAGATATGTGGTGCAAAACTTTTATCTCGATCTCTTAGCCTTACTCCAAAATATGCATGATACAAAGATTTAATTACCGGAGGGATTGTACTTTGCTGCTCGGGAAAAGTCACTTTGCCGAAAACATAGCAAAATCTGTAGGAGCTATTCTTACATTTTTTGTTCATTTTTAACTCAACCACTATTATTATTATTCTTATTATTATAATGCTAAGCAATTTTTAACCTGCAAAATATAAACCTATTTGCATAATTACTTAAAATGTACACAAAATTTTCTGCGAATAGAGCAATGCAAAAACTATTGAAATTTGATGTAATATAGGAGATGTATAAACTATAAAATTATTATCACCCCCTGTATCGCAAAAACTGGAGGTGATAGAGAAAAACGGATGACAGATTCGGATTTAGGAGGTCAATTTTATTAAGAAACACTATAGAAAACCTAAAGTACATTTTTGACGCAGACCAGTGTAATCAAAGGTTAAAAAATAAAAAAATAAATATAAATTTTTACCATTTAATTATCATTCGGGTAAACTTTGAAATATTTTTGAAATATCATGGCGCAGAAGTGACTTAAAGCAGCCCAGTCCCCGCTCCCCCCTCATTCCTAGAATTCAGCCAGGCAGCCATTGGTTTATGTTGTGAAAGAAACTTGGATTCTCTCACTTCTGAATCCCGAATACGCAGAGGCAAGATTCTCCATGATCTTTTTTTCAATGGAAATCTTTGAAATTTTAACAAAACCTGAACTGATCGAATATTTGCGTTTGAAATATTTCTTAGCAATACCACATTTTACTTATTAGTTTACATCAAAACTTCTTCAAGTATTCCCTCCCTCTTGTCTCTTCTTCCCTATATTCATTCTATGCCGATCATTTACTTCTTATCTATCACCCGAAATCTTGTTCATGTCGCCATATCAAACCTATGCTTATTAGGATTAAACGAGAAAGCTTTTGATTTGTTGGAATATGAATAAAGTTTGCTGGAGAAGAGAAATGAAAGGAAAGCACAATAACAATTAAATATATTCTCAAATAATAGTCACAAAATCACATTCAGAATTTATATGAGACGGAACTGTCTTGAGAATAACATGCTTCATATCATATAAACATATAGATCAAATTTATGAGATTAGAGAGCAATTTCAATCAAGGAGAGTATGAGAAAACTAGGGCAAGCAAACTGAAAGAGAAGCTTAGCCAAAATATTATAATTGACAGAAAGAGACACATAATATATTTTTTTTGAGAGATGAAAGATTTAAATAGCAAACATTATCCGTATCTAAGATAGAAACAACAAAACAGACCTTAAAACCTCAAAGAAAGATTGATGGGCGCTGAAGGCGAGCACAGTAATAATGTAAAATCTTTCTAGGGAAGAGAAGGAGACCAATAGAAAAATAGAAAAACTGAGAAAAAACGGGATGGAAAAAGAGACGGGTGACTACTTTCTCTAATTTGTTATAACAAATTTAAGAGATGTACCTCGTTATGGCATAGATGATTTCTAAAATTTGAGCTGATGGAATTTCAGACTTTGTTTAAAATTTAATCTCTGCAAAATTTAGCGTGGATTTTTCTTGAGAATCTTCATGTGAAAAACCTCTAATATTTTTATATATCTATGGGACACACGTTAGCAGGAATCACTCAAATAAAACTATCGATTCTATATTGATTCTCACATTGGCGTTTTTAGTTTGAAATGGATCTCTATCTTCCCGAAACATGCGTGTCTAGAGAGCTTTTTAATTTAGAATTATTAGAATAAAGAAACTAATCATTCACTACTCCAAACTTTTCTCGCTGTTATGACAAAAGTGCAACTATAACTCACTATTATTGAAGGTTAATCTGGAAGATCTCTTCTTTTATTTGTGAAAAATATTCTATTTATTCATAGTCATAAAAGATTTTTCATATTTTACCGATGAGTGCAATTTAGACTGAGTCACACTTGCATACTTTGTGCAACAGTTTGGGAAAATGAGACCCTTTCTATGGAGAACCATTGTTATTGCTTATTACGATTCAGTGTTTTAACTTTTTACGATGACATCTTGTACTAGTTCATTGTCAGATATTTTTGTATGTTTCTTTAAGTTAAAATATGGATAGAGGAAACCAGACTATGCAAGGTTTTCATGAATACACATTTGGTACCAAAATGGCATATAAATTGCTGATTGTTTCTAATTAATATGGTATAAATTTGCATCCCACGGCGTAGGACTTTTGAATTCAAAATATTCCTGAAATTGATGTAAAAACTTCATCATAATAGACAAATAGATAATCTATCTACAAGGATTATTATTTGATGAACTTATATTTAATTAATTATTATTTAAAAGTGATAAGACGTCGTAAAAATAATCAACCTCTTGCTCACTTACGAATTTTTTATTAAAAGCGAGAAATATATTATTATTATATTGAATACTTTTATTTAAAATCTTTTATACGCTTGAAGGGAATTAAGTAGCATTAAAAAATAATATTTGTAATGACTATAAATATAAAGTTCCCGTTCTAATCAAAGTGAAACAACCTGATTAGTTTTGAGTATTTAATGCACAGCATTACTTTGAGTACACGAACGAAAAACGAGACTAAAAAGGATTTTAATTATTTTTACTTTTAAAGCTTTAAAATAATTATTAGTTTGACATAAAAAACTGAATGTGTCATTGTCGAATTTGTTGAAGTAAATAAAATTGTAATTATGCTTTGAGTTGCTCCTGTGAGATGAATGCAAAGACGACGACAAACTTTAAAATGATTTGTTATAAAATTTATGCTTTGTTCCTCCGCCATATGATTTTAAAGTTTATGTACTGTATAATGAGTTAAGATGGTTTGGATATTTTAGTCATCGTTCGATATCATACTAATATTTAAAAACTAATGCCCCACCCACCCACCCTGGTGCCAAAATAATATAAAATATTCTTGAATAAATTTCAACGGATGTTTTCTGTTTTGTTTGATGGACGCAATTTTAAGTAACATACATTTATTGCAAATCCTAAATTGCTAAGTGGAGCTTCCTATGTTTGTCATACCGACCTGATGAAATTAGCATATATGTGATGAGAGAGTGATCAGTAAGGTATAGTACTCGTAAGTTTTAATGTGTCGTTCTCGCTCTAAAAGGGAGTAAAACTCCTTTCTCATTGGTCCTTGTCTCTCTCCAAATTTTGATTAACGTTTTTTTCATAAATATTTCTTTCGAATTTCACCCATATTGAAATTAAGGAGATATGTAGATGCCTTAGTTTGGTAAAATCCTGTGGAATCCCATTAATGGAATCTCGTATTTAATAGATTGTTTCCAGTTTTTTCTTTTGTAATTCCTTCGTAATAAACCGAGGACTCTTTTCAAATTAACAAAGTCACTTTGGGTTCATTTAGTGCTGAAGGACGACCTTAATGTGATTAGCAGTTCCGTGACTTGCAAATTCTCGACTATCTCATACGCGAAATCTAAGTGAAAGTACTTCATTGAGTTTTTCAATGATTTTGCCTTATCTTATCTATGAAACTCAGGGTTATTGTTGCTTTGTTTTTAATCTTCTGCTCACCTCAAGTTAAATAAGTTTTCATGCATTTATTTGGGCTACACTACACTTGACGTATTTCTCAACCCTACATTCCTCCCTAGTGTTTTACTCACTTTTTTCCAAGTTTTCTAATCTGGTTGTCGTCTTTCAATATCTAAATCATTGTAAAATTTATGATTCGTAATTCAACTTCATTTGAATTATTTATCAGTTTTCGTTGACTGTCCCAAAGACTCTATTCTTTTATACTAGTGAATAATGAGGAAGAAACTAATTCACTTATTAGGAAAGCTAATGAGTTTTGTTCCATTGCATTTTCTTCCCTAGTTAACTCTGAATATTTTATATTTCTTGGCTACTTCAATACATTTTAACCTCTCCTAAATTCATACTTTCCTTCCGAATCTCTTTTTAAAAAGTCAATGACTCAGATATTGTTGGTTTTTAATCTTTTAACAAATACACTATAAGGATTTTTTCTGTATTTGGTGTTTCGGTACTTATGTACTTAATAGATTCTAATGTGGGATGGAGAATAGAAATTCCTTTTTCCGGCGAGAATCGACGGGCGTAATACGAGTTAGCAAAAATATAATTGAAAGGCTTAAATGTCTTAAGACGGACGACATAGATCTTTATAGAGATTTATATATATATATAATAAAAGAAAAAAGATAAAAATAAATAAATAAACAAATAAAAAGCAAGATAAAATAAATAAGAAAACAGCAAAAAAAGTGTCAGCTAAAACACTGACACCATCGAAAGAGGAGGAATAAAAAGAAAATAGAAAAAGTAAGATGCTTGAGATACCCTCTACACCAGGGCAAAATATAAATATTCTTCACCATTATCTACACCTACAACACATTTTCTCACTTCTTACATCATCATTCGCAATAATTACTCATTCTCAGAGGAAGTGAAGCACAAGATTCATCTTGACTGGAAAAAAGTAGCCAAGCCGGCGGTATTAGTATCATTTCTAAAGGTCCCCTTTCATCATATCAAAAATATTATTAAATAGATTTAAACAAGAGTTTCCCTTACTATCCCATAGAAGGTGCTATATAATCAAGTCTGTGTTTAGCCATCTATTAACCTCGATCCAAGAATGTAGTTTGGCTACAATAAGAAAAATATAATAAAGGCTTGTATGCCAATATATAAACAAATAGAAAATACAAAATATGTTTACCAAAATAAACAATATATAAAAACAGCGATTAGTCTAACCTCCAATCACTTTGCATCACTTTGCAAATCTATTACTTCTTTCCTTTTTCTCCATTCTATTTTTCACCATCTCTCACTTATACTAATTTAACTAATGTAGATTTTTTTTCGTCAAAATACTGCCAAAACGATTCCAGATTTTTCTTTGACATCTTAATTGCGAAATTCAGATTATAAATAATTCTTTTATTATATATAATATTAATACTTTGCTTTGCGTAATTTAGTTTAAGAGTAGCGAATCACCCCAATGCTTTTATCTTGTATTCTGAAACGCTATTTTTTACTTATTTCGTACGATTGTTAATGTAAAAATTTCAAATTTGTGATCGCCTTGTTGTTTGCTTATTTCTTATAAAATTAAAGTCTAGAATTCCCCACACGTCTTTTGAGCTATTCATTCACGTCAAGGAATGGCTGATTTGAAGAAATTGTGATATAAAGATGTTGCAAGAAAGTTAAGCTAAAAAGAAATAGCGAGCTAAAATTTATCTTCGTTTTCACTTTGGAAAATGAAAATTTTACTATTTCTTTAAAGTTAAATGCCTTTTGATTTAATATTTTTTAACACCACAATCTATATTCAAGCGAGAAGTATAATAATTCTTTTGCGCCTAGTTTACACTTGGTGCATATTTTTCTGTTGTAATAGAACTCGCAGACAGATATATATTCACACAGACAGATATGAACTGCGTATGTAAAGCGACCCAGCGGCTGCAAGATTAGGCTCCAAAAGTGTATCTGATTGGGCGAGGTTATGAAAAGTTGGGCCAATTAATTTTCTGCTTTTATAATTGAATATATAAAGATTGGACGGATTCTATGTCGATTCTGGAAGGACTTACGGAATAAAAGTTAAGAGCTTTGTGTAACCGCACTGTTCCGAATGTTTCGGTCAACCAAGATATTTACGAAAAAAAAAGAAATATTTGTGAATCTTAGTATGATTGGAGATATCTCCTGTTCCCTTGGAGCGAGGTAATACGACAAGGTGGATTATTTTTGTTGTCCCATAACCTGTTTTCATCTCAATTATCTCCCGAAATATTTAAGGTACTAGCACAATATAACTCAACCACCGACAAAGTCTGAAGTACAGTTAGTTGATACTATGGTATAGTAAACCTCTGCAGTAAGCCCCGTTAGGATTCCACCAAAGAGGAACTGGTTATCTGCCACGAGCACGAACCCACCAATGGACTGCTGGTAGGCTGAGGCCTAATACAGTATGGGGGTTGAGGAGATTGCAAAACTATAGATAGGAAAGATAGCAATATGAAAAGATAAGGAAAGCCTCATACTAGAAGGAAAATACAAAAGTAGGACACACATTTTCGATGAAGGAAGTAAAAGAATTGGAAAGAAAGGAAAGAGAACTAAAGTTGGCGCTCAAGGAAAATGAAGATGGAGTAAAAAAGGATTGCACTCCGAGCAACGGGTGAAATCCCACGACCGGAATGAGACAAATTGGTACAAACACTTTGCGGAAAGATGAAGATAGTGATTGTTAAACTTATGCATAACAGCACAGGATACATAGGACTATGACACCAAAGAAAAACGAAACAAACAATAGTATTCTTAAAAGAATAGAGACTTTCAGGAAATTAGGGCTAATCCTAGTCATACTACCAAGCAAATTACTGGTGGAAAATACTACTAGAATCGTCCTTAAGACCGGCTACCGTATACATCAACAACAGGAGTGGACTAGAGAAATGAAACGTAATAAGAAAAGGATAAATTGGCCATATCAATCGATATGGAAAGGAGGAACAATTATTGAAAAAGCGAACAAACTAATAGAATGTAAAACGGAATAATATAATTAATAATTGAGCATCAATAAAAATTATGGAATGACCTTATTAGGCAAATAAATGAGAATGGAACACTCGAAAATAACTGGAGAATCATAAAGAGTGCAAGAGGGTCAAAACAGGAAAGAGAATCAAAATAAAATACGAAAACAATAAATTAATCCAAGAAGATCAAGACATTGAAGAAAAATTTCGCCGGCAGTTTCCCCAATATCACCTCAATAAAATGAGGATATATGTGCTTAAACGGAGCAATGGTGCACGATTTCCTACGGAACAACATAAATATGATAACTCCTGTCGACTTAGCCAACCCCATTAGGCAAGAACAAGTGTAATCAGGGGGAAATAACAAAGGAGTAGGAAATAGTGAGCGCAATTCACTATTTCAATCAAAAAGTCACTGGACAATCAGTAGTCATAGAGTCCAACCTGAGCAGCGCCCCTAGCATCATCCTCACGGTCGTCAAAAATATTTACACTACAAGCCTGAACAACCTGTACCTATCTGATGCACAAAATATAGCAGAAATAATATTCTTCCCTAACGCAAGTAAATGTTCATGCCTCTTAATAGCGTTAAAAAGCGTGTGCAAATCATCAAATGTTATTATCAAAATCAGAGCTGCGTTTAACAAACGTCCCGCGCATTACGTGATTTCTATCCTCGCCACAATCGTCCTGCCGAGTCTACCATTCGACGCTTGGTGGCCAAAGTCGAGGCAAAAGGATCGGTCAACAATCAGCCAACACCCATACGTCGCCGAAACGCAAGGTCTGCTGAAAACATCGCTGCCGTAAATGAGAGTGTACGGGAAAATCCAAGGCAGTTAATTTCTCGTCGTTCACAAGAACTTTGCCTTTGCGGCTTAAGTTTGGCAAATTATGCGTAGGAACTTGGGTCTGCACCCATACAAAATCCAACTTACCCAGGGACCTAAGGTAAACGACCATAGACAACGCCGTCTGTTCGCTGATTGGGCTCTAGAGCAGTGTGAAGTTGCCCGAAATTTCCCCCAAAAAATCATCTTCAGTGACGAGGCCCATTTTTGGATGAATGTATTTGTGAGCAAGCAAAATTGTCGGATTTGCGACGAAAACAATCCACATGAGATACAGCAGCACCAATTGCATCCCAACAAAGTCACTGTTTTGTGCGGATTTTCGCTAACGGAATCATCGGTCCGTATTTTTTTGAGAACGAAGATGGGATTGCCATAACCGTCAACGGCGAGACCTACAAGTCGATGATAAGCAACTTCTTGAGGCATCAACTGGTTTATATGGATACTGACAACATGTGGTTCCAACAGGACGTCGCTACGTGCCACACTGCGCACGCCACGATAGACATTTTGCACCAGCGATTTCAGGTCAGGGTCATCTTGCGCGGCGGCAATGTCAACTGGCCACCGAGATCATGCGATTTGACACCATTAGACTTCTTTCTTTGGGGCTACCTTAAATCGCAGGTTTATTTGAATAATCCTCAAACAGTTGATGTCCTCAAATTTAACATAACGAACACTATCCAGCAAATTTAGCCAGATTTATGAGACAAAGTCATCAAAAATTAGGCCTCCCGAATACGTTCCACCAAGCGAAACTGCGGCGGACATTTTAACGACCTCATATTCCACACTTTATGCCATAAAATGTACTTTCAAATTTAAAATAAATTGAGTGCATATAACACACACAACTTGTTTTATTTACATTTCAAAATCGACCGACCATATTGAAAGACCCTTTATAACAATTTCCATTTTGGATTCCAAAACAACAGGGATACAACCATCGCTCTCGGACTAATAACAGAAAAGCTAACACTTGAAAAAGCAGAAGGAAAATGCATCGATTTTCTAATACGCAACATAGAGAAATCGTTTGATAAACTCTGGATCAAAGGCTTAAAGTAAAAGATCCTTAACCTCCAAATAAAAAACAGTTTGGAAAAAATTCTCTGCGATTACAGTGGAGAAAAAATCGTGATCAACGCTTAAGAGGGAACAGAATTTGAGAGGAAAATCGTAGGCATCCACTAGGGATTCCTCAGTCTAACGCTGTATTCAATATATACAGCGAATATCCCTCTACTAGTGAAGCCAAGGACACTGAACATCCAGTTCTCAGATGATACTTGTCAACGTATCATTTCTTCTAGTAGAAACGAAAGAGGACGAGCGAGAATAACGGCACTGGAAATAAGTAACATAAACAGATACAAAACAAATTGGAAGATACGAACGAACATCCAAATATTTACCGTAATTCCAATCGCAAGGAAAAAAGTATCCGATATCGTGCATAAAGGAGAAAGATACTATTATAGACCTGTTTGTAAAGTTTTAGGTCTAAAACTAACTTCACCAGGAAGCAGAAGCCATACAAATGAAAGGATCCAAAGAGCTCCAACATTACGTCTGCTATATTTAATCCGAGAAATCTCAGCGAAAAACAAGAGAAGAATATATATTGAGTATTAGAGAAGACAGCACTAGCATACTCTCTAACGCTATTGCATATTATGCTAAGAAAAAGAACGAAACAAATGCAAATAGTACAAAAAATAGCCCTTAGACTAATTACTAATACCAGAAAAAGATAAATGTAAAAAGAGAGTGACCTACATGAAAAGGTCAAATTACAATCAATAAATAAGGTTGTCAGAAAAGGGTAGAACTTATATTGGGGGAAATAAAGAACCTCCCCCAAATATTTGCAGAACAGATATCCCATATATACGTGAACAAAAGTAACGGGAGAAAAGAGAGAAAAAAGATTAGCTAAGAAAAGAAAGACAAGCCTAAAAGCAAAGAGGCAGTAAAGGGGTAAGAAGGCTGAAATAGGCAAAAAGAAATTGAATAAAGCCAAAACAAAACATGAATTATGACTAAAATCGATTGTGACAAAAGTAATTGAACAAAACAGAAGAAAATTATGAAACTGACAACCGGAAATAAACCCGAATATGAGACCTTAAAACTAAACCCGATAAGGAAACCCCAAATACCGAACAAAGAAACAAGAAAACGAAACTAAAGTAATAAAACCCATCAAAACATAAAGCTACATAGAGATAGTTTAAAAGCCATGAATGTCATTACACATTAAAGATTATAACAATCACTATAGATAGGTGAAAGAGAATAGTCGGATTTCCGGAATACTAATAGCCAGAAGAATTTTGGTACTCTGATTGTGAGAAAGGAACGTAAGAATGAAACTGTAATGAAGTATGGTGGTTCGGATTTCACATTAATCATAGATCCTTCATGTATTCTGGGCATGGGAAATATTCCTTTTCGTTTATTACTCCTGGCGTTACCCAACCTTGCTCTTATCCAAGCTTTGTCTCTATATTTTTATGTCTCCTCCTACTATTATCCTCTACGAAACCTCACTCCCGGCTCTCTTACCAAGCACTTCCCCTTCAGTTCCCAACCTGAAGTGTAGAGGTTCTCCAGAAGCGAGTCGGCTACAAGCCTCGTCCTCTACTGCCCCTTCCACCCGAACGTGAGAGGGAGGCAGAGAGGAGGGAGGGGCTGCAAACCTGCACTTTTCTCTCCCTTGAAAAATATCGAACTTTTCCCAGGCGTTGATCGGGTTTCCTTTCGTTTAAGCTGGATGAGTTTCTTAAGGTAATTTACCTTTTTTTTTAAGTTCTCATAAATTTGCTCATTCAGCTACTTGTGACCACTTACATAATCTGTCAACCACTCTATGACGTGATATGAGTGTACTACAAGTCTGTGGGTGTAAATTGAGTGGTATCAGAATACAGAAATATGCGCTTTTTATATAAACTTGGCAAACTAGAATATCGTGAATTCCAAGCATCGCCTGTGTTCGCTCTTCAGATTTGCGCCGTGTAATGTACCTCAATTTTTCAATAACAAGCAGTATTTCTGTTTGACTCCTTATTAATAATCAAATATGTCTTCAAGGCACATCTGGCAATGGAAGTTCTGTTTTCAGTGCTTGAGCTCTGAAAATCATTTGCCGAGAGAGTTTTGTATAATGTTTCATTCTGGTTTCACCCTACTGGAGTATCTGGCAATTCAGCGCCCAAAAACAGTCAATATGAATATTTCACAAGGTCTTGCCTGACTGAAAAATAAAAAAAATGTCATAAGACTTTCCAATATTGACTGCTAATGTATATGTAAATTTTTAGTAATGTCAGCTATTATGTCGGGCCATATATTTTAATGTATAATATATTTTAGGCTAAAATTATGGATACCTATTTACTTTACTCTCTTTATTATATTAAGGCAAAGACCTGATGTGGTAGTAAAAATAACTCAATATTCTCTGTTAACGAATATGTCGGCTAGGCAAAAGAAGGCTTGAATGAATTTTGTATAGATAAATTAGACTAACTTAGCTAACCAATCCTGAGCAGTGAATGACTGAATGAATAATTGAAAACACACAAAGTGCCAGGTAGAGCATGTATGAGAAACGTTTATCAGCTCTTCGGAAGTCAAGAGGAATTATGAACTGTTGTTAGCTGAACGCATCTGAGCGGGAAGTGTCCTAGTCCTTATTTGTCGTCTTGATAACAGAGAAGGTGAGGAAAGTTAAAACAGTCTTAATCACAGAGAAGGTGAGAAAAATTGAAACAGTCTTGATCACAGAGAAGGTGAAAAAGTTGAAACAGTTTTGATCACAGAGAAGGTGAAAAAGTTGAAACAGTCTTGATCACAGAAAAGGTGATAAAAGTTGAAACAGTCTTGACTACAGAGAAGGTGCGGAGAGTTAAAAAAGTCTTGATCACAGAGAAGGCGAGAGAAGTTGAAACAGTCTTGATCACAGAGAAGGTGAGAAAAATTGAAAAAGTCGTGATAACAGAGGAGGTTAGAAAAGTTGAAACAGTCTTGATCACAGAGAAGGTGAAAAAAGTTGAATCAGTCGTCATCACAGAGAAGGTAACGAGTTGTACGGTTTTTGCAGAATATAGTTCACAGTCTATGGTGTAAGTAATCACTATGATTGGTAACTAAAAATAGAATATAGGTTTAAAAGATAACACCCTTCGATGAAAAACCCTAAATAGCCTATGTTGTGTAGTATAACTCTGACCTGCCATTTTAAAAGATAATTATATTTTAAACACCCTTAATGATAAAATAATTGGATTATAATCCAATTATTTCAATCATTAAGGGTTGTTTATCATTATACTGCAAAATGAAGCTACCATATTCAGGCGAGAAAAAGTAGATTCACCCCTGTTCAGGAGTAATTTGGGGCGTCGCTTCTCCTCATTTTTTTCACTTTATCGTATTAAAACTGATGTTAACCAAACACAAAATATCAAAAATAAATTTCACGCTTCTGCCGCTCATTAACATCTTAACACGATTCAAAAGTCCTTTATTGGATTTAGATTCATTTTGCGCACGGATTAGCTGCCACTCGACACTCAATCTTCTGCCCTTTCCTAAATATTTCTAGCTATGTTTTCTTTTCCTTAATTTCTTATTAGATTCTGGACGTTGTTTTTTAAGGGGTTGCCGTATTTTTAGATAAAATTATTGAAGCTCGTTCTTGTTTTTAGACGAGTAGATGATTAAGTTAAGTTTCGTTATCTTACAATCATGGGTCAGGTGGGGGGTATCTGGTTGTTTATAAAACTTGTTTATTAGAAAATTGGTGCATAACGCCGTATGATTGGAAGATGAAATGGTTTCAGTAGAAAGGAACTAGAGTAAAGAAAGAATAATAGCTCAGACTCAAGAAAGATAAATTGAAGTTGGTGGACGGGATGCGCTTTAAGGTTATGATGCTACAATTGGGAAGGCACATTTCAAAATCTACTTAATAGGAAAGATATTCAAATTAACCACTATGAAAGATTTTTGGTTTGGAGGCTAGTACATGGGAATGAAGGTTTAGTGCAGCTTCACATGTAGTAATAGGTTCATTTGCATTCGAGTTTTGATTACACTGCACAACAAATTTCAGTGTCAAGAAAAAAAACAACATAGATATCATGTGCATTTTATTATGAATGTGCGTATCCTGAATTCGAATTTGATAAAAAGAATTTCTCATCACGTAATATTTTCTTGTAAATTTCCGATTTAATAATTATACCATTGATACCGAGTTCCCGATACCATAAATGTATTTCGCTCCCAAAGTCAGATTAAATGTGTCCATTGTAAATAATTAATGAATATATAATGAATCATCATTTTTGTTAGCATTATATAATGTATTAACCTACATTTTAGTATTTACTTCTTCATTTGTAATACGTCTCAGGTGTGTCACACTTCAGGTTCTAGCAGAAGTCAGCCAGGATAACAGCGCTCCATTTTCCCTTATATCTCTTTGCCATTGAGCTATATTTTGATGGAACCTCTCTTAATGTTCATCACTTACATCTCCTGCATTCTTTGGGAAGAAGGACAGATAGGAATGATCAAAGTGTATCTTCAGGGCTTATTGCATCCAAGATCTTGGTAGCACTTGATTAAGCTCTCCACTATACGCTCTCGCTGGGCCCCTTGGTGCTTTCCCAGAAGTCCTTTGCATATATCTCTGAATGCATGCCAGACCGAAAGCTCACTTTCATTCATTGTCGCGTTGAAGTTCTCGTCAGCTATAGGTTGACGAATCTGAAGGCCTATGAATATGCCTTCGTTAATTTTGAAATCACTTATTTTAGGAAAGATCGCTTTGAGGTACTAGAAACATGACTTGTTATGTTGCAGTGCTCTTGTAAATTGTTTAATTAGGCCTAGTTTTATATGTAGTGGTGGAAAAATAATTTTATCCTTCTTAACTAGTGGCTCATGAATTACATCCTGGCATCCAGGTGTCATAGTTTCCCGAGGTGACAATTCTGAGCGTACATAATGTTCTGATCTGTCCCTACTTTCCCACTTGCAAATGAAGCACATAAACTAGGCGGATCCAGTTTGTCACCAATTAAGTAGTGCTACTACTCTCAAGTCCGCACAAATTAGACATTCATCCTCTTTTTCACTTATGCGTTCTGGAATAAAAGCAAGGTTATCATATATCTCTCATAAAATGACAGTGAACAACTGGAACTGAAGGCATGGTGCTCCGAATGTGCAACAGAACCGCTTTTATGCTATAAAGGAATGCATCTATGAATAATCTCCCCTCTCTTGGTTCATAGGTCAACTCAAGGGCAGTGAATATGCCTCTGATATGATTACAACAAGTCAAATTCTTTTCAAAAGTGAAGAATTCTGTAGATCTGCAGAATGCTTCCTAAATACTGTAATTCGAGCACTTCCATCCAACACGTTCCATTGTTGCAGACGCGAGGCCACGAGTTCACTCTTTTGCTTAGTAAGTTTTAGATCACGAACAAGATCATTGAGTTCCAGTTCGGTGATTAGATGTAGTTTCTTGTCAGATTCATGTTGTGCCACATATGGTGTATTTTGAGATTCTGAATCGTCTGAGTTGCTCGTGTCATCGCTTGATAGTTCGGAGAGCGGCTGTGGTACAGGAATAGCACTTGAATGTCGAACTGGGCGAGTAGCAGGCTGAAGATCTGAATACATGAGAGATTTCTTGCCCTTTCCGTTGCGACCTGCAGTGAAATAAAATAAAATCACACTAAAAATGGATATTAGTGGCTGTGATCACTTGCAGAAATAGTAGAAGTACAACATAGTTTGTATTTTGATCTTTTTAATTGATAAATTCTCTTGAAAATATATTAAAGACCAGGAAAGAAAATACATTGAATACCCACCTTTAATATTTGTTAAGCAGAAGTAGCAATCAGTTAAATGGTTCTTTGGCTCCCTCCAGAATAGTGGTACGCAAAACATGAAGCCAGGCCCTTTGCCTTTCACCCAAGCAGAAAGGGAACTTGTGCACCTGACAGAACATATATGTGGCGCCCAGTGTTTATCGTGGTCATCCACTTTACATCTATAGAACAGCTCATTAAGTTTCTTCATATGCTTAGTCAACTCTCTCTTGTATTGTCTTAATGTAATTGATCCACATATATAACAGAAACTGTCTGGGGAATTTTGCATTTTCTAGACAGTCTAGCTCTTTTCCTGTAAAGAAAAAGCAGTCTAGTATGTGAAAAATAATATAAATAGTAACAGCAACAAATATTAAATAAAACTAAAAATAGGAAGCACTTATAGTTAGTTACAAAATTATTAAGCGTTACTCAATAGTTACCACGGAGTTGCCCCCATATAACTAAAAAAATATTTAGTATATTTTCATACTACATTTCCTGGGTTAGGTTGATAAATACCTTAGAAATCTCTTATTAAAATTATATCAAAATCCGTTTATAACTTTTAGAGTTGGATGTTTCGGCCCAAACCTGTTTGCATTCAATCCTCTCGGAACCATCAGTGTATTTAACGTAAGTTGATAATTTGCGAGAAACTGGAGAGTCGCAGATAGAGATGGATGTTATATTCGTGATTTACGCAAAAAATACCCCTAGAGAAGGTTATCTCATTACCGTTTTTTGTTATTGTTGTACAGTGTTTTTTTTTGTTTGTGTGTTCTTTTTTATTGCAAAATTATAGATATGTGTTTCATTAGAAGGACCGTGTAATATTCGTAATTTTCTTTTTATCGTCAGTTCAATTTGGAAGGATGTTTTTTTTTAACTCATTTGGGATCGACGATGGCAGCCGGTTAATTTGAACTGTTAAAATGATGACCGATGATAATGAAAGGACGGAGAATTGCAGTCGTAATTTAGCCTAAATTTGGAAAAAATTGTCACTAAAAGTTTATTTTAAACACATCTGTTGACACGCCCATACATGTATCTATATACTTGTACACTCGCTAACCAGAACACACACGTGGATGCATCAAAATAGGGTGGAAAGTGGTGGGGAGTTCAGTTTGAAAAAAATCAGAAGAGCGGAAATTATTTCACCTTCGATGAGTTTTTAAAAGCCGTGTATTTCCTAGAAGAGAAATAGAAGCACATAAGTGCGTCAACTATGATCTTCTTGGAGTAATTTTAAGTGGAGAATTTGTTTAAATTTATCTGAATTTCTAGTTTTCTTTCGTTGCTTAATTTTCCTCCTCGTCCAGCTAGTCCTTCGCCAATGAATGCTCGTCCATCTCACTCTCATTTTATTAGATAACAAGGGCAATGTTAGCAATTTGTGGAATTCCTACATTCTTTTTGAATTATTTATTTTTTCATAATTATTTTTTGTTCCCATATTTGGAGCTTGTTTGGGAGCTTCTAGGAGATTACTGGGACTATATTTTGAGCACTCAATTTTATATTTTTTTACCGTATTTTTACTAAAGACATTTATATGCGTGTTAGTGTTCCTCTATCACTCTTTCCAACCATATTATTTTGATTCTTTTATGACTCTAGTCTATTTTTACAGTTTTTAATTCCATTTATCAATTTAATGCAGTTTAATATGATGAAAGATTTCCAACTTTTGTTATATTCACATCTCCTATTGTCTCTACACCTTTAACGTGTCCTTCACTCCATTTTATACCTGGGTTTCTGAGCTTTTTGAAAAGATTTCTTACAGATTTTTTATCATATGTTCTCCCATATGTAGTACTTATGGTCTACAAGATTCTATTTCGCAATTTTTATCATAATAAACCTTTGTCCCCTTTCTTGTTCTATTTAATCCCCCTTTTCCTTCATTTACCTATCCGTCTAATTTTTCTCCCCTAACAAAAAATCATGTCATTATTTACACGTTTTTCAAGTAAATGAAAAAAAAATACATCTTTCAACTCCTTCAATATGTTGGTAATAACGTCGCTAAATTAATATTTTTAAGAGCCATCAGTTGAGAAAAGCTAATTGTAAGTGGCTTCAAATTTGCTATTTCGTTTTCATGAGCAGGAAGCTGAATTTTTATTAATTATTAAAGATATCTATGGTTAAATAGAATATTAATGGTTTAAGAGATTCTTACTTCGCAAGACAAACTGCTTTTGTTCCAGACGTGGGTAAATTTCACTAAAAGTGGTTTCCCTCTCGGATCTAGTACCCATATCTCCTCTTTGGTTGTTTGGGTGTATAACTACCTCACATTTTTACTTCCAAACTATCAAAGTCTCTTTTAGATCCTAAATTGCCAAACTTTTCCCTCTCGTTCGTTTGAAAGTTTTAAAAAGTATAACTAAAACCTTTCAATTTTTTAATATTTTTCATTCTAATTTTATAAATCATTAACGTTATTATATACGATCTTCCTTTCTTTTATGAACATAATTGCTTTTTTTAGGACTACAAAATTGCTCCAATCGTCCCCATTAGAACTTAAAGAGGCTTTGTATTTTTGCTGGCAAAATCGATCATTAATACTTTTGAATTTGGTAAAGAAGATATTCTGGAATAATTTCTCACTGAGCTTCAAAGAGCATAGGGAGGAAGTAATAGGAAGCCTGGCCAGAAAAAGTGCCACACTTTTCTCATTTTAATACACAATTATTGTATTCAGAAAGATATAATATATTTCAAATACCTCAAGAGTCTCTGCAAAATGCGCTACGTGTTAAAAGAAACTTTTCCAATTATTTCTCGAGCGTGTGATATCTCTTGCAACTATTCTGTCTCCCTTTTCCATTTTCTCCAATTCCACACTTTTATTTTCGGTAACGTTATCTTGAAAAAGAGAGGAATTTCAGAGGGGGACTTTTTTTACTTTCTTTATTCTTTGTCTCCAAAAGAATCTAAGATGCTCCTTTCCCTAAAGATACAACGAATTTTAAATTATTTGTGGCTATTTTGCTGTATTTGCATTCAATTATTCCTCCCTAGGATATATATATATATATATATATATATATATATATATATATATATATATAGTATATATATATATAGTATATATATATTTGAAAAAGCTCATAAAGTGCACGTGAGGCAAAGTTATGCAGATACACCCAAACAGGAAAAGTGAAAAACGATTCCGAGCGCTTTCATCTTTATTCTTAAAGACCATTTCAAGGAATGAACAGGAGGCTGGACATACATTGCCTCAATTAGTGAAAGGAGGAATTAGACTGCCCACCTCTGAACCTTAATTAGGGGGTACGAAAATCCTGAAACAACTTTATTTGAGATTTATGTATGCAGTGATAATGGGGTCTAGCATAAACAAACCAGGGCTAAGGTTGAAATTTGGAAACGCTTTAATGGAGATACATTCTAATATATTTCTCTAATATATTTAATAAAATGCAGTAATTATATCTCGAGAAATATATTAGAATGCAGGGCTAGAATGGGCCCTATATACATTTATGTGACTTTCATGCCTTAATTAATCACTAAAGCTGATCTTTACCCAACACTCTTCCTGGCGAATTTTCTGCTCAAATCGCTGGAGCCTAGGTATTTTCAAAACTCGATCTGGGAAAAGCCTTCCATCACATCCCTGTTGAACCATCGTGTTTGATAAAATCGTGTGTACCATGTTGTTTGGGGCTATGGGTTTCTGTAGATACCACTTGATTTGAGATCATCTTCACAAACGTTTTTGTGTTTTCTAAACGAAGGCCTGGAAGATCTTCTATTCGTTTTCCCTTTCATTTCGGCGACATATTTTCCTACTGTTCAAACCATAAAACACATCTACACCTAACGCAAATATTCGACCGCTTCGTGGCTATAGTTTAAAGTTATTACCATAAAGATGCCAATTATAAGTACACGGGTCAAATTTCGGAGATAACTTCTAACTAGCGAGGGTATCTCACCTCTCCCTTCAGAGATGCAGATGTTCGCAATTTACATGTACCCGTCACGTATGAGTGAATTTGTATGTTTGTTCAATTTTTACAAGAATCGTAAAAAATGCGAGATCCAATGCGGGGGTACACAAACGCAGCAAATCGCCATTGTATTTGCCGAAAAGTGCTGTTCGTGCTTTTCAGGAAGAAAAACTTGATATTTCCTCAGCCAAAGGATTAAGGCACCAATTTCAGGACACCCCAGCTCGTATTTTAGCTGATGCAAGATCAGAAGGTAACGTGGTCGTCGTCGGCTTTTTTTAAGCAGTTAACTGCAAATCAGACAAAATTCACGCTTAGAAGAGAGCTTTTTGCGACATTCTCAGCCGTCCAAAGATTCTTCCCCACCATAAATTTGTCCATTGTAACCATTTTCACTGAACGTAAGGGTTTCACCTTTGCATTTTATTCTCCCAAATCTTGTCACTGTTTTCTTCTGACTCGACAGCTAGATTTCTTACCCAATTTGTAGATGACCTCTATTGTTTCCTGGCCAAACATCTTATCACAGCTGACGCTCTGTCCAGAAATACACCGACGACAGACTTATTTTCTCCCGATCAAAATGACAATTCCCATTTGACACTGTTTGACCGCAGCTCGCTTATATAATTTGCCACTATTGTCGATAGACTGTTATTAATCTCTCC
This sequence comes from Ceratothoa steindachneri, assembly GCA_963969495.1. Lineage (NCBI taxonomy): Eukaryota > Metazoa > Arthropoda > Malacostraca > Isopoda > Cymothoidae > Ceratothoa > Ceratothoa steindachneri. The sequence goes on from OZ018325.1 coordinate 185,820,212, forward strand.
TCTGTCAGTGCCGGCCTATTCTTCAACAACCTAAAGAAAGATCTCCATTCACGCGAGCTGCATCGGCCCTAACTTTAGGCAACAAGAAGAATCTTAACTCAATAAAGTCAAAGAGTGAGTGTGTTTACTTAACCAACCGCTCCTAGTCTAAATTCGATATTTTTATTAAAAAGAGAACAAAGAATGTCAGGTGAAATGTGAAAAAAGAACTGATAGAAATTTAAATGTAATTTAAAATCAAACACCCAGGTTTCTATTTCAGGCAATTCAGTCTACGATTTTTATAACAATTGATGCTATTGAATGCCAAGATATTTGGCTGAATACTAATATACCATTCAATTTATCTGGAAAACTTCCTCTATAGGGAAAAACTTAGTTTTTTATTGCTATTAAATCATCCTCTAAGAAATGCTGCATTTTTAATGTTTAGCATTATTATATGGATAGAAAGCAAGCAACTCTTTAAAGTCATTTATATATAAATGAGTATTTTTAATTACATTAATAAGTAACAATTTCCAGCATTTTCTACCACTAGTCTCCAACTACTATTAACTTGTCAACACCATGTTTGTAAAAATCGTTTAGCTTGGATTTAAAAAATCTCTTAAGGATTGTTTCGACCTTTTCCGTTTTTTGACATCTTGATTCACTTCAAGCGATTCGCTAAACTCCTAAAGAGATAATAATCTATTGGGGCTAAGTTGGGGGTTAAGTTTTGTACGGTACCTACTCATCTCATAAGTAATTCGGCATTTCTATTCATGTTTGTCATTATTTTACTGATTAAAATAATCGAAAGCTGGCAGTTTTAGGATGCACTCTGGAAGGAATGTCCGAGTTTTAGTGTTAATCCATGTATCAAGAACAGGGTCAATTTCTAATAAAAATGAGAACTTCCTACTGAGACCTAGGATTTAAGTAGGGATAAAAGTTAAAATCAGACTGTGAAAGGTCCAATGAATATGAGTGATGCGGTATAGGTATGCGTTTTGAGTGTCTAATCCACTAATGGCTTTATAGGCTGACCAGACAAAAAATATTCATCTGAGATGGGGGCGTAGCTAATAGCGTATAATACCTTCACGAGCCTGAATAACAAATACAATTCGACCTAACATTCACTAAATAAAGGTCTGGATGTATGATATATCGATGTTTAGTCAGTTTTTCAACAATGAATTGTAAACTTTGGCCAGATTGCATGGATGCCGTTTCTGACGTTTGACACGTTCTTCACCTCAAGTAAAGGACCTCTATCCGTATAATTAAAACACTTCCAGTGCATCATAGAGCCTCGTCCAGCTTGAACCACACCATGCATGCAGTCTTCCTTAAAGGCAACATAAGATATACGATAAATACGACGCCGAGCATCATACACATACAAGCAGAACCCTGATTTGTCTGGCCCGAGAATGCATTTCCAATACTCTATTGTCTACTGTTTGTGTCCTCTCACTCACCTTGTGGGCAGAAGTGAGAAAAAGCCTCTTCCGTATCACTTTGCTCCATATGTTCATGTTATGCAGTTTCCTGTGGAGTGTTTTTTCCGTAATGGATGTCGAAGGACCGGCGTTGAGGTCATGCATCACTTGCTGCCTTGATGCCATTTTTAGCCACAAGCCGAATAACACTTCAGCGGTCCAGGTCCGTCAGAATCGTCTTTCGACTAGAATTCTGGCAAGAATTTCAAGTAGACTGGGATTTTTGCCATTGCAGCTTGACCCGTATAACCGTATGCGTAGATACACTAACAAATACCACTACATCCTTCACAGGATGGCATTTGATACACACAAATTTAATCACTCCTTTTTGACACTAGGTACGAGTATATTCGTTTTGCGCCTTATTTTACACACAGCGTACGAGAAAGGTAGCAACTGCACCGTACCACCTTTTCGAAATCCATTAATTCCGTCACAGAGTTTTAGGGTAGTAGTAACCTCTGGATTCTCCTCGTTTAATGTTATCTATAGCCCTGAACTTTAAACTATTTTAATTTTCCCAGTGACTAATTTTTTGTCGGTTGAGCTTACATATATTAAATAAATCAACTGAATTTCTGTATTAATAGACTTTATAATTACCAATATACTACGTTCATTCACAGGTGAAAACCTTGTATAGATTTCTGTATATGTGGTTGTGGTATATCACTGTAAAATTAGCCGTTCAGACTTCAGCTAGGTTTAGCCAATCATGTGTGGTTATTGCCGAATGGTTGTCCATTTTGGCCAACTTTACATTCAGTGGCTTCGATACTTAAACACGTTGAAAATCAAAGTCTTCTTGCTACTCCCTATCATTTCCTTCGAAAAAGCTACATAGATCAGCTTATGATATACTTTCCTATCTCATTACTGTCTTGTCAACATCTTTAAAGATTAAGGGGAAGTCATATGTTGTTGCCCTAGACATTTCCAAAGTTTTTGACGGGATATTGCACTGCGGTCTCATCTCGAAGCTCCCTTCTTTTAGTGCCCTTCCTTCAGTATGCTGATTGATTTCTAACTTTCAATTTGACCGCTCATCTCTGTTGTTGTTGATGCATCTGCATCCCCTCTTTTCTCCATCGTCAGTGATGTACCACAAGTTTTTGTCCTGTCCCCCACATTTTTGCTTCTGCTTAGCAATGATTCCCTCTCCTCCACAAATAACTAGATGCACTCATAAGTAGATGATTCAACACTTCATTAATTTACATCTTCTTCTCACTCATCCTCTCCTTGTATTGTCTCTCATCTGGATGTAACTATCTCGATTAACTCGGGCTTGAAAAGGATTTCTCATTGGATCAGAAAAAAAAACTTTAATATCTTTCAGGCATAGTTTTTAGCCATCTCACTATCAAAAACTACAAATAACCTTCACCTTTCCTTCGATGGTTTTGTAATTACATCTGTTGACTTAATGTATTTGATGGCTGTTACTGTAACATCCAATCTCTTTTGGAAACTCCGCATCTGAGGAATAACTCGGTTTAACTCTAAGACAATTGAGTTCCCGTTTAAATGTCTTAAATTATTTTTTCCTTAACAGTTAATTTGATTATATAAGGAACTTTCGGCTCGTTCTCTGGTTTACTGCTCCTAAATATTGGATGGTTCTAGCCCTATACATTTACTTGATAAAGTTGTATCCAAAGCTATCCGTCTTATAAACTCTCCAAAAATTATCTGGAAGCTTGAATTTCTTGCCCTTCGCCGTGATATCGGTTCACTTTCAACTTTCTTCAGGTATGAGATTTTTAATGCTCTCGTAAACTAACTAATTGTATGACACTACCAACTATCCAGGCCACGCAATACTAGGCAGGCTCCTGAATTACATTCTTATTGTGTGGCGACTAGGAACACAAGGGTGGGCCGCTTTGATGCCTGCTTCTTTCCTCACACATCAAAAGTTTGGAACTCTTCACCATCTCATGTTTTCTCATAGCTACCACATGCCATCTTACAAACAAAAGACCCTTCCATAAATACTCTCCCTGTCTCTCTTTTTTGATTCTAAAATCAATAACTTTTACAACTTGGCCAAGGCTTTGATGGACTTTCTTCTGTGCCAGGTGCCTAAAAAAAAAATACCGCTGTACATAGCAGTCGTTCGGATCTCAAGTTAAACTGGAATAGGTGCCAACTGAGATAATGAAGACCTAATAAGTGAATCCCGATCACTGGAAACAGCCATTAAAATTGAAATATTGTTCATATATGTCCAGATGTTTGCGCATCCTAATGGTGAGAATTTGTCCATTTCCCTTCCTTTCTTATATCAATGTGTCATATCCTTTCTATGTCCCTTACCAAAGTTTGGGCTATTACTAAATTAGTTTTATGCGTGCTCTGGGTTATTTCCAACATAGAACGTTCGACATTTAAATTTTTTAGATGTTTTATTGAGTATTATTCTCCCGTTTTAAAGTCTATTTCCAATGTAATAAAACTTGTAAAAGCGTTGGTATACTTTACCTTTAAACTGTATGCGCGTATTACTTCTGTATATAATTATATCTAAGGCTTATACGTCTCTTCAACCTTGTTCCTTTTCAAATTTAATTTTCCATGCAGACATCAGGAATTACAAGCCATCCCTCTGTAATTCTTTTATCCAATTTGCTCTAATATTTTATCATTATTTTCATTTATTTTATCTTGCATAGCCATTGTATTTTTTTTACTATCTCAATTTCATAGATTTGAGGTTTTTTTAAATTTACGAAAATAAAAGGATATCTTCAGTAATGTTAAAGTAGTTAAACCTATAAATAATTCTAAATCCTTTTTCTTCTTACTCCCAATTTTTGTAAAGATCTTCAGCTCCTACTTTTAATAATCTACGGAAATAGTCTAGGGCCTCCTTGTTTCACTTGTCTCTTTTTATATTTTAAACTTCTAACTGAGTATCATTTAGTTAATGATGTTGTGTTACTGGGTATGTAGGATGGTTTGTCAATATAAGTGTTACTATCTTCTTTAGTCACGTGCGACTAATTTCACGCGACTAAAAAGTCTGAAATGCAAGAAAATTAGAGATAAATTTGAGAAGAGGCTTCATAAGAAAGGTCCAACAGACAAAGCTACCTGTGAGTTAATAACGAAATTTCAGAGAACCGGATTTGTGCATGATGGAAGCAGAAATGGATGTCACGAAATTCTGGGAAAAGAATCTAATTGGTTCGAGAAGATTTTGAAGAGGATCCGCAATTATCATTTCGTAGGGCTTTCAACACAAATCAATCCTAGAATATTACGTTGTGATTTGAAAAAATGGCATAACAAATTCAAATTTTTCAAAACAGGCACGAAGAAGATTATCTAAAAAAGTGCAGCGATCTTCTCTGAGCTTATTGATCAAATTGAAAATGCAGATTTAATTAACTTTCTTTTAGTTGTGATGCGATCTTTTCACACACGAGGAAAAGGTAATTGCCATTACTCTCTCAATTGGGGAGACGAGAAACCAACTAATTTTTTTGAAAGGGAACATAGAGCACCGAAAGTGTATAGCTTTCATCTTCAGGGGTGCTACAGTTACAGGGAGTGTTTATCTTGAGATGTTTGAAAAATTCCTCGAAGTTCAACTTCATACATATTACATTCTTGGCACAGTAATTTTTCAGGCTGATAAAGCATTGAGTCAGTGTGAAATAATTGTATGTGATAGACGCTTCCGCGTTCGCTGAATTGGTCGTGGAGGAATACAACCATGGGATCACGTTTACTAAATTTAGCGCCATTTCATTTTTTCCTTGGGTTTCATTCCAACTAAAGTTTACATTAATAATTATTGATGTTACCAAAATCTCTAACTTTTACAACTTGGACCAGGCTTTGATGGACATTCTTCCGTGTCAGGTGCCTAAAAGAAATTACCAATTACCACTGTACAAAGCAGTCGTTTGGATCTCAAGTTAAACTGTAGGTGGTGCCAACTGAGATAATGAAGACCTCATAAGTGAATCCCGTTCACTGGTAACAGCCTATAATATTAAAATATTTTACATATATATCCGTTTGTTTGTGCATCCTAATGGTAATTAGGATCGTAATTAACGAGGTAGTTAAAAAAAATCACACCTCAAATGTAGGAAAGTTTGTTGCAAGAAAAAACTAACGACTGATGGTTCCCATATGGAGGCAGATAAATAAATATCACTAATTATTTGTGACGTTTACATAGAAATAAATATATTTTTCATGTCTTAAATAAGGTTTTCGTGATTCCAATTATTTTTCAAAAAATAGTGACATTTGAAACTGTTGGTAATTTATGGAGTTTTGCTGATCAAGTCCTTTCGATGAAGGCAGCGTTGTTTCCCCGTAGTTATGTCATTCTGCCTTAACAAAATAAAAATGTATATTTGATTTTAGGTTGAGTTATTGATTAATTAATTGTGGTAACTTGTTTTATGTGTATGTTTCTTGACGAAGATTATGGATATCTTCGAAACGTGTTCAACTTAATTATACAATGTCAAACAAAATGGATATATTTATCTTTTGCCTTCAAATATGTGAATATGAACAAAATACTCCTAAAGCTTGTTTACTTAGGCAAGTCGGTCTTAACCTTTTGTCAAAAAAATAACCTATATTATCAGCTCTGACGGTGACAAAATCGAAAAGAAAAAATACCTTTTTTCAACAATTTTTTTTGTAGCAACTTTCTTTGGGGAAAATCCTCCACGCATTTTACCACAATATAGAAAAACAAAATTGGAAGAAAAAAATTAATTGGTCTTGCTGTTGTCGTTGATGATTGTCTCTAGGTACTCGAGAGTGTGTGCATATCTTAATGCCTTGGGGGGCTGTGTATATATTACGTGCCCACTGGCCAAGGCAAGAAATTCGGACATTACTTGTTGAGAAGATTTGAGAATCTCAACTTTACTAGAGAGAAAAGGAGGAGGGATCTAAGAGGGGGTTACTGGATATCACCTATGTAGTGATATAAGGAAAGGGAAGAAGGAAGGGGAAGTTCAATTAAAGATCCGAGGATAAGCTTCCAAAATGCCTTCAAACCTTTAATTAATCCGTATTAGGATGGCTTGAGGAGTAGAAGAGAGATATATATATATATATATATATATATATATATATATATATATATATATATATATATATATTTATATATATATATATATATAAAGTATAGAAAGAGAATGAGAAAGGAGAAAAGAAAAGGGAAAATTAGAGACAAAAAGAGAAAAGGCGAAAGACAGACAAAGACAGAGAAAGAGATGCTAGTAAGGAAAGAATGGAGGTAGGGAAGGATGGTGAGAGGGAGACATAGAAAGAGACAGAGAAAGGACGCACGAGTAACACATGGATAGACGAAAAAGAAAGAGTGTGTGTGTAAGTATAAAAAAGAGAAAATAAGAGAGAGGAAGTTGCCGCAAGAGCGAAAAAGAGACAAGATGAAAGCGAAAAAGAAAGAGAACAAGAGTGGAATATATAGAGGAAGAGAGACGAAAGAGAAAAAAGAATAAAGAAAAATAGACGGACTTTGAGCGAAAATAAATTTCTACTAATTGGTGCAAATAAAACTGTGCAGCGACGGCTTATTCAAATAATTGGGAAGAGACGAGACAACAAAATTATAGAAAATATTCTCGAAGAATTCCACAGTAAACATTAGTCTCCAAATGTCAGATATTTTGATAATGCAAAGGATACTTTGACTTTAGTAATCATCGCTTCATTATCATCATCATCACTAACTCTATAATTTAAGAAGGGGATTGTTTTGAGTATTTGAATAATAATTTCATCTTAGTTTGGTTATGACACGTTTTTTTATCAAAGTTATTTCTAATAATTCTTTTATAATATCAAAACACAAAATGGTGAAGTTTAGAAATAAATAGAAGTATTTTTATATATCTTCTATAACTCTATATTTTAGCAACGTAATATTTTGAAAGGGGGAAAATTTAGTTTAGAGTTCCTTTTTAAAATTATTATAATTGACCAAGTTCAGAAAATTTATAAAAATTTAACCATGGCTTTTTTTTTAGATTTTAAATTTTAATCTTAGTAGTGAAGCTTAGGCTCCCCCCGTAGCCATTGCCTGGGATTAATATAAATTTTAAACTAAGAACCGATATGTTTAGCTTGATCTCCAGGCAAACAAGGACCTCTTTACAAACCTCTTACTTCCTTCAGTTATCAGAAATTATTCTTCCTTACCTATCACATTCGCAAACGAGACACAGTAGATACATGGAACAGGGGTCACTTTTTTGAGGGCCGAGTGGGAATGGGGGGAGTCGGGTCCTTTTCTCCCACTTCTATTTTTATTTCATTTAAATAATTTCAAGAAAAGGGCGCATCTCCACCAGACAGTTTATGTCAAATTGGTTAAGACTTGTGGAGGTGAAAATCTGTGAAAGCTATATTTCCGTAAATCCACCTACTATGCTCTACTTGACACCATCTATGAGGTGGCCTTTATGATGCAAGTAGTTTATTTATAATTTTTTGCTTATGTTTGAGAATGTACCTCCTGATGTATCTTTGTGTAAGAGCTAATTTTCCTGTGTACATATATGTAATTCTACTTTTCCCCAAAATTTTATGACTATGCCAATAGCAACAATTCAAATCCACGCTCAGTCGACTATTACAGGAGTAAATAGTTACCGCTCCATTATGGAAGAGATTCCGAAAATTGGACCTAATAAATCGCTGCTGTCGTCCATTTTCTTTAACACTTGCTACGGTTTATTGGGAACCAAGCTTTCTAATTTGTTAAATCTACCTTTTATTGTTTACTCAGGTTCAAGGACACAAGCCACTAGAGCCTTGTAGCCAGATTGGCATCATTGTATGCACTTGTATGCAGGCATTCGTATGCATAGACGAGAAGTAATGATAATCAAAAGGGAAGGAAGGAGGAAACTTGAGATGGTATGAGGTCCATATTTGTCGTTTTACTCCTGCCGAGCTACTTGAGAAAGCCAAGAAGAAATTATTTTTTTATATCAAGTGAATTAATTTCCCTCCATGTAGACGATGGAGGGGGGAGAATAGGAGATGTAAGAATTTGCCCGGTGAGTGGGCCATCACAGTTTTTGTTATATATATATATATATATATATATATATATATATATATATATATATATATATATATATAAATATATATATATATATATATATATATATATATATGAAAAAAGCTCATAAAGTGTACGTAAGTCAAAGTTATACAGATACACCCACAAAGTAAACATTCCTTGAAAAAGGTCTCTAAGAATAAATACGATATATATATATATATATATATATATATATATATATATATATATATATATATATATATATATGATGTGATGTGCTAGATCTTTACTACAGTCCTTCTACCTAAAGTGTTGAAAGAAGTGCGCGATCAAGTGTCACGACACCTGAGCGCAATCTTCAACATTTTAATCCGGACCGAATGCGTTCCTAGAGACTGGCGTGAGGCGGAGGTGACTTCTATCTTCAAGAAAGGAGACCGTAGCCAACCGTCGAACTACCGACCTATCAGTCAGACTTGGTTGGTCGGTAAACTCATGGAAAGCATGATGGTAGACAAAATGACTTCGCATTAAGAGTGAAACCTGCTACTGAGGAGTTCCCAGTACGGCTTCCGAAGGCAACGGTCATGCCTGACGAACCTTGTGTAATTCTTCCACTTCGTCTTCAGTGAGCACGATCGGGACAAGGCGGTGGATGTGGTCTACCTAGACTTTCAGAAAGCCTTTGATAAGGTACCACACCGCCGCCTTCTTCGGAAAGTGCGAGCGCTGGGCATAGACGGAAAAGTAGCCGGCTGGATCGAGAACTGGCTAAGTTGCAGACGGCAACGGGTGGTGGTGAATGGACAGGCCTCTGAGTGGGTGCCCGTTACTAGCGGGGTGCCTCAAGGTTCTGTCCTTGGACCATTGCTATTCATCATCTACGTCAACGACATGGACGCTGACATGGTTAGCAAGATTTCCAAATTTGCCGCTGATACCAAGCTTGGTATGAACGTTGTAAAGGATGGAAATACTGCAAGCCTGCAGGAAGATCTTGTGAAGATTGGGGAGTGGTCTGATACGTGGCAAATGCCTTTCAACGTAAACAAATGCAAAGAGATGCATATCGGCCACCGAAATCCTTAATCACCCTATATCCTTAAGGGCACTGCTCTTGAATCCACGACACTGAGAAGGACTTGGGTGTAACTATCACGAGTGACCTCAAGTTCTCGAAACAGTGTATTGAGGTGGAGAAGAAAGCCTAAAGGATGTTAGGTTACATAAAGCGACAGTTTTGATATCGGAAAAGAAAGATATTACTGTGTATGTACTACTCCCTCGTCCGACCTCACCTGGAGTGTGCCGTACAATTTTGGAGTCCTTTATTCCGAAAAGACATCGCGAGATTGGAACGCGTGCAAGCCAGGGCAACCAAAGTGATTTCCTCTATCAGACATAAAAGTTATGAAGATAGATTAAGGGAATTAGATATGTTCTCGCTGGAGACCCGGAGGCTACGTGGTCAGCTTATCGAAGTATTTAAAATACTTCGACAGACTGGACTACGGGGATATTTTCCAGCTCAGCGAGGGAAGAACAAGAAATCACGGCTTTAAACTTGAACTGAAGCGATACCACCGTAATCTGTGTGGGAAATTCTTTACTTACAGTATCTTCGGTAGTTGGAACGCACTTCCGACGGAAGTTGTCAACAATGATCTTTAGTTAAGACTGAGATCTAGAATATCGAAGAACTTTCGAGTGTTCTTTGTGACAAAATCGCTCAAATTCTTCATTCTAATGATTAGCAGATCCACATTCACCCTCTAGAGAGTTCCTTCTTGATTTTCAGTTCGCGGGCAGTTAGAATGAATACATCCTGGAAGATAAAAATCTTCAGTCCATAAATTAGTCGTGCCATAAAGTGGGCACGATGCATTGCTCCTTTTTTGTCAAATTGAACTTCTCTAGTAGGAATTCCCCCAAGGAAAATGATGATCAGTTCCAATAGCTCCCGGGACTCCTCCCTAGGATGAACTTCATCCAGTTTTTGCGAGCAGAACTCAATGATGCTGCCTGTCATATTCGTCAAATAACTGGCAACATCAGGGTCATTGATTCCTGGCTTGTATTTAGCCAAGGACATTTGCTGCTAGTAGACATTTCTCTAGACCAGATGATGGGCCCATGGTGAAGAGAAAAACCTCTTCTATCAGTATCCCGTGAATATGATGCCGACATGCCAAGTGCAGCAGGTTCTTTCCCATCATCTGCTGAAACAAAATGCAGGACCCATTCTTCCTGCGTGTTTTGCTCAAAATTGTGTCCAAGCAAATGGAACGAATTCAATTCTCCCAACCACAACCTGCTTCTGCCATTGCTTGATCAGGCCCAGCTGGCAACTTGAGTATGCAAAGCAACTGTTCAATGCCTTTTCCAGACACAATGATAAGGAGCCTGTCCACTTTCTCGTCTCCTGTCAGTTCAGCCATCAGTTTTTGGTCCCAGTGAAGTGTTAAGGGCTGTTCACAAGAAAATCCCTGCTTGAGATCTGCAGATCGATCCTTACGGTCTGGCTGACGAGCACTGAAAATTGAAGGTCGGCTGACTTTTAACTCGTCAAGCAATGCTTGACCAGAAACATGGATCACAGCAGAGAGAGTGAGTATCGAGTGACGATTACTGGTCTTGGTTCGATCCAGGGATGCAATGGCATCCCCGCTTCTGCAATAACTTCTTCTGTTTCACTTTCTACGGCTGAGGAGCTACAGGAAGAACCCTCGAGGGTGTCACTTCTCTCATAATGACAAGCTTTGTCCTGCTGCTTTGCAATATTCCATAGCTTACTCTCGTCTTGTTTTGATTTCTCCTTTTCATTCATTGCCAGCTTAATGTCACTCCTACCATGCTTCTTCGCCTCCTTTTCTCTCATTGTGCCTTCGTAAATGCTTTATCCTCTGTGATCTTTTTAATCTTCAGTGCATCTTGGTGGACTATGTCAAAAATATCATTCAAGGTGTCGTAAAAGTCCTCTTCGTTCTTCTCCTGTGTTTCAATCCTTCGACCCTTATTCTTCTTAAAGGCTTGCCATTCTGACACAAGGCATTCGAGCTTCTTCACATCGTGGTGAAAAGGGCGGATGGGAATGCGGACCTTTCTCCAAAAGCTATCTACCTCTTTCATAGTCTGCACTGCTGTTTCATGCTTCACCATTCCTTTTTCGCCCATACGATGCAGATATATTCGGAGTACGTCGTCTTTGTTTGGAAGCTTGCTCTCGACAGAGACTCCTTTGAATGGACCTTACGGTCCATTCAAGGAGGGTACCTTTGGACTAGCAATCGAGCGGGCACATGGCTGTTCAATTGTTTTGCGTCCCTAAACGGCCACTTTTACAGACTTTGTCTAGTCTTGACTTGAACTGGTCAACAGATTCACTGTTGACAACTTCCACTGGAAGTGCGTTCCACTTACCGCAAATACTGTAGGTGAAAATTTTTCACATAAATTGCGGTTGTAACGCCTTAGTTCAAGTTTGAAGCCGTGATTGCGCGTTCTGTTCTCACTCAGTGTGAAAATATCCCGGTAGTCAACATTTTAGAACCTTCGAAGTATATTGAAAACTTCGATGAGCTGACCACGCAGTCTACGGGTTTCCAGCGAGAACAGATCTAATTCCCTTAGTCTATCCTCATAACCTTTATGTTGCATAGAGGGAATCAGCTTGGTTGCCCTAGCTTGTACGCGTTCCAACCTTGCGATGTCCTTTCGAAACGAAGGACTCCAAAATTGTACGGCATACTCCAGGTGCGGCCGAACAAGGGAGTTGTACAGACAAAGTACTATCTCCTTGTTACGGTACCCAAATTGGTGCTTTATGTAGCCTAACATCCTTTGGGCTTTCTTCTCTGCCTCAATGCACTGTTTCGAGAACTTGAGGTCACTAGTGATAGTTACACCCAAGTCCTCCTCAGTGTCACTCGATTCAAGAGCAATGCCGTTAAGGATGCACTGAAATTTGGGGTTTCGGGGGCCGATATGCATTACTTTGCATTTCCCCACGTTGAAAGGCATTTGCCACGTGTCCGAACACTCACCAATCCTTTGAAGGTCCTCTTGGAAGCGGGCAGTGTTCCCCTCCTTCGCCACATTGATAACAAGCTTGGTGTCGTCGGCAAATTTGGAGATTTTAGAAACTATGCCTCCATCCATGTCGTTAACATAGATAATAAACAGTAGTGGTCCCAGGACGGAACCTTGAGGGACACCACTAGATACGGGCGCTCATTCAGAGGTCCGTGTATTCACCACTACTCGTGTCTGTCTGTCACTTAGCCAGCTCTCTATCCAACCTGCTACCTTGCCGTCTATGCCCTGTGCACGCACTTTCCGGAAAAGGCGGCGGTGTTGTACTTTATCAAAGGCCTTTTGGAAGTCAAGGTACACAACATCCATTTCGCATAGCAGCCCTCCGGGAAGTCAACGCACCACTTGTCCTTATTACATGTGGCACACGTGAATTTTAGCGCTGTTGTACCTTTCTTGCCTGCCATTTTTAACACTCTATATTTCTTATGCTTGTGACCAATCAATATATAAAAAGAGGGGTTTGGTGAGTTCTCCCCGCGTGATTCGCTCCGGCCTATTGATCGGTGTCGTTTCGAAATCTTCCAGAAGGCACGCTCCATGTGCTGCTGTTCGTCCGACCGAGTCTTCAGGCCTCGGCGTGCCGTGGCTCCCAACCAAGCAGCACATACGGTCCCCGGAGGGGCCATCGATTTGTCACCAGGTGAACAACAACGAAGCACGCCCCTTACTAAACTTCTACTAGTTCCCTTCACAACGGCCAGGATCTCGGAGTAGCGTTCAATGGATATTCCGCCACATCAAGAAACTCGATCTAAGGCTTTTTATTGGCCTGGTAACCAACATGGGAACAAAGGGCCGTCACCTCGTACCAATGCTACCAAAAGCACCCATCAACGGTCACTGGAAATGGTCGGTAATTAAGCGCCAGGGAAGGGGTTAAAGGGGCAGTACCCTCATCCCATTTATCGTGCCCCAACGCCTAAGACCCCTCAAGTCCTAGTCTCTCGCAACCAGTGAGCGTCGATTGGCATTGTTTATAGAGGTTCCAAAGCCTCTCTTCTGACGCATGAGGTAGCTGCCAGGTCCTTATATGTAGATAGCTGAAAAAAGGGTAAGAGTGACATGATAGGAATAGGGGTTGTTTTTTATGCTTTTTTCTTTTTGTATTAGTAGAAGAAATAGGATTAATGTAGTTTCTGACAAAGACAAGTGTTTATGATTTAAACTGATAGGGACCATCTATTTTGATCCACTCTCGCCTGACAGAATTTGCCTTTAACCTCTCATAATTAAAAAGTCTTAAAATAGCATATTTTGTCCAAAATGCTTGTGTGATACAGCTTTGGAAAGAGTTAAAAGATGCTTCTGGTTATATCTAGGATGACATTGTGAGCAAATGTGAGCCATGTCAAATGTTTTCTATATCATAAATCCATAAAACTTCTTTTTTTCTACAAAAATTTACAGCTGAATAAACATGACCCCCTGAAGATATACATACTTAACAGCAGACACTTCCTATCCACTAGAGTAATTGCTTAACAGGCTAAATAAATGCGTGTAAGCATTAGAGCTCTATGTTGAAGCCTGTTAGATTAGTTGATTTTTTCATATGTCTAGGTGCTATAAAATGTCGCATTATTATGCCAAATTGGCCATCTACAGTAATGTTATAAATAAGATATTTTTTTCAAAACTGTATGAGTAGTATACTGTGTAAAAGTGCGTAAAAGCCTTACCTTATAACTTTCAAATCGTGTCCCTGGAGCTCGGAGTTGCCAAATATTTGAAAAACCGGCCAAATCCCGCGGACATACAGCATGGCTGGAATTTGCAATGTATTTAAAAGCGCCTCTCCTGAGTGTGCTCCTCTGATGATGCGGGAAGCCCCTTTCTCCCTCTCACTAAAAAGGCAGCTCTGACTTTATCAATAAATAAGCTAAATATAGCCTATTTTACATAGAAAACATCATGGCCAAAACCCGCGAACAGCTTTGTTCACCTGCGGCATGGCATAAAATAACAGTTATGCATTGAGCACACCCTAAATGATAATATATCAGGCTGATATTTTGCTTATATTAATTACTACTAATAGATAAATAAATAACAGAGTGGGAGGTTGATATTTCCTAAAAAAACAAAACATACAGATAAGAACTACCCTAATGTTGAGGTCCTCAAAACCTTCAAAAGGGAGTTGCATACCCTGTTGCCGTCGTTTATGGGGAACTTCTGGTTCCAGAAAGATGGAGCAAGCTCTCACACCACAAACCTGTCCAGAGATTGACTTTGGTGGCCGCGTGATCAGTCTCAACACTGATTTGAGTGGGTATCTCACAGCCTCGACCTTAACCCCTAGATTTCTTTCTCTGAGGATATCTAGGCATCCACTCGAGATGATCAAAGCCATTAGTCGGTCGGTTTGTAAGGACGTTATGGACAATTTTATGCTGCGCCTCAATAAATGCACAAAGCTAAATGGAGGTCATCTTGAACACGTGCTCTAGAATAAAGAAGAAAAGTCCAAAGACTCTCATATTTTGATATGATGTTTTTAAACACAATAAACTAGTTATCACCAAAGTTTTATTTAACCTTTGCACAAAATTAAGAAATGAGGCCTATCGAAAGTTGAGGACCGTTTTGGGGGTGTTACCCTATATATATATATATATATATATATATATATATATATATATATATATATATATATATATATATATATATATAAGAGAACCAGGGCAGCAGTAAATAGATGCATTTTCTTTCTCCATTTATTTTTAAACCAACGTTTCAAAAGCCATCCTCATCATTTGGGTACTGAAATTATAGTTGAAAACAATACAATACGAATGGCAAACAAAGTAATTCTAATTAACATGAAACTAGTTAAGTACGGGAAACTCTCTTACGTACAATCTGCAATGTGAAAGACGAAGTTTGGTCATTGACTGTGTGTCCTTTGTTGATATTTGGGAAGCATTGCCTCCTGGGGTCTGTGCCACCCCCAAACTCTACCATTATCACCAAATAACTGGAACCGTGACCCGTCTGATCAATACCGCATGTTGTTATTCCTCTATGTTCCAATTAGCCACGTCCGGTTGGTGGTGTTAAAGATGAACTCTGGTTGGTATTCTGCTCCCTTATCCAATTAAAGGTAAAGTACGCTACCGTGACCTGAAGAATATGCGTCTGGTGGGTCTTGGTTTGAATGTGGTTTCGATTTCAACCAGTGTTGCTTTGTCTGCTACTGCGGGCAATTCTAGCATACGCCACCGGTTAAGATCATTAAGAACCCTTTGCTGGCCACCGTGCTGTCAACAGTGATAAATATATATAGCCAATGTTAAATATCTGTCTAGTTTTATAATTCTAGTGTCCTAGAAATCGTGGATTCATTATCATGAATGCCCCGTTCGAACTCTGCTAATTCACCTCACTTGCCACTGATATAAAATCACTTCTGAGGAAGGCTTGTGAATTTACATGGCGTTATTATATAGTAGCGCTGCCGACTACTAAATTTGCATATCGCTATCACCTGACCTTCAGTGTATATCAAAAGTTTCTATTCGGTATCTTTCAATTGCGACAGTGTTAAATTTTGCCTGATTAGGCCTGACCTTCCAACGTTGCTTGAATTTGGGAATACGATCATTCTCAGCCTTAGCTACACTCGCCGATGAAATCATCTTCTCAGTCTTTGTTTGACGTACCTCAATTTGGTTGATATCGTCAGCTTCCAGCAAGTTGAAAATCTGGGGGAATAACGGCTTATGTATATCTCTGATGTGCAGCAAAATGATGGTGAGGCTGAGTTACCTACCTTGAGGAGCTCAAGAGTTGAGATTAAAGGAACCCTATTTTGGTCTCGAAGGGGTAATTACTTCGTCTGTGCAAATAAGGTAATCGCAAAGGGATTTATAGTGCGAGTCTCGAAGTTTTATATCCATACTTTCTGGAAGGACTTTTTTTTCTCCCGGCAAACTGCATTCACCATGCAGCTAGATGCAAACCCTCACGGACTGCATGTGGGTGTTTTTGCAAAAGCCGTGTGCTTCTTTGTTTATTGAAGAGTTGGTCGAAAGATATATAACCAGCATGTTTATGAGAAATTTTTAGAAAGAACTCTAATTTTCTCGAGAAGCGTCATCGTTCATCGTCCTAGAGTTCATCACCTTATTGTTAGGCATTTCCTGCTTGAGAATAAAGATCATCTTGGATGTCTTCAGGCCGTCTTGGAAGTACCCTTCAGCCATAGCTGCATTATAAAGTTTTGGCACCCTGCTCTTACTCTCTTCGGAGCCTCATTGAGATGCGATTTGGCTGCGTGAAGCTTTGTGGGAGATTACTGAGTCAGCTTATTTTGGTTTTTGTTATTCCTTCCGTGGTGCTCTGTTGCGTTTTGTTAAATTTTGCAGTTCTGTCCGGAGTGAATATGTTACTGTCTCTCTATATATAGTCTAGAACTTGGTGTTCAAAGCCCAGATTCTAAGAAACACCACTCCAGACTACTCAGAATAGGTCAGCCTTTTCTCGTGGAGAGCTAGCAGACGTATCAATATGCAAAGTGGTCGAATTAACCTTCACCTCTCTGCGTGCCATTACTTTTCGGATGCTCGTCCTGAAGTATTTGGTGTTCCCATCCAATTCGATCTGTTGATTTCACCGCCCCATTTTTCCATTAAATTTTGCAACTGCTCAACATTTATTTGCTACAGGAGTTGCTGATTATGTCGAAAGCTCAAAGGACTCATTTAGCCTGTGACAAAGATGCCAGAATAGTCCCGCTCAAAACATTTTTGTAAGATGTTTCTTTCCTGTGATAGACGAGCTGGGAAAAATAGTTTTTTTGTGCAAATCATTACTGTATCTATTTTTTGCAGTAACGCATCTTTCATTACTGAGATATCCTCCATGTTGTTAATGTACAGATTTGACCGACGAGTTCAAGTTTGACTGTTTATGTCCACTCTGAAAGGTGTTTAAACTGACGGTTATGATCATTATTGTTATTCTGAAGAACCTCAAGACAAGCGAAACGCTTAATAAAAGAAATAGCAGTTTAGGATATTCTCCTATACTCTTCACTCAAAGACGATAAGGTGACGAATATGCATTCATTCCCTACAAATAAATTAACTAAACATACCCAAACGAGAAAATACTTTACAACCCATTTCCATACTCCTCTGGTAGATCTTTTCCTGCTCCTTCAATACTGTCCACTTAGCACCTATGCAGACCACGTACCAACAAGCAACATATAATGGATGAGATCAATAATCTATTTTCTCTATGCAGCCCAATGCGCACATAATAAACTTATACCAAATATATAATCCTTGAAGCCTTAGTTATCGGGGGTCATAACGGTGTCACCATATGATACCACTACAGTGAAGATGTTAGCGAGAAACGCTACCGGACGTGTTCTTTTTGAAGTTCTGAGGAAGATTAGTTGTTAAAAAGATCTTTATTAGAATTTAGGAAATATCATAAGTAAAATTCGAGATGAGGAATTGCATTATTGTGTGCGTGTTGCAGCTTCCTCTTTGAGAGTTTCGAATCAGTCTGCGTGTGCGAGTTAATTGTATGTTATTGAATTTATTTGCTCTTTTCAAGGTTCTTGAATAGGATTGGTAAGGCAATCAAATTTATTTTATTTTATTAATTTCTCTTATTTTATTATCATGTGTCTACTTTCTCTCTATCCATACTAACTGCTGTGGGGCGACGTCCCGTGTAGACTGTTACATACGGTACCTGGAACCGAGGCATACCCTCCGGGCCCAAGTGCAACAGGCAGCTTTATACTAGATTAAGATTTCCTGCAATCTATTTTTTTTACACATTTTCATTTGCCCTTTTTTTGTTACTTGCTTTACAAGCCTCTTCTTACCTATTTTCTTGATTGGTGGTTACATAATTTATAGGCTAGTCACTGACCAGATTTCGACCTGACATCCCTGGTTGGGGACGGGAAAAAGGGTATGCCAGCCTCCCTCTTAGCCCAAGTAGAGGGTCTTTTGTTTTTTTTAAATACCTACAGTGTTTCCAAACTTTTCTCCTTTTATTCTCCTATTATCTCTTTTGCCTCATATATCATATTAACCCCCCCTTAACTTTGCTGCGGGTTCTGAGATTGCAGAAAAAACTGTGGCTATGTCTTCCACACATTTTAAATCTTTTTAGCACCACCGGTTTCATATTGATACTTGAAATAACTCCAAGCAGTACAAAAACTATTTATTTCCTCTCTATAATAAACTCGATTTCCTGCTCTTCTCGTCCTTAATTAAAAATATCAAAGTAATTTGATATATCAAAGGTTTCATTAATGGACGAATATTACTTATTGAGGCAATAAATAATTTCAGTTTTCGCTCTTAATTAATTCCCAAACAATGGACTCAAAGGTCACCAGTACGCAATAATTAAGCACCCCTTCAAAAGCAAACAAATATCACCATGGCAACAAGTATCGACAGGTGCATGATCGCCATTCTATCTTACTCTATTTAATACATATATTTTTAATTCATAAGTAAAATACATATCGCTGGAATATATATATATATATATATATATATATATATATATATATATATATATATATATATATATATAAATATATATATATAATAAAACTTATATTGTACCCTCGAATTAGGGTTCAGAGAAAAGTAGCCTAAACCCCCCTTCCTGTTTACTATTTAAGCCAACGAATGTCCTCTCTTTTGTTATTCCTTGAAAAGGTATTTGGGAATAGAGACGAAAGTGCTCGGAATTAGTTTTCACTTTTTCTTTGGGGGTATTTACTCATATATATATATATATATATATATATATATATATATATATATATATATATATATATATATATATATATATATGTATATATATATATATATATATATATATATATATATATATATATATATATATATATATATATATATATTACTGTAGTTGGGTAGCAGTCTTTCTTCAATGCAAATTTTGTTGAAGACCATTGTGTATTTTGCCTTAATGAATTTCCTTTGGCAACTTTCTTTTCTTCTAACTATCTTTTTTATTCCATCTTGTAGATGGTGGATTACTTGTCCAGTATTCATCTCCTTTTTAAACGAATGTGTTTGGTAAAAAACAAACTAAATTGCTGAGCTTTCGATCTTATTCGATCATCTTCGGAGCGTTATGGAATTTTTTGTCTCCTTTACCGATGTACTGAGTGGAGTGAAGATCTGGCAGAAAGTTAAGTGAAAGAAAACTATTTTTAAAGGGTATTTATTCGCCTTGGTTAAACGTAACGTTAGAGGAAATAAGCCACTCCTGTGCGTGGAATTTTTAAAATAGTTTGAATGTACGATTCCAGTTTGTCGCTTGACTGTTGATGGCCGGTTTATCTTCATTTATTAATATGGCTTCTAATATGTTAAGCCTCACTTTATTAACCTCTTTTCTTTTAATAATAGTGTTGTCAACGAGCATATCTCTCGTTAGGTTAATATTATGTACACTCTCCATATGGTTTTTTGGCCCTCCGCTTTGTAGATGCATAGTTAACCGTCTCGAATGTGTGGTAGTTGTCATGCCAATATATTTAGTTTGTATAAAACTTACAGTCTTTATTGGGGCAGGTGAACTCGTAAACTATGTTGGTTGACTTAAGATTCGAGGAGTTTGGGCAGATGTTGTTTTTTATCAGAAGATTGCTGGCTTTTGTTGTTTTATAATAAATGATGAGTTGGATTTTATCCGTTTGATTTTTAACCTTGATGTTACTGGACAAGTAATCCACCATTTGCAAGATGGAATAAAAGAGATAGTTAGAAGATAAGAAAGTTGCCAAAGGAAATTAATTAAGGCAAAATACACAATGGTGTTCAACAAAATTTGCATATATATATATATATATATATATATATATATATATATATATATATATATATATATATATATATATTATATATATATTTGAAATCTAAAATAGTCGTAGGTGGAAATACAAGTGCTCCTCCATTCCCTTCTTACCAGATCGATTCCAAGAGAGGAAAGAAAGATTGGAAGAAGAAGCAGTGAAAGGAAAAGGTGGCTGAATAGAATCTATATAAATATTTAAAAAAGTAATGTTTGGAAAGTTTGCAATAGACTCCTAGGACGGCAAGGTGTATTTGAAACGCCCGTCAAGTAAACTCTCATCTTGAGCCCAGGCACTTAACAAATACGAAGACTAGGCGGTTTTGAGGGGGTTTCTGGTAGAAAAGAAATATTTAGTAAATAGGCCCACCGCTCTTCAATTTGACATACCTCCGTTGGGAACAAACAGGTTTAAGGGACCTCTGTGCTACTTTGGTCGTTAACGTTGAAACCGTCTCAGACTATGGACGTCTCAGATATTTCCATTATCATTAAATTACCCGTTATTGTATAAAAGATTCTTCCCAAAATTCCTGACTGAATTTCGATATTTATTTTTTTAATATTTTGTTAAACATAAAATAAGACACACAATTATACAGGGAAAAGTGAATTAATTAATGACTTTCACCAATAAAATTGCTTTAAATTAGTTTTAAAAATCAGTAATGCTGACACAATCAAAGCAGATTAATAACTACGGAGTGACGCATACATTTACATGGGTGTTCGGAAAATAATTACAGTGTGAAAGAGAGATAAAGAAAACCATGTGAAGTTGTTTGACAAATTTTTCAATAATGTGATGACCATCATTATCATTGATTGCGGCCTAGAACGATGACACATTTTCGATTTCACTTTTCAAAATATTAGCGGATATTTTTTCCAGAAAAATATTGGTAAGGGACCTATTTTAGCATCTTTGCTTCTAAATTTTATGTCACTTATAAAAGTGATTTAAATAAGGGCCAATCTATAGGCGCTAAATCCGGTGAATATCTACAATATGGAATAACTTCGAATCCTAAGAATCTTATCTTTTTTATAGGCTTCTTTTTCAGATTGAGCCAAGACATAGTCATGATGGAGAATAACATTCTTTGGTGTATACAAACCCTCACGAGCGGGTGAAATCCACCCTTGTCCTAGCTTCATTAAGTGAAGGTGAATGGAGCCAATTTACAACAGTTGTATTTAAGTTGGTAGATTCAGCTATTGCATACAGACCCTTGCTTGGCATATATTAGGAGGGTTCCTCAAACGTTTTCGATTCAGTCTAAAAGAAACATTTCATTGATACAGCAAGCACTTACTAAGAGGGCAATTTAATCGTTTATTTGCACGATCAAGTTGCTAGAAATAAATTACTGCAGTAAAGATCTTTCCTTGATCAGTATGTCGTAATTCTAACTACCTTTTTACCTACCAACTAGCACATAGCAAAGATATAGCAATTACCGATGACTGTACATACTTTCTTTTGGTTCTGCTACGAATATAACACTCGCTTTTCGTCACCTCTAAGAATGGTGTACTAAAACAAAGGATTGTTATTATTGGGAAAAAAACTGTTGTAGATGGTGTAACCTTGAATTTGTTTCTCAACCGTCTGTCATGTAAAGCCAAATTTCCTCTTTGCAACTTTATGACAATTCGTGTGAAATAGATGGACGTGGAAAGTTGAACAAAACATATTAAGTTTGTCAAATCTCTAGTGCTTTGATGAGGACCTTATTCAACATATTTTTTAAAAGATCGTCATCAATCTTGTTATCATTTCGAAACGAGCTTATAAGTGAAATGAAAATCTCTATTTTATTTTTTAAAAATGCAGCTGGTACTCAGGATTCACTCTAAAAATGTCCTTCATTGGATTTCATTATCACCCTGACGAAACCCAATCATAAGCAATGGAAAATATGTTACTCTTTAAGGTATTTAAATTCAATGTGGATTGGATAAAAATACAATAGACTATAAATATATAGTATAAACTACCGGATAAAGAAGATGAATAACTAAATCTACAGTTTAAATGTTTCCTACTAAATTGCCAACAGTGAACTTTCGAACCTGGAACATTGTCATGTTCTTCTTTTGGCAGTGTCTTGAAGTACTGCCTCATGCTGACACGAAAAGGGCCAATTTTACCTAATCTTTAACCCCAAAACTTGTGCCTTACAAGTCTTGCAAGCGTTATCGTAGAATCATCGGGATTTTGGCTTTTAAAATATTTAAGCAGGATCGGTTCCAGTTCCAGTACAAACGTTTCCTTGTTATTCTGTCACCCGATGGCAGCATGTTAGCTAAGGGCAACATGATCTATCAGAGGAGAGCTATAGCTAGTGTGATTGGTAGAGAGCCGAAGGTTACCCAGTTCTCGGATGGGAGCCATTGGCGAATGCGTCAAATCCCTCCGAGGCATCCATGATTAATGCCCTTCGGACACTTAATGGCAAGACTGTTAGTGTAACACTGCATTCTACCATGAACTTCGTGAAAGAAGTAGTTTATGCGAGGGAACTCGTTGACTACTCCATAAATAATATCGCCTTAGAGTTAGCCGACCATTGGGCGCTCAAGCTCGAGCGTGTGATGAGAAAATAAGGAGGGACCTCGAGACCCACCCCCACACTCTTCGTCATGTTTGACTGTGACAAGCTCCCTGGGTCGATGCGTACCGGTTGGTATCGCTACCGCGTGAAGTCATTCATGCCACTGCCGCGGAGGTGCTACTACTGTCACCGCTTCGGCCATACGAATTGTTCCCGTAGAGGCGCAAAGTCGGGTTTACCCAAAGTCTGTGTAACTTGCTCCAAGGTCGCACACGATAAGTCCAACTCGTGTGTGGCCAAGTGTGTCAATTGCGGAGAGCTGCACCCTGCTTAGTTGAAATAATTCAATTAAATTTTACTGCGTGGTTTTGAAGACTAAAATTAATTTTTTTAAGGAATACATCAAAACAAAATCTAAGTTATTTAACAACGGTTATCATCGTATGTACAGTTAAGCATTTGTGGTGGTATTTGCTCAGTGGTGGCAATCCAAACGTAGTGTATCGACTGGATATATGTTCAGAAAGGAACAAGGTTTGTTGATGGATTTTTATCATTATCCTCCTTGTTGGCATAAATTAAAACATAAAAGCGTCCATCTTGGTTTCAAGTTCCTTCCAGAAGACCGTCATTAATTTAACGTTAAACCAATAGTTTAATATAAAATTGTAAAAAGTTAGTTTGAAATAAATGTTATTTTAGATTATGAATATATATTTTTAACAGTATCAGAACTCGATATCCTAAACTTAACTTATCTAAATTGAAAAAGAATAATTTCTACAAAACAATAAAAATTTATTTTGCTCTTAGCGTAAAAAATACTGCAAAAGATCAAAATTTATTATATCTTTAATATTCGGGGGGGTTTTCTTTCATGTTTAACAGTCTTGCTTTAAATACTGCCAAAACTTAAAATATTTCACTAAATTTAATTTATTTTATTAGTAAATGTCTTATTCAATACATTTATGGCAAATTATACCTTAAACATTCCATGACGGAAAGTTATGAAATATTTGGAAAATTAAATATCTGAAAAAGCTGTGTACTATTTCAACACTCCGAGAACCAATTGGTCTTTGTTCTTAAGAATAGTTTTGTATCCAAAAAAAAGAACCAACAGTACAGTTTCATAAATCACAGCTTAGTCAAAATTTAAAGCATCATCATGCACAACTTTTGGATGTGTAATTAAGGTTTAACATGTAGACATTTGACTCGCTATACAACTATATTTGCATTTTATGTTGATATACGCATAGATCTAAAAACGCCCTCAATACCCATTTAAGACATATTCGAATAAATATAACCCAAGTATAAGACTAAATAACTTAAGTTATTCATAATCCATTCACCTGGAGTGATTAAAAAATGTATCTTGGGAGTGACAAGAATGGCAGTATAAAGAAGAGTCAATGACTATCTGATCCCAATCTAATGACGATAAGGTATGAGAGTTAGATCAATGGAGATTAACATTTATTCATCGATTTCCGTGACGTTTCTCCTCTAATTTTAATTAGACACTAAATAAATTGACTATTTGTTTCTAATTCTCAAACTATTTCTCACAGGCGTCTGAAAATAATCCCAATATAACTTCAGTTATTGGTGTTAGAAAATGCTATGAAAAGAAATGTTTACATTATGCAAAACTCATTATAGCATTTATGATAAATTAACATTTAATGATTTGATATATTAAAGTCCCTCGACTTCGGATAGGTAAAAATTTAAGGTCATGCCAATTTAGTCGTATTGTTTAATTCACACAAATATATTCTTAAATAATTAATTTAATGAACAGAATTTACTTCTGGGGCTTGCTTAATTGGGTGTTTTCTGCTAACAGAAATTTTAAGAATGTTCAAGATTTACTTCCAATTTCTCGTAGTCCGTAGGGTGAAAGTCTTCCTAATGGTATAAAATCTAGCTTACGGCTATAATTATTGAATATTAAGGTAGCATGTTATAGAAATCGTTGAATGATTAACTTCTTAATGTTTAATGAATCTATTTCTTCTTATTCTACCTCCCTTATCCCTTTTATTTCTTGCTCAGTCAAGAACATTCTGTCATGTTTACAAGCATACAGAGCAGGTGTTGGAACATCTGAAATTCACGGCATGACCCGTGACAAGAAGCATTTCTTATTATTAGGCTGTCGAAAATAGGTTGAACAGGGTAGTTGGCCTCGTTCAAGGCAAGCAAAATTAATCGAAGCGATATAAGGGTACGAGTATCATTTAGTCTCTTAAGGGAGCCACTTATATATAAAATATCCTGCTCAAATTAGTGTAAATAAAGTTGACTATTAATTCTTTACTTCTGGGTCTATTTTTACAGGGTAGCTCATAGTCGAACACGTGTCTGCGTAGAAAATCAAAGTTGTATACATATTAATTACACATAAATATCTAGTTTCGGCTAACACACATTTACTTAAGCAAAAGTCCTCTCTCATAAACACGTCTCCTAAAGGAATATGACGATTTGTTTCGTTCCAAAGAGTTTTAGATGATTTTTTAGGGACGCCGGGAATGTGGTTAATTTTATTAAATGTTTGACCGTTACGATGGGGAGAGAAGTTAGAAACATCCGCTGTAGCCACTCCTGGCAACTTTTTGAGGGGCACTAATGGCACTGTTGGCACTAGCTGCATGCAAGTAGGACCTATTTACTTTTATCTTGATTCCCCTCCAAAATTATCTAAGGCATTGACTGCTCGAAGTGAATTTGGAGGGCCTTGAATGTAAACCCTCTACGATGAAAGATTGAAGGAAATGGGATGGATATTGTGTTTTATCACAACAAATAATTTGATTATATTAATTAAATATGCAAGATAATATAATAACAGATAAATAATGGAATTATTCACTTCAATGAGAATTCTCAATGATGAGTAATTTGGTATTATTGCACTAAATATATCGCTTCTCTTTAGGTACTGTGAAAACACTGTAATTATATATGAATTTATAACTATAATTTTCACCCTATGCTAAAATTAGCGATAAACGCGCGAAGTGATCAATTGCTCTTTGATTTCGGTGAGGTTATATGAACAACGTGTATGGAACTTGCCGGACAATTAAGGAGTTGCTTTGAAAGATGTTACTCATTGGCGCGGATAGATTAGTGATTAGAAACGATCGTTGACTTTAACTATGACAAGGATGTGAGCGGAGGCCGTTACCATAAATATCAGCGAGAAAAGAAGTCTCTTTAAGCGGGCGTTACTTCGTCCTAGCGCGGCAGAATTGGCTGAACTTTGACTGACTGATCTGGATTGATCGCAATGCCTATCGACAAATTGGTTTTATTTCCACCAAATTTGTGAAGTCGGGCGTGTCATCCATCTGGTTGAAGGGTAATGTATTTCACATGGCGAGTTACTTAGTTCGGAAAAAGAACGAAATACATTTTAAAAACGGAAAGTACATTATTAATACTTTGTGGACTTACCTTTAGCAGCTTTCAGAGCTGCAACTCATATAAGCCCACCATTTTAATAAATTCTTAAATTAAAGATTGTGGTTATATCTTACCATGTTTGACGTAAAACTCTCAGCAATAATGACCATCTTCTCTTTTTTTTTACTTTTTGAGGAAGTTTTTGTCTAGTATTCCCAACGCAATTTCTCTTGGATTCATATCAGGTTTGGTCTTTCCATTCTTTTGTCCTATTTGCAGTAGGAAGGGAGTCCAATCTTCCATGAATAGACATTTTTTTTTTCAAACTGACCATTTAAAGCCACTGGTCGAAGTCCGTCTTTAAGAATGGTAATATATTTTTACGAGTTGATATTTCCAACACAAACAAATCTGACTTTCCATCATTCCAATTGCTTCCCATAGCATAAAATAAAACCGCCATGTTTGGCCTATAGTTGTAACCTGTTTATGTAGGAGAAAATTTGCCTCGACTAATCAGAATTCTAAGAACGTACGTGTACGAACAAATATTTTATATGAAACAAAAGACAAAAGATTTCATTTATATGGCCTGAAGTTTTAATAAGACAAAAGGCGAGAAATAATACTGAAAATGATCTCATTGCCCAAACGTCCTTTGAATCCTACAACATTTCCATCAATAGTCATGTTCAAAATAGCCGAAGGCAATTATTTACTCTCACTTCGATCGATGTATAGAAGTACACTCATAGTCATAATTTTGAGACTATATATATATATATTTTTATATTTCTTCGTTTGTAAAATGTATGTGATAGGAATAATCCTCCATAACTCTATATTTTTAGAACGTGATTTTTTGGAAAGTGAAAAAATGTTAAAAATATATTTAGCTTAGTTAATAAAAAAAAAACCTGGTAGGATCTTTTCGCTGATTATAGCGCAATTTCGTTTCCTCACCCAGATGTTTGAATGGCCGGTTACTCGATTGAGTAGATTGTGTCAGCTTTGGTCACGATATCCTTTGGTTTGTTTAGAAGCATAAACATTGTTTTCACCCTTAAGAAATTACAATGAACGAACGTGCTAGAGAAAGAAAAATGTCTGGACGGTTTTACCAGTGCAGTGGATTTTGGGAAGGAGTTGCAGGGAAACAGCAATAGTTTCATGTATCCAGTACTTGATAGATCGGCAGAAACATTATTATATGTAATTAAAATTATGTATCAACTGGCACGACTATTATATCTGATAAGTGGCGTTCATATAATGGAATTAAATCATTTCCAGAGATGCGGTATAAGCATTTGACTGTTAACCACCTGCAGATATTTAAAGATCCACAAACTGGAGCCCACACAAACCAAATAGAGGTGCTTTGTGACAAGGAGCAAATATGGTATAAAAAAAAAAGGTGAACCATTCTTTCTCTGATCGTCTCATATATGGGGGGGAGGGGGTTATGAAAGCAACGAAATAAAGGAAAATTCATAGTTGTTCAAATTTACGAAGATATTTTAAAGTTTTATCCATCAAATAATGTTTAGCTTTTACTTCTGTTACGTTCCTTCGTTTTTTTTTGTTTTTTGAACTTTCCTCTTAGCGACCCTACAAATAATTATAATATAAGAATGATCCCATCCCTCGATTCACGCGCATGAGAAAGGCAGTTTAGCGTCCTCCGCCTGGTCGTTCAGCCATCTGGATGAGGAAAGGAATTTCCGTCATAATAAGAGCAAAGATCCAACTGGTATTTTTTGGCAGTTTTCTAAAATCACCATACTATTATAATTATCATCATCATCACATTATCACTAACTCTATAATTTAAGAACGGGATGTTTTTGAGTATTTGAATAATAATTTCTCTTAGTTTGGTTATGACTTATGTTTTTTATCAAAGTTATTTCTCATCATTTTTTTATAATGTCAAAAAACAAAATGGTGAAGTTCAGAAAATATATTTTTATATATCTTCTTCTATAACTATATTTTAGCAACGTGATTTTTTGAAAGGGGAGAAATAGTTTAGAGTTCCTTTTTAAAATTATTATAATTGGCGAAATTCAGAAATTTTTTAAAAATTTAACCATGGCTCCTTTTTTTTAGAGTTTAAATTTTAATCTTAGTAGCGAAGTGTAAGCTCCCCCCGTAGGGAAAAATGCCGAAGCCATTACCTGGTTATTATTATTATTGATGAAGTTCAGAAAATTTAGAAAAATTTAATCATTGCTGCCTTTTTTATTCTATTTTTATATATTCGAATTTTTGATCGAAGTTATTTCTAAAATAGATTTTAAATTTTAATCTTTATCAGGAGGAAATATCAATTTGCACCTAAAAGAGAGTAGAGCTAAATAAGGAGTGGAGAAGCTGCTAATTTTGTCTGTAACAATATATTTTAAGAGCAGTAATTTTGGGATAGGTCAAATATTAAGAAATACATGAGGAAAAGAAGAAGAATAAGAGTAGGAGAATAAGGAGAGGAGGAAGGTGAAGGATAAGAGAACAAAGAAATGAAAAAGAATAAGAAAAGCAATAGAACGATAGGTTTAAGAAAAGGATGAGGATAACAAGGAGAAGAAGAATAGAAAGAGTAGGACAAGAAGAAAAGACGGAAGAATAAGAAACAGAAAAATAGAGGAAGAGGCGTATAAGTCGAAGAGGAGAAGCATAGAATAAATAGCAGGAAGAGAAGAAAAGATAGAAGAGCATGAGAAGAAAAGAAAAAAAGAAGGATGAAAATAAGAAAGAGATGGAGTTGAGAAGGAAAGGAATAGGATATGGGTAAATAGAAGAAGAAAAAAACGAAATAGAAGACGTAAGTGAATGAATAGGAGCAGGAGGAAAAGGGGAAGAAAAGTATTATGAGAAGATGAGTTCGAAAAGGAGAACAGAAGAAGATAGAGAGGAGGAGGAGAATAATAACAATATTAATAAAATAATAATAATAAGAAGAAGAAGAAGGAAATCAACAACAAAAGAAGAAGAAAAAAAAACGAATTCCTGGTTGTTAAAAGAAAGAAGCAGTTTGAAGTGTAAAATTCAGAATGAATTAATTTTTGTTAGGTGTGGGCTAATAATTAACAAACAAATTATTTATTATATCTATTTTTTGTTTCCTTTCACTTTAAATGGGATTCATTTGTCGTTTAAACAAAGTGTAACAAAAAAGCCTAATGAAATGGGGTAGAAAAAAGCGATTTCAAATGCCAAAATAGCCCTGAAGCCAATAGCCCAAAGGGCTGTTAACGAGCGCACCGAAGCTACTGCTACCTCCGTAAGAGGGAAAGACGAAACCATGGCTTTTTATTCTAATATTTAAAATATTGCTGGTTTGTTCAAAAGTCAGCATTTCAAATATAATAAAAACGTGATTCCTCGCTGAATCCAAAACTGCGCTCTGGTCCTGTTGCTGTAGGAGATGAGAATCACTTCCTAGAGCTTTTCTATTAGATCAAAATGGTAATATGATTACAAATATGGGTTATAAAATGATCTTGCGCAATTATTTTTATTTTTTATTTTTTTGTAGAAATAATGTAGGAATTTTTTGCAATTCTAGAAATGATTCTTTTGAATGTGGTCTGAAATGAAAGGAGATAAGTACTAAAGGTATTACATCAAGGAGCACTATCTTTAGGATAAATTCGGACTTTAACAAAGGTCTGCTGAACAAAAAATTCGCGTACATTCATTTATTTTGATTTATAATCTTACAAGCTTCAAAACATTTAATACTTCGAAGGCTAATATTTAGAGGACCTTGAGAAAGCTATAATCAAAAAGAGGATGTAAAACATAAAGGTTTCAAATTTTGTTAGAATCGGAGGAATAGTTATGATGTTATTACTAAAACAAAATGACTCCCCAGCTAACCTTGTTAGGACTTTTGCAATTATATTACTCGAAAGAGAATGTAAAACAATATAAGGGTTTCAGATTTCGTTAAAATGGACCCAATAGTTATGATTTTATTGCCAAAACAAAATAATTCCCGGGCCAATCTTGAAGTGACTTTGTCAATTATACCATTCTAGATGGAATATAAAACAACATAAATGTTTCATATTTCGCTAGAATGGGCTGAATAATTATGATGTTATTGCGAAAACAAAATTTCATGGTCAACATTGGTAGGACTTTGGCAATACTATCATGTGAAAGAGAATATAAAACAACATAAGGGTCTCAAAGTTCGTTAGAATTGGCCAAATAGTTATGATAATATCGTCAAATAATTCCTTGGCTAACTTTGGGAGGACTTTGGTATTTATATCATTCGAAATATAATGTAAAACAACATAAGGGTTTCAAATTTTATTAGAATCGGCCAAATAGTTACGAGGTTATTGCCGAAACAAATACACCGGGATAACTTCGGAAGGACTTTGGCAATTATATCATTAGAAATAGAATGTAAAACAACATAAAGGTTTCAAACTTCGTTAGAATCGGAGGAATAGTTATGATGTTATTGCCAAAACAAAATAATTCCTGAGTTAAACTTGGAAGGATTTTGGCAATTATATTATTCAAAAGAGAATGTAAAACAACGTAAGGCTTTAAAATTTCGTTAGAATCGGCCGAATAGTTACAATGTTATTACTAAAGCAAAAAACAAACAAAACGAAGACCAACCGACTCTTATAGTGAGATGTAGAGTTGCACATGACTACAAATATGAAGATACTCCTGTTAATAGGTCTTCTGGGCGCTCCAAAACTATAATATAATATAATATAATATAATATATCGAAAATCACTAAGTGCGTAAACAAATCCTTCCCTATAGGAGGTGTTATTAATTTAGACTCTTTTATCCCTTATTGTTAAAAATGTCGATATTTGGACTATTTAGGAACCAAGCGATAATTTGTTCGAGTCAAAAGATTGAATGGCTCGTTTGTCCCCCGATTTATGAGAGAGAGAAGTGTTCTTAAAAGCACAAACATGACTTTTGATGGGAACACCAGAGACAGAGGGTGTACAAAGGAGTCATTAACTACTTGTGATGAAAAAAGGGATGATGGGGGACTGACGTCAAACATAAGGGACTTTCCATTTAATGATATGTTATTTATGCTATTTTGGAGAATTGAAGTAATAAAAAATCGTATATATCAAAGGTGCCATATATTCAAATTCTGTGGTGGTTAGCATTGAGTACCGTATTGAATTATGACTTTTGCTGCTATGATTAGGCAGTATTTCTGGTGATAAATCGTTCTATGTTAAATTTTATACAAGAATTCTCTTGTTTTTTTCTTTTGGAATTTACCAAATTGAATGGAAGTGTTTAAAATCATATCTATTTAGCTACGCACTTTACTCCTACCTGTCTTCGGTTATCTATGTTTCTGACTTGCTCCAACCATGTATAAAGGTTCAAGTTTGTATTTGTATGGGTTTGAACGATTGAAGGAACTTTATCATGTAGATTTTTAATTAACTCTGCCACTCAATTTTTTGTACCTGACAAAGTTATTATTCATACCTTTGTTTGTCCTTATTTCTTTGGTATCTTCCTTCATTTGTTTGTCCTCATCATAAGATTTGGTCAACTGCTTCCAAATTTTCCCGTTGGCTGAAACAGTTTCTTATAAAAGAAAAATGTAGCTGTCGGCATCGAAGATCCTGCACTTCTCTCATCTCTGATTAATACTCATTATCAGGCATAACGAAAACCTCACCTCTAATATCATCACTTTTCATTAAATTCATAATACAAGGTATTTTATATCATTTATCTATCTAATAACCTCAATCAAATGACCTCAAATTTTACCAGCATATGTGGAAACATCAAATTTTGTATGTATTTGTTTTTATATTTTCTGGTATATAAATGCCATTCACTGGAAATGAAAAGGTGTTTTGTGAGTTAGAATATGCTCGAACCCAGTCGAACAGGACTAGGTACTCATAGCATTCATTTGTGAGAAAACTCTCTAAAATTGTACCAACAGCAATGGAACTTTGGACATGGCATAAAAAGTTCAAAGAGTAAGGCTGTCTGTGTAGAGCAATAGGGTCTAGACGACCATCGACAGCGTGTTTGGCAGTAGCTTGGAAATTTCATTATTTCTGACAGCGTTCATATTGAAAATTACTGAATTCGTTCATAGAATCTACATTCTTTTGTATTTCTCATTCTGATTTTGAGAAATATATCCTATATTATTCAATCTGATATAGCCTTGACTATGTAGTTTCTGTGATATTCACATCTCAAATGATAAAAAATTAGAAACACTCAGTATATAAAACAATTCTGTCAATCTTTCTGAATCTCCTCATTGTATCAGTTTTCCTCCAAGAGATTATCTGCCCCACCCTGCCACAATGTTAATTTTTTGTTGCTGGGACTTTCAGTGGGGTTCAATTTTTCCTACCGGGTCAGGTAGTCTATTTATAATAGTACTCGAACCATATATCTTTTACAAATTATCCCTTTTATAAACTAACCACTTTAATAATTCTTTTTCAAAAACTTTCTATGCAGATGCTGGTAACTACTAGTTTATAATAATAATTAATATAATTCCCTTGACAGATCTAAATTGGTCCGAATTTCAGGTTTTCAAGCAAAGACTTCCGGATAGCTGAAAAATATTATCCAGGGAAGACAGCCTAGATATACTTCCTTCCCTGAACTATATTGCCTCTATTTGAAAGCCTTGTTAAATTTACCTCTCTCGTCAATAAACGGTGAGACCAAGATTTTTCGTGCAAATATTATGGGTGATTGATTTAATAAAGGATGAGAGAAAACAACATTAATAAATGTCGAGGTGAAGAGATGAAAGAAAAATGCACGTAAAAGAATAAAAATCAGGGATAGAAAGAAAAAAAATGATGTGTTACTGATGCCAACGGATAGTCGGCCTCGTCAGCCCCATATACTTTAAGGCGTGTGAGCGTGCTAGACATCAAAGCTTCTGGAAGAGAAGAATAGACAATATAAATACCACACTTATGAGCTAATTTTATTTTTCCTACGAAAAGTAGCTGGCAATATAGTTAAAGATGAATAGAAGAGAATCTGGAAAAGGGAAGAGAATAAACATTATCATAAAATGCAATAGGTAAGTGTTGTAACCATATAAACATATTATTTAAAGACGTTTGGGAAGAAAAATATTTAAAAAGTTTTTGTCGTCTTCTAACATAGATGTACTTTTCTTTCGAACTTGAGTATTTATTTTAACTTTACAAGTGCTTCTTTTGAACCAAGAAAGAAAAGTGTTCACACGTTTGTTAATTAGAAACTTTTAACCCCAAATCGTTTGTCTCCGGACATGTTGAGCTTATATTTATTTATAACGCTTCTCCCCCGGCCCTTTCCTGCCCCAAAGAAGTGGCTGCTTGGAGGTTGAGCAAAATTGTCTGGTAAAACGAAATGAAATTTTGACTGTCTTTCACAACGTTGTAAACTTTACGCATACTTATTGCAATTGTTAGTCCTTTATCTTATGCACTGCTTTATTCCCGGCTTGGGTCTAGGTTTTGTCAGTCTTGTTTCTCTTGCACTTATTTAAAGAGGGAAAACTAAACATGGCATTCTATCAGAAAATATACAAATAAATGGAAACAGTAAAAGTGCTGACAAGGTAAACTGGAAAAATAAACAACCAGAAGAACACATGCTCATAAACTTGACTCTCCCGTTCCGTAAAGAGAGCAGGTCCCTTTGTAGAACTATTTCTCTTGCATTCTCTTATCCCTTATTTAGCATGTATTTATTATTTACCTCTTCCCGACACAAATGTGAATTTTTCGTTCACGTATCGATATACTTCATCGGAAAACTGATAAAGTTCAAGAAATGGTTCGGTGGTCCGTAGGCCACATTGATAATTAATAGAACACCCTATCCTGAGAGTTCAGTGATGCCGATGTTCTTTTATCAACATCGTTTTTGTTGTCAAGATACAGGAAATTGAAAACACTTGTCAGTGGATGTAACCCCAGGCGCTTCGTCCAATAGAAAATACTGAAACAATGAATTAATGCCTAATTGGTTGGATCGAATAAAGTACTATGGATGCCAAAGGGACGAGTTGTTCTTCAACTGATTTTGGCCAAGGCTCAGGCTATGTATCTTTAAAATATTTTAAGTACCCCTTAATTTCATTACTTTAATTTTTCACCTCTTTAAGAAATTCCTGGCAGAAATACCCATCATAGTTTTGGCTTATAATCAATAATCAACTAATGTAGTGGTTTGTTTGGAAGAGTGCAAAATGACTTCCTTAATTGGTTATTATTGTTGAAGTAAAGGTTTGATAACTACTGGGTTTTGTCACCCAATAACAATAATTCCAATCGGGTAAGGAGCAAAACCCTCTCAAATCCCTATGTATTAGGTAGGAAACAAAGTTCCTGAACAATATTTTACAAAGTTTATTTAGTTATAGATTTATATTTATAGATTTATTTAAAAGTTTATTTTTATAAATTTATACAAGGTGTACGAGTAGTTAATGTGAAGTGGCCTAATCTTTTCTAGAAAATCCTAGACCACTACCTAGTAATTAGTCGGACGCCATATATGATATCTAAAGTTCCAAAAATTACCCATCAAATGACTCTCGTGAAAAAAACCGTACTTTGATACTCTGTCAAAGCTGATCCACATCTGAACTAGGGTTACCTGGCTGAAAAGTTTAGCGTGAGCCATGCAGCCAAAATGCATTATTTAGTGGAAATAGTCAAAGTCAGCAAACTAGATGTATGGAATCGACTTAAACTGACCGACTTTGACCGAAAGCGCCGCATAGACGCCTACATGACACTACTATCCAAGAAACGTTGTTTTGATTGGCTTAACAAAATGATCACTGTAGATGAGAAATGGTGTCTACACTCGAACATGGCACACCAAAGAAGCTAAACAGAGGTGCACCTACACAACTTCAGGCAAAGGCCAACCGACATCAAAAGATATGGTACGTGTCTGGTAGTATGTGAATGGAGTGATTTACTTGGAAGTTTTGGAACGCAATCAGTCTGTCGACGCTCATATATACAGTCAACAATTGCAACAGGTAGTAGATGTAATTGCGTAGGAACGACAGGAATTGAATGATGTCAAGTGTCTTCATGATAAAGCCGATCATACCCATTCAAAATACATGCAGGTTAGGTGGGAACTTCTCCCTCACCCGCCGTACTTGCCAGGCATGGCACCAACAGACTACAATCTATTCTAGTCACTGCAGAACTTCTTGAATGGCAAAACGTTCGCAAATTATAAGCGACTGAAACCTACTGTTGGAGACTTTCTTTGATAGCCAATCAGTTGAATTTTACAACAAAGGAATCCATGATATATCGCGTCGTTGGAAGAAGGTGCTCGAAAATAATGGTGATTATATTGTTCATTGATGTTTTCTTTGCTGCATCGTTTTATTACAAATCATTGTCAATAAAAGTTGTGCGAGAACTTTGTTTCTAACTTAATATGCGAGGGAAGAAAACACGAACTCGAACTTTGGTGAGTTTGTCTTCTTATATATCATTTACCTTCCTTTTACACATTTACCCCTGTTACCAGTAATATGTTAGAAGTTTGCATTCTTTCTGATAAGATTAAAACCACGTTGTCTGTGTAAGTATCAATGAGAGACAAATATTTTTTTATCATAGTTGTCTGCAATATTATAAGAGAAATTCTTTGGCAAACTCAAATATAAACAACACTTGTAAATCCCTATAAAAATATTTAAAACGTTTATAGGGTTGGAAGAAATAAAAAGTGATTCAAAACCTAATTTTCTGTTATAGCATTATGTAAAAATGTCTATTTTTAGTTTTAATTGCTTTACAAACGATTTCACACAGGTTTGATGAAAGAGCCTTCATTGATGAAAATTACAGTAAATCAGGTGCATAATTATATCTCATTACACTGATACGATTATAATGTTCGCTCTAGCGATATAAATAAGAGAGTGGGCGAAAGAATATATCATTAGTATCGCTTTAATGCTAATTGTCGCGTAATCATCCTACCTTGGGTCTTATCTCTGTGAGTTCGATTACCGCAGAGGGAAACTTTTAGATACTAATCTATTTATAAGAGTTTGCTTATGGATTTACAAATTCCCTCTTCCAACTCCACTATTTAGACAGTATTAGTTCATATCAGTCTTGGATCTTTATAGCCTTTCCTAATATTTCCACTTGTGTAATAAGGAATGAAAGATGCTTCCATGCCTATCACTTTTGTGGATAATGAAGGAAGTAGGAGTTATCAGTAGGGCAATTATTTAAAAATATGAAATTGAATCCATTTGCTACATTAATGACCATACCGAATGATGATGAAGAAAGATAATGTTTATTTTATCTAATACGGTGCTCTTTGTGATTTTTGATGCCTGAGTTGTTTTAAAGTATTCTTGATGAAATCTGTTCGCTGAATTCAGATCTGCAATCCGTGTTTCAAGATCAGGTATAGATTTTTCCTTCAAACTCTATTTTTATGTATTTTTCACCTTTTAACGCATATTTTTATGTAAATGCTATAATTAATTTTTGTTTTTC
The DNA here is from genome assembly GCA_963969495.1 of Ceratothoa steindachneri. Classification (NCBI taxonomy): domain Eukaryota; kingdom Metazoa; phylum Arthropoda; class Malacostraca; order Isopoda; family Cymothoidae; genus Ceratothoa; species Ceratothoa steindachneri. The sequence goes on from OZ018325.1 coordinate 185,857,279, forward strand.
AGAAAGCTTTCTTTCATAACTTTATATTTTTGATTGAAAAGTTATCAGAAAATTGTGTATCACAAGATTATAACTATTCATTATTTTAAAACTCACTCAGCATGAATAGAAATTGTAAAAATGACCCTCATATGACAAAAGTATTTACAACTTTCATATAAACATGGTTTTGTTCCATTCCTCCAAACATATTTTCTTCAAATCAGATGTTACGCGGATCTCGTTTCTGGACCATGAGTTTTAATTCTCCCGGCAAATTTTCTATGGGATTCAGGTCAGAGGATTGACTTAGCAATTCCAAACCATTAATTCCAACTGTATGTAGTCAATTCTTAATATGATTTGCTATATGCTTGGGATCATTATATATATATATATATATATATATATATATATATATATATATATATATATATATATATATATATATAAAAATATATATACAGGGGTTGGACAAAATAATGGAAATATTAACTAATGCACCCATTCCCCCCTAAAAGTTTTAAAAACTTATTTAAAATGCCTTAAAATGACGTTGAACACATATTGGTCTCCAAAATTCACAGATCTTGCCCTAATCAAGGTTTTTTGTGTAAATTGGAGTAAAAACTAGGGGATATATCTCGTCTAAAAAGCGTCTACGAAGGAGCTAGAACAGGTTTCACGCGAAACCAGTTGAAATTCGTATAGATACAACCCAAAGCTGTATGAATTGATTGGTTGGCGTATTGAATCTATTTATACTTCTAAGGAGAAGGGGACTCAAATCAGTAATTTAATTAATGTTTCCATTATTTTGTCCAACCCCTATATATATACGAGTATATATATATATATATATATATATATATATATATATGTATATATATATATATATATATATATATATATATATATATATATATATATATATATATATATATATATATATATATATATAGTCAAATGTCAGAAGAAAATCCAAGCCCTAGAATTTGCAGATGTCATATATAACTATGTTAAAAATATAATTGTTTTTTAATGTAGACAAGGTTTTTCTTGTGCATTTTTTAAAAGTTCCTCTGTTGTTTTGTCTGTTAGGCTAAGGCAATCGATCGCATCATATTGCATTATATATAATTTTTAAGGTAATTTCGATATGGGGGCTTTAATACCAATACCTCCACTTGATTGTGGGGCGTTGCATCACACGCAATTTCTAAATAAACTCTTATTATTCCTAATTCGAAAGCCTATCATTAGATTCGAACTTAAAAGCGATTGTGAGTTGTTGTTAGGCTTCTAGTTTTTCGACCGTGTAGCTTGACTTCAGATATATAAGCCTCATCCCCGAATGCTATTTAAATCATTTATATTTTCTTTAAAATTGATTAATATGAAATGTCTATATCATATTTTAATTCAGAAAAATATTCACTTCAAAATTAATATATATATATATATATATATATATATATATATATGTATTTAAAGGCCCAAGGAAATGGAAATTCATAACACAACCCGAAAAAACGCTAAGGAGAGTATTACATGTACGAATGAAAGCTTAAGAAGGAAAATGGGAGATGTAGAGAACGGAACGATTGCCCTATTTTTGCATTCATGGCTTTTCTATAATGGCGGCACCTTTGTCAACGAACGTCACGTACTATTGTCATTCTCGCAATTCTCTCACTCTCTCGCTATACCTCGCTCCACTGCGAGTGCCAACCGCTACATCAAACTTCGAGAAAGCTCTCCATCCATGCAAGGTGCAAACTCCTGACTTTGGTCCTCTATACCTTGAAAATATATAGTGAGCATCTTTAATTAACCAACCGCTCCACAATCAAATAGAATAAGCAGCTGTGGAGAATTCGTTGTCATCTCATGGTTATCCTTCTCACATTAAGAATTCAAGGAGGTTACAACAAGCATCCCTGCTTTATTTCTTTGTGAAATAGCCGATCAGACGCTAAACATTTGAATAGCATGCATGGCCAGCTCAAAATCTTTTACACCTGGATTCTAAAATGTCGTTACGAACCAATTAATTGACACTAAGAAATTTCTTCTCTCGCGGCTGCATATAAAGATAAGTTTCATGAGAAGCCCGTCAAGCAAATAAACTAACCTAAAAGAGCTTTTGTTTACATCCAAAAGAAGTTTCGACATATATAAGTGATATAAAATTGATGGGGGGAGGGAATTTTTGATAGTATACCAAGTTAGTATCTTAATGATGGCTTACCTTTTGGAAGACTACAGACGAAATAGAAAATAAAGCAACGATATCCTGAATGGAAGACAGCGTTAGTAGTTTCTTGGAAAGCTTTAAGCAACTGAGATTATGTTCAAAACGTTCAGTGTCTGACCGGCCATTACACAAGCAAAGAAAGCTGGGATGCTTGTTCTAAACATCTTTGCATTTGTAATATCAGAGAGATAACCTTAGATCACAAGAAATTCTCCACTGATTCTCGTTGTATCAGAGGGTAGAGAGGTTGTTTTGAACTCTCAGATTATTTATTGGAAAATTGTGCGGATAATAGCGAATAACACGGGAAAAGGTTCCATCAAGATATCCGGACGATAAAAGAAATGTATTAGGGTTGCTCGGACAAAAACTGATGGCCGATTACAGCTGGTGGTTGAAAGAGATGAACCATGGTATGTTTTTATAATGAAAATTTCTACTAAAGTTTCTTGAGTATTAATTACTCTATTCATTTTAGTTTTATTGCTTCTGGCCGTGTTGTAGCTCCATGTATCAAGCTGTCAATACATGATGTAGGCAAAAATGAAATACGGAGAAAAAATAATATTGGGTATTACCCATATCGTACAAAAAGGTACGGAAAATTTCCATGATAGATGAAAACTATTAGCATTTTCATGTTTAACTAGTTCAAACGCAGGGAATTGTATTGTATTGTATTGTATTGTATTATATTATATTATATTATATTATATTATATTATATTATATTATATTATATTATATTATATTATATTATATTATATTATATTATATTATATTATATTATATTATATTATATTATATTATATTATATTATATTATATTATATTATATTATATTATATTATATTATATCATATTATATTTTCATTAACTCTATAATTTAAGAACGGGATTTCGGGGAGTATTTGAATAATAATTTCATCTTAGTTTGGTTATGAATTAAGTATATTTTAAATTTTTATCAAGGTAATTTCTAAGAATTTATTTAGAGTTTGAAAAAACAATTTAGTTTAGTTCATAAAAAATAAATATGATTATCTGATGCTTTATAATGTTTTAAAAGAAAATACATTACAATTGGCGAAGTTCAGAAAATTTATTAAAATTTAAGTAAGGCTGCTTTTTTATTTTATCTCTAACTATATTTTAGGAACGTGATTCTTTTAAATGGGGAAAATCGTTTAGAGTTCCTTTTTAAAATTGTTAGAATTGGCGAAATTCAGAAAATTGATAAAACTTTAACCGTGGTTGCTTTTTTTTAGATTTTAAATTTTAATCTCAGTAGCAAAGCGCAAGCTCTCCCCCCGTAGGGGCGAGTGGCGAAGCCATTGCCTAATATTATATTATATTTTATTATTGTATGGTATAGTATAGTATAGTATAGTATAGTATAGCGTGTATCAAGTTCGAATATTTAAGTACCTTTGCACTGTTTTGAGAACTTGATCCGACGGATATTGAATCCTCCACTCTAGATCCCCAAATTTAATGTTGATAAAGATTTCAATATTACTTGCAGTATCTTTGAATTTAATCTCTTTTTATGCCTTCAATTTGCGTGTCTTCATTATTTGTTCGCCATCGTTCCGTAATTTACACACAGTAAGCCTATGCATTGAATAACACAAATTTCCTTAATACTGCTCGACGCTCCCGTAACAATATCTAACTCACGATTGCTGTGCAAGAGTCTTTATAAAAGATTATCCCATCCTCACGGACTCATGAAAGAATCCCAAGCTACTCCAACACCCTCTATTATGAGAAAGAAAGAGAGAGTTATTCAATGTCTCCTCACTTTTTACATATACCATGAATAGTTGCCCTTTTAGAAATTGGATATCTGTAATTTACGATATATCTTCGAACCTGTTAGAAAAATATCGCTATTCGCTAAAAGAAGGTGAACTTTGTTTAACCAACATTTAAATAATTTAACAAACTCAACAAAATGTAAAATCTTGAATCAATTTTAATCCACAGTTTGGTATTAACATTAAAAGCTTCAAACACGTTAAATGGCCAAGTTTTTATTCGTCTATTCGTATCAAAAACAAAGCAACTAACCAAAGATTTGTTACTTTTCCCCAATGAAAGATTTAGCAAGGAAAGATATTCAGAATTCTCGATTAGTTATTTCTAAAACTGAAGTAGGCAGAAAATAAAAGAGGTTCTGATCCTCTTTTATGAGCAAAGAAAACTCGCGTTAATTATATCGTGAGTGAACGTTCGGAAATACGTTCTTAGTAAAATCCTTTTGGTTTTATGCTCCATTTTTCTTCATATTCTTAATAAAATCATTTTAATGCTACGTTCTAGGCAAGAAAGAATATAATGATTAAATATTTTGTGGAAAAGCGGTTATCTTGCAGTTATCTTGCAAGAAGGTAAGACATAAGTGGTAGAGCTTCGTCGGATGTTTCTTTTCGTTTTTCGTCTCCTATATTTATTGTTATTTATTAAGAATCAAAATATAATGAAAGGATCACTGTTAAAAAGTTGACAAAAATTGAAGCAGGAAACATGTGTGGAAGATATACGACCTGGGAAGTCTTGAAAGAGGAATCATTGAGAGGCTCATACCGGAAAGAGCAATCAAACCTCAAAAAATTCCCTAGCATATTTAGTTAGAACAGTATCACGCGCAAACTTCCTGATGTAACCGGCAGCGTTTTATTTAATGCTGCACCATTCAAATTAAATTTCATATGTTATTTATTCCCATAAAAGTCTATTGATTTTCGATGCGATTCATGGTAGTTTCTGTGGGTTACTGCACAAAGGGTAAGACCAGATAATTTAACCATCGCCCTCGAGCCAAACAACACCTGGAATTATCAAATTGAATAAGGGAAATTCTTTGATAAATATATATTTCCATCATTAGATATTAAGAAACAGACACACCTACACACAGGGAAAGATAAAAAAATAAACTAAGAACAAAATAAATTCTCTAATAGTCCAGTGTCACAAAACTCACGAACGATTCGACAAGATATTAAGATCATGGGAAAGTAATTAACTCGCTTCAAAAAAGAGGAAAATACATGCCAGTGGAATTTGATTAATTTATTTATCAATGATGCAATCGTTATCATTATCAGGCCAAAGGGAAGCTAAATTTGCAATGTTGTTTTAAACATTCAACTTTTTTTCGCGATAAAAGTGTAAGAGATCATTTTATAATTTTTTTTAGAAATGTTTTGATATATAGGAAATGTCTTATTCAATAACTAAGATTCTTTAACTGCTAAATCCAGTGAGTATATAAGATATGGAAGAGTATCCAAGCTAACAATCTTTACTTTACCTGACTTTTTCTTGCAGAGTGAGTCATTCTATTTCAGTTCTCTATAACTATACTTCTTTTTATCCCAACTAGCCACTATTGATATAATGATCAGTTAACAAGATCAGATCGCCATCAATAAGTGTCTGTACTAATGTTTATAGATATTTAACCATGACACTCAGTTTTTTGCGTTAAATCCGGGTACTTTGAAGAGGATCTGATTCATATGTTCTCTTCTAAAAACAGTCATACAATATGATTTATCTTCTAGAATATGACGCAAGCTGATTGGTCACAGTCGCTAATTGCGGTGTTTTTTAAAAACACATATGGCATTTACGATCCTTCTCTGCATGATGTATTCTTAATTTCCACGATTGGTCATGTATTTCAAGTTATTTCATTTAGTATTCTTCATCTTCTCAAGTTCTATAACTAATTTATTGTTCAAGAATTTAAATTCAAAAGGCTATCGAGTTCAATCGGATTTCCATCCAGAACCTTTCACTGGAGAAGTTCGTGCGTTAACATCGTGACCCGAATATTGCTTATGTGAGAGGTCATTGAATCGAATTCCGGTGGTATTTAGCATTTTCTTCATATGCTAGCGTAATTAGACCTCATAAACTCATATTGGTAAATGTTACTGTAATACAACGAATGTCGTAGGATTTTCACTTCATGCTATATTTATTCGCATTCTTTCTAGAGGACTTGATTTCTGTTTTAAAACTATGTATTTGGTCATAATGTAAGTAATGCAGAATTAATTTTCATATTTAGCATTATTTTAAGTATAAAAATCAAACAACTATGAATTTATTTATATTTAAATAAGTGTATACTCATTCATTTAGGTAAAAGAATTTCCAACAGCTTATACCACGACTCCATTTTTCTAATTATTGTTCAATCCCGTTTTTATAAAAATCAATTGCCTTTAATTAATAAAAAGCACAAGCCATACTTCACATTCTTTCTGACAGAAACAACTTGGTTCCACAGGCACTCCTTCGGCGTATGGACTACAGTCTATTTGCTATTCTAAACCTCTTTTTTTTTAATTCCCTTTATAGACTATTTATTTTAACACCCTGAACACCTTTTTCAACATAGATACCCTGAAAAAAATTTTTAAAGTTATTTCACCTTCTATTATATTGTCTTTATCCTTTGAAGATTTATATATAGTTGAGAATTTTCCAAACACCTTTTTCAACATAGACACCCTGAAACCTTTTTTTAAGTTATTTTTCCCTGTTTGATATATAGAAAAACCTTGGTGAAATCTCTTTTTTCATCTAAATTTGTTTTATAGACGAAATGATGGTAAAAAAGCGCCAAAGCCCTAATTTTAATACATTTTTTGAACTTCACCATTTGTATGTTTTTTCATTCAAAATCATTCGATAATTATATTTATTTTTTATGAACTTTTAGAAAGAACTTTGATAAAAGCTCGAAACATACAAAAAAAACAGCCCTGCGAATAAAAGTTTCAAATAAACTCAAAAACATGAAAGGTTACTTGTCCACTAAGCAAAAAAAACATTTTCAAAAATTTCGAAAATTCACCAAGTTAAATTATAGATTTAAGGATTAAGGCTTCTTCAACCTCTTCTGTTATTGGCAATTTCATCCTATTTAGGCGATTTGTTATGGATAAGATTCAGTAGTTCTCTTCGAAATTTTTAAACATTTGTGAGGTAGAGCTTTGTCAGGAAAAAAAAGAAGTCTTCTTCTATTGATTAATGCTGGGCTTTTTTCTTGAACTTCTGCATGTAACGGCTTAAGTTAGTAAACCTCTATGGTAATTGTTTTATTTGGGTTAAGAAGCTCAAAATGGATTATACAATTCATATCCAACCAAGTACATAAAAGAAAATTTTGTGGATGAGGTTCCTGTTTCGGCTAAGGTATTGGTTTTAGCCCATGACTATAAGTGTGAATAATGTATAGTAGTTCTGCTTCCACATTGATCATTAAGTCTTCCATGTCCTATGCTTTTCAATTATTTCTTTTTAACCTACTACTACCGAAGTTTTCCCATCCTGGCTCCTCTCTAAACCTGCCGTTGAATTGCAGGTCAAGGCATCGCTTTTGTTTCAAAAGGAATAAAGTTCAATTGTACCCATTTAGAGCCATGAAATGACCCATATGACCATGGGACATGTGGTTATTCACCGTATAGATTTCAAATCTGCCATCGCGTTTGGCGCTGGGTGGCACCATCTAATGGCAGAAGACTCATTTATCCATTTAGCCATTCAAAGGCACCTGTAAGTGATTTGAACCATAGGAAGCCATCAATGCATTAACCATTTATTATCTTATCACAAAACGCCGCAGTTCATTGGAGGGATTTTCCCCCCTTGTTGATGTTTCTTTTCCTAGTATGAACCACTCCTAAACCTCGTTTTGGACTTTCATAACCATGCCCTTCCCACTTAGTTTACAATGACCTGTACCCCCCAGAAAATGGGAAAGAGACAGAAAGGAAGAGAGACTATGAAGCTATATTCTCCTCTTTTTACAGCAAAAACAAAGTTGAGACTTTACTCTATTTAAAACCTCAGGGTTTAAGTTCATATAAAGGGAGGTTCATCATAAATGAAAAAAATGAGCTGTATTATTGAGAGAAAGAGAGAGCTTGTGAGTTGCTTCTTAACAACCAAGAGGAGTCACTTTATTTTTATGTGTACATGAATACCTCCTTAAATCTTATATTTTGGGATGAGATTTAGATTTCTGATCTGAACTTCTCTCCTAACTATTCAAGAACTTCACAAAATGCATGGGCTACTAAAGCTGCCATACTCTCGCATGCTCATCAAGTTAAATGACTAAGGAAGTGTGTAGCTCTTGTTGCACAAGTGAAACTGATGGGCCAGAGTAAGAAAGAGTGAATTTAGACAATTTATATGATTAAATCGCGATGGTTTAGGTCTCATATTCAGAGAACGGACCAATTAAAGAAGAGTTGCGCACCTATTGGTTGCCTCTCCCCTTGCCATGTACCTTATACTTCTAATAAAACTTAGCCAAGTAACATCAATAAAGGCTCTGTTCCCTAAATTCCAATTCTCACTTAGTCATTTAATCCAATTGCAATAAGAAATGGAGCTAAAGCTGAATTTTGCAAAGAGATTTTTTAGTCAAGTGAAGGTGATGGTTAAAAAATTGTCCAGCAAAAGAGATGAAACTGAGATAAATCAATAAAGAAAAAGAAAAAATAACAAAGGCTCTAACTACATAAAAGCTTTCATCATAATATTAGGTAGCATCAGATTTCATTAAAAAGTCATTAGAAAGATTTCATGGAAAACTTTAAGATAGAAGGACCTTTTAAGGACACAGTCAAGGGAAGTATATATAAGAAGAAAGAAAATATTTGCCAAAGATTCCCTCGACGTCGGAAGGGGAAAATTAATGAGTAAAATTCGTATCTTATTATCTGAGGGTCCTGGATGTTTTTCCTCTTTTGTACCACCTCTTCCTAAAGCTGTAAATATCTGATACTTTAAAGAAATTATAGCTCATTTTATTCTTTAGCAAAATATAATCACGAAATCCTTTATTTTTCCCATTGCCTTGAGCTTATTTCTTTTTAAAAAAGGGAATATGTAAATATTAAATCGTGACAATATTAATCGACTAGGGACACTTCCTAATAGATTTCTGTAGTTTCCAATTCCAGCCCATCATATTTTCGAGGGACGAACTTTGATTTCTTTAATCATTTCTAAAAGTAGATCATACACGACCGAGCAACCTTGCGATCCTCAAAAGCCAAAATCTTAACTTTCCATTTTTATGCTACCAAATATTTTTTTCATTTTCATTAGAGTGATACCACTTTACGTCATATCAATCTTAAATAATCACTAAATGATCGATAACTTTTTTCAGACAGCTACATTCGATAGGTCAAAAGTCGAATGGTGCTTCTTGTAGTTTATCTGAAGTGAAAAAATGTGGACATTGAGGTCATCAACAAAATTGCATGAAAAGTACAAATTGGCGGGAAAACGTGAAAATTCCTGAACTTGCTCTTTTCCACAACGAATGGAGATTTTTTGCAGAGTTGAAGCGAGAGAATTATTGAAAATTAAAAAAGAAAGTCTAAAAAGGGAATTCGAAGTTGACTTTCCAATGAGAAATTTAAAAAAGAAAAAAGGAATTCGTCTAAACAATGAAAAGTTTGAGGTTATGTCCCATTCTGCAGTTTCTTCCATTGCATACCTCTCATAATTTCTTCCTCCAATGCTTTTTTTTTCAATCGTACAAAATATATTGAAAATATTAGCCTTAAAATATCAGAAGTACAAAATCTTCGTGCGTTTTTTAGGTTAATTAAATAAATTAAAACAAATTAAACCGAGAAGTAATTCTATAAAATAGTTTTCACCATTCAGCGATCTCTTTCCAACAAAATTAAAGGTTATGCCTCTTTAAACAATGGTACTTACACTTTGGTGGAAAAACTGTTGACTTCTCTCTTCGACACGACCGTATTGAAGAGCTTTCATTGCCAATCTGATTATCTCAAGCCAACAAAGGTGAATTATACGCAACATAACTGCGAAGAGTTCATGGTGAATTTAGCAGAGAGCATCCAATACTGGTCAACCACAGAGTTGTTCTTATGCAAGATAATGCGCGACCACACATCACAAGTGTAGTGTAAGATACACTGAATACTCTATGTTTGGAGCTACTGCCTCATTTGCCATGAACACCCGTCATGTCTCTTTCGGATCTTCACATTTTTGTTTGCAGACAATCATGTGTGCAATGAAAGACTCTTTGATAAGGACACCCTCAAAGAGAGCCATCGACAGATTTTTCGCTTTAGAGCCTGAGAATTTTTATTCAAAGGGCTGTGGTAATCTGTTGGAAAATTTTTCTAAAACTTACAAAAAGTATTTTTCGAATAAATTCTAGGTCATTTAAGACGAAGATAGAGCCGTCATTTCAAAAGTTTTAGACTCTTATAATAAAAATAAAGTTATAGAAGCAATGTTATCCAGCTCATCGAATTGCATAGGAATACCTATTTATTTATGAAATTCTTCAGAAATTTATTTTTCGAAATTTTGTCAGTTTTTCTAAGTCCGGGGAATAGGTCTCCCTTTCTTTTATGTCCAGCAGCGCGCCGCCGACGCATGCGCAATATGGCAAAGAACCACAGACTATTGCGTGGCCTTGCAGCAACACACTTACGCATGCGTGACCTGTCATGACATCATTTTTAGACCAATCGCAAGTCAGTTTTAGATGCAATATGCTTTTACCTAAGCGAATTTATTCAAAATGACTTGTGAAGGAGGGTGTAACTTTAACACTAGAATGGCCAACATATTGTGTATATATAAAACGGCCAAGGTGTCGATTTCGACACAACCAATAATTTTTATTTTTTACAAAGTATATTTTAAAAAATTTAGGGTTGAATCTCTGATTTAAAAGAGATATATTATGGGCTCTTAGTCCTATAATAATATCAATGGCCAAAAAAGGAATATTGTTTGGGGGAGCCATTGTATATTATATATCACTTTTGCGAATTGGTGAATAAAGAATATCTAAAAGCTTATATCTGCTGAAAATGAAAATTAAAAGTCGGAAATATGAATGAAAATTTATTTTTAAAATGAGAAAATACTATTTATTTCAGATTGCACTTTTTACATGTAGCGTTGATTATTCCTGTTTCTTTTTCTGAACACTTCCCGCAAGTTTGTTTTTCGCACATTTTACATGTAGTGACAGTTGCATTGTTACGCTTTAACTGGAGCACTTTCTTCTCTTTTTAAGGGGTGGAGTGTGATCTTCATCTTTATTTTCAACATGTGGGAATGACTTTTTCTTTTTGAAACATATGCAGAACGAAGATTCTCGATGAGTTTAAGAATATATTTTTTCCGACTTTTTTTACTGCCAGTTGTTTTCTTATAAATGATCTAAATATTGAGGGCTTCCATGTCTAAAATATTTGACCAAACTCCAACAGGCCTACGCCATGTTGCACCATGTGTACTATATTTTGGTAACATTTGGTCAACTGCATCGACGCCAACTTTATTCTTGTTATAAAAATTTATCACATCTGGCTTCTTTTTAGCATCTTCTGCAACTGTTGGAGCTAAGTGCATTGTGGAAAGCAAACTTACAGACTTATTATCTTTGCACTGATAATTCACAAACATGCATCCACTTTCTGCTTGAAAGAAAAATTTGCTATTGTAACGTCCTCCCTTTTCATAGGCATTCATTTACTTGGACAGATGCTTGCTGTTTGAACGAACTGTACCAAATATGGAAGTCCTTTGATCTCGAAGTTTTCTTGCAAGTTCAAATGTTGTGAAGAAGTTGTCTGTTGGTAGATTATAGCCATTTCATTTTATTGTGTCTCTGATCTTCAGCACAACACTTTCCGGAAAGAGGTAGTCCATTTCTTGATTCTTTTTCTTGTGCACCGAGATACGGTATTATATTGGCAACATATTTTGAATTTACTTCAGCTAGGATCCAAAATTTGATCCCAAATTCATCTGGCTTGTTTGGCATGTGTACAATAAAAGGACAACGATTTTTCATCGGCAAAGGTTGCTCATCTATTGTTAGGCTAAACTCTAGAGTATAATTTCTTCTGCAATATTCCTATTAAATTATAAAAATTGAAAAATCAAAAATTTGCGTTTCAATAACTTCAGAAGAAAATAATAATTGTTATAGAGGCATAATAAGTTATATGCATTGCTTAGGGCTCAAAAAAGAGATGAAAAATTGCAAGGCGCCGATTTCGACACCTTGGCCATTCTAGTGTTAATTTCGAGCTTTTATTTAACAATGTTTTGTGCAATCGCGAGTCTACTGTTGCATTTTTAGTTGATCACTGTGTTCTTAAAGGCAAATATCTTAAGTGTAATGCTATACTGAAATTGTTTAATTTAGGTAAATTTCGGTGCGACAAACGGGTTTATTTAGGCAAGGATTTTACACGGTGTCGAGTTCAAACTTCAGGGTCGCGCTTCATTTCTTTTGCCCAAAGTTTCCTAGACTAAAGGATCGATTTCACCATTTTTGGAAGGCGGTTAGCACATTGTATCCGCCGGCAGAAACATTATAAGGTAAGGAAACGAAACTCTTTTGTTTAACAATCGCCTTATGCATTCGAATCTGCGGTAGGCTTTCAAATTAGGAATATTACTAGTTATTTTTTTTAGATTGCGGGGTGTACAAAGTACCTAAAAAATGTTAATTTTTGGCGAAAATAGCCTAAAGTAGGCGGCGCTATCGTCGTCTTACATTACCAAATTCTATTGTTTAATTAAACTGTGCCCTCTTTCTTCCACGTAGGTTAAAAAAAAGCCAACCTACTGCAAGCTGTTGCAAACCGCTGAATTAAAAAAAAAAAATTCTATACTTATGCTTGAAAGGTAGAATTAGAGAAAAGCGTAATATATTCCTATGATTATCTAATTTAATGTTATGCGTATCCCTTTGCCTTGTTAACTGTGGCAAAGCAAGCAGGTCTATTGGTCATGCAAATCTCTTGTTATGTTGGTATTTTGTCTACAACGAGTCGCTGGCTCAATGTATGCAGCTAAAACCAATGCTCCCAAAGGTAATTGAGATCACTGAGTTCAAATATGATATAAGTTGACCACTAGGTGGCGCCAGCTAGTGGCTAGAAGTGCTAAATAGTCCCTTTTCACTACAAGTCAACTAGATCATGGCCCTTTAGTGAGGTTTAGTAAACCATCTACTACCGGCAGCTATGTAGTAACGGAATGGTTTTATTTCCCCTTTCCTACGAAAGGTCCATGAGAAATTGGAGGATGGTGAGTGTTTTTAGAAAGTGGCTGAAGCAATGTGTGATAGAAAATTATTAGGCTCGTGGCTTGGAACCTACCCAGACCTCAATCCAAGGAAGAAAGTGTGGAACGTAGTGGCTAAGGATTTGCCATCAGAGCTATTTTTCATTAAGAACTCATAAATATGAAAGGCTGATATATTGACCAGTAACTTAAGGGATAATCTTCCTTATCTAATATATTAAACTTTAAAAAGAATGTTCATATCGTTTTCATTGTCCTGCAGGCTACTGTTAAAGTATCAAGCACCCTTTGGAAACATTCATATAATGTAATTAGATATTTGTGGTAAAATTAATTCTGTATATATATTACATATTCATTTGTTTTTAATTAATTAATGCATAGTTAGACCCTCTGTTTTAATTAGAGCCATAGTTTTTGTGGCATAAATTTCTGTACCCACTCGGCTTGTAATTTTTCATATATTGCTTTTTTATTTGTAGCTGTGGTGCTTCTTGTTGCTTTTCCAAGCACGCCTCACAAATGTTCTATCGTCCTTAAACTAATCTCAATCTCAAGTGGATCTTACACTCATTGATGATTCTTAAGTAAATAAATTCCATATTAACCACCATATTGTTTGCACATTTATGGCCAAACATTTTCTTAGGCAAAATATTCTTGTTTCTGAGCTTTCTTATTCACATTATGTAAATATACGTTTTTATGGATCTAAATTGACATAATTGACAATAAGAAAAATATCTACAAGTTTAACACACGAAAACTTCCCTAACTCATTATTTACAGCATTTGCTCCTTAAGATGTCTTAGGAATATCATACAAATTTACTGGATATCATCATAGAAGCAAATTATGAGCGATATGGCTCCGTTCTCTCCTTAATAACGATCTTTGTGGGCTTTCGCTCATCCATCTTTTAGTGAGAATCACCAACAGGATTTCGATCTGATTAAAATTAGAGTGGGTGAGAGTAGGGCCTAATCCAAAGCCTTAATATTTAAATGGGTTATTTTTCTATCCTAGTGTCATCTTATTTGTTCACTAGTAGACAGCACTGCATTATAAACAAAACGCTTGAATATATATAGCCTGATGCCTTCAGATCATTTTCCGAGTTTCTCTCGAAAGATATTTCACAATTGTTTGTTCACGACAGTCTTTTAGGGACAGGAAACAACGATTATAATAACGCCAGAAAACCGTTTTCCAAATGTTTGCGAGGAATTATGGAGAAGCTCCATATTTATGGAGCTACTCCGCTAACAAACTACTCCGTAAACAAAGCAACGCCATGATTACCTTCCCATAAGTAAGCCGTTTTCGCGTTTTCTCGTTAGTGTGTTATATTTGGCCAAACTGAAATTCTTAATCGAAAATACTTAATAAACCACTTGCCAGTTCTTTGGAACGTAATATTTTTATCAGTAAATCTCCATAAGAGCTCATTTCTGAGCAAAGTAATGGTATCCAAGCTTATGTACCATTCCTACCTCATCCCTGGCATAACTTTCCTAAGAGTGGAAATGTGTAGTGCATTTATACATGTCAACTATAAGTATATCACATGCAATTGCTTAAATTATTATTTTATACGATGGCTCAAATAGACAGCATTGCGTTTTGGCCACAAATTGATTTTTTTACGATAAAATGATTCAAATAACATTTTTTACTTTTTGCCCTAAAATATTAGTGCATTTGAAGCAATTACGTGTTTGATTGCTAAGGATTATAAAACAATAAATTAGGGGATGCCGATGCTTAAATAATATAAAACATCTCGATCTAGTTTAAATAACATTTTCTAGCCAGCAATTTGTGTTTCTTATTTAAAGACGTTATATTTCCATGGAAGATAAAGACTTTAAAGAGTAACATATTTGCCATAGATGATAGCATGAGCTTAGAGGATAATTACTGCGCCCCAGGTAATGCAAATAATTTGTGGAGTGTATATTCATGCAGTGAAGCGTCGTAACACCATATTTGGTAAAATAATACGCCTTAAACAACTAGTTTGACTTTACCTATAGCGTCTTAATGTGAAAAACAGAACATATTGGATGATGGTCTTTTGAAACACATTATTGATTTGGATCTTCGTCGAAACACTAAAGACGAAGTACAATCGGAATTTGCCATGTTTCATTGTCCAAATACATTAATGAAAACGTTCATTGCCAAGAACTCGATCTTTTAAACGAAGCATTGCATCAACAGTGGCCAACTTTGGTAAACAGGGCTCATTCTCCAAGACAAACTAAGGAGAATAAAAGATTGCTTGAATATTGATTTACATTCCATATATTCACCGGATTTATCACTTCCAAAATATCATTTATTTCGATTACTAGAACATTTAATATGTAGCAGAACATTCAGAAGAATTGTCATTGAAAATTGGCTCTTAAACGTTTTTTTTCTAAAAAATGCTAAATATTTAAACCAGAAGTACTTAAAAATAGTTACATAGATCGTGTTATCTTTTTTCTCTGCCAAAACATTGGCGCCTGAATATATGTATGAGAAATTGATACTCGAGGCCATAAATTAAAACGTTTCCAGATGGCTCTAAATTCCCCTCCAGCCTCACATACACGCACCAAGAAACCTATAACTCATATCACCCGGTTCTTCACCCAAATTAACAATTTAACTTTTATTCATAGCTTTTTAACAACCATGTAGACCAGTTGGTGGTTAGTTTATTCAATTTTACGAGGCAGTTTGAAATACCCCTCGAGATATTAGAGCACTCAATGGGAAACTCTCGAATTTCTTGTTATTTACTTCAAATCAAATATTACTTCTCGATTCAGTAACATCCATCACCTGCATCTTTAAAGATTGCATTGAATGTGATGGAAGGGGAATATTTGATCAAAATGGAAAAAGCAGCTTGATTTATATTTATTTAATAACTTCGAAGGTTGTAATGGAAATTATTTTCTGAGTTTTATTTTTCTTTCATTTTTCTACTCCAAACAATTTTACAACTAAGTAAATGAACTACTCTTTCAGAACTTGAGAAAATCATTTAAATCCACAGAAAAACTTTATCATTTATAGTGAAAATTGAAAAAAAGAAATGATTTTACTTCATATTTTTCCCGATGTAATAGATAAAAGTGACGCATTTTATTGCTAAGGATTGAAAAAGAAAAAGAAATGTTTCAAGGTAAGAAACAGTCAAATATACTAATCTGAACCTCGTGCAAAGGAAAGGAAGACAAATGAATAGGAGTTTCACTATCTAATCTTAAGCACTTGGACAGCGATGCTCTCGTATTTAGAGCTTTTAAACAATGTTAAGTGACTCCTAGTAACTCAGCTAGTCACATCAGCTGCATCTTCTTCCCCTAATTCTTCCTGAATATAAGATTTACAAAGCTAATTTCATCTCCTTAGCCCTTTGAGTGCAGGCACTTCCTTCCCCAAAAAGTATTAACATGCATTAAGACTTTTCTATCACGTAGTTTAGGCGACTAAGTCGTTAGTCGATTAATATTTGTTCCTTTCTTTCACATTGACTATAAATATGTTAACAGTAAAGAGAACAATTACAAAATTAATTGCTATTTGTGTTCTTTGAAATATATTTATTTAACATTTCATTTTTCAAGCGTATTCTATGATATTTTTAATAAATATTAAGTGTAATAAATTAATATTTGTCATAATAATTGGAAAATATTTGACGACGGATAAAGGATAGATATATTTACTCTGTGATCATTGATTTATTTTATGCAACATCCGAATATCGTTATTAATAACAAACATTTCTCTCCTATTCCAGGTAAGGGATAAGAGAATGCAAATTGATGCCAAATACGCGGTAAGTTGGACACGAAGGGATAAGGACCGTTCCGGCAAATGCTCTGGATCTGCTACAGTGTTCGGCTGTGTCTATTTTTATCGTGCCTAAATCTTGCCCTTTTATTATAAAGTATTTCTTGCGCCTTCCGGGCTACAATCGGCGCGGAGTTATTTGCCTTAACTCTGCAAGTTGGGCAAGTTTTATTGAGTTGCGAGATCTCTAACTCAGAGCGCACCAAGCACTCTCTTCTCTAAGACTTTTCGGGCTATATATCTTTTACATTTTCCCTTATTCCTTCTTCAAAGCTTTCTATTGAAATTCTCACAAAGTTTCTGGCGGATAGGCTCCAGTTGGTTTTCGTTTTTTGTTTTTTTCCATCATTCGTTTTAGTCATATAAATTTCAGGCGTGAATCATGGGATCTCCTGTATCTTAAGGAAAGGCCACTCGAAAAACGTCAAGATCTACAAAAGATCCTCCCTGCTTGGATTTATGGAAAAGGAAAGGATTCTTTTGAAACCAAGCCTGTGTATGTGTGTCATAGAGTGCATGTCTGTGTATGTGCGTGTATTCCTTGTATATTGAGCAGCGAGATTAAGAAACATTGGTAAATATGCTGGGGAGATTTTACGAAAGTTTCAAACTGATTTTTTTTAATCAGTGGAAAAAGATATGCTGTATAAATTCTAAATAGAAAAAAATCCAAAATTTAACTTATTAAAACCTTAATAAGATTAAATCCTTGCCCCTCCCCCGACCAACTTGAAAAAAATAGTGATAATCTATTATTTTTCAAGACTAATTCACCTAAATGGATTCCTTGCAGAAATTAAATTAAAATTGCTGCCCGCTTCTTTGAGAGACAAGAATAAACACTAAATAGGGTTGTGATTACTTTTGTGATTAAGTTATACCTCTTTTAAGTATAGTCTCTTTTAATGAAATATTAGCACAGTAGAATAGGCGAGCAAACATCCTAGCAACTGAGATTAGGGGCTAATACAGTTTTGACGCTTGTCGTTGGCTATATATAGTTTAATTACGGGTTTAGTGACATTCTGAATAGAGTAGCGAGAGTTGAGATAACGTTTTCAAGTAATCTTTGAAAGCAGGGCATAGCGACGGGCAACTGTTCCATGCTATGAATAATTAATGAGTCATAACTACATAATGGTCTCTGATACAATAAGCGATAGAAGGCAAAGCTTTTGTCAGAGCTGAATTTTAAAGTACGCGATAATGTCACCAGCTCTACGGATATAGAAAATGAAGACAATGGACTCATTTGGTTGAGATTAATGGGACAATGTATTTCAAGAGAATGAATGGGTGTGTGAAGGTTTTATTTGGCATATTATGAAAAAAAGAAAGATCAGAGAAAGTTGAGAGCATCGAATTAAAGAACCTTTTTCATTAATGTTTAATTAATTTCTTTTTGTCACATTGGTCAATTATATGTTTATAGATTCATTTTCCCGTCATTAGCAACCAAGAAGGCCAAGTACTTATGGAAACTTGACAAGGTAACCTGACATTTTTGCACAAGCAAGAAAAGTTAGGGAGATTTGAATACCCTCTAGCCCCTATCATACCCATTTGCCTTCATCGCGCATGTACATTTCATACATTTTTCGCTTTCATTAATTCACCACTTCTTAAATAACTGATTCACCAAAAGGTTTTCTGGTATAGATGCATCTGATGGTTTTGCTCTTTTCATCATCATCATCATCATCATCACTAACTCTATAATTTAAAAAGGGGATTTTTTTGAGTATTTGAATAATAATTTCATCTTAGTTTGGTTATGACTTACGTTTTTTTATCAAAGTTATTTCTAATAATTCTTTTATAATATCAAAAGACAAAATGGTGAAGTTCAGAAATAAATACAAGTATCGAAATTTTGTGAATTTTTTAAAACCCAAAGAATTACAAATGGTGAAGTTCAGAAAATTTATTTTTATATATCTTCTTCTCTATAACTATATTTTAGCAACGTGATATTTTGAAAGTGGGGGAACTTTAGTTTAGAGTTCCTTTTTAAAATTATTATAATTGGCAAAGTTCATAAAATTTAGAAAAATTTTATGAACTTTGCCAAGCTCCCCCCCCCCGTAGGGGGATGGGGCGAAGCCATTGCCTAGCAATATAATAATGCAAATAAAATTGTTTTTGAAAGACAAACCAGAAAGAAAAACCAAAAATAAAAGACAATAGATTAAATTTTATGCTAATTTAAAAAAATGAGGTTATTATTTTCTTAAAATATCCTACAAGTCAAATAATTTTACATCACATTACATATGATGTGCCCAAATCTTTTCTGAGCAGTAAAAAGAGACGTACCGCCCTCTCCATTTTTTCCTACAGCAGCAAATATATTTGGCGCAATAGTTAACTTGAGTCTGATAATATATTTTCTTCAGCTTCTACACTGCAGACTTTCTGAATGAATAAAACTTTAAATTCATCTAAAATATTATACATAAAGACCTGTTGGAATAACCATCTCACCTTGACTTAAGAGCAGTATATCAAGAACTGTTTCTCTTGATGTAATTGGCGTCCTTATTGGGAGGCGGGGGATTTCGCATAATGCATTTTTCACGAAAGTTGTTTATCTGTTAGGATTTAACGTGAAGTTTAGGATCTGCTACATGCAAAAATTGATTGTTAAACTCTTGCCGAATGTCTACATGTAATTATGAGCGTTATAAAACACACACTCCAAAAATAACTTTCGCAATCATTCACACAGTTTTCATATATGTTGAAATTTATGAATAAAGGTGATTGTGTAGTAGTGGTATAGATGCTGGGATGGATATTTCCTGATAAGGATTGCTCTGGTGTAAGTTCAAGCTGATTTTATATTTCATCATTTTATGTGTTTCCCATTAATTTCTTTTTCATTGATTCTGTACCCACCCACCCATTTCTGAGTTGACGAGCGTATTTCCTCTTTTTTATTTGCCGTTATTCTATTTCTATCTCTACTACAGATCTTAACTTGAATTCTACGTACATTTTAAATGTTCCAGTTATTGTAATCCTCGGTCAATCCTCCCAATCGCAATGGAGGCTGACTTTTTTCATTCGTGTGATGCGCTATTATTTCTTATTGAAGTCATAGGAGAGCCTCAGTGTAACACTAAAAAGTATCGAAATAAAATGTTACTCACTACCTTAGTGAGTCAGAGGGACATGAATAACACATGTATCCATTAATATGACGGTTATCCCAGCTCTTAACAGAGTTTAGGCTATCTTTCCAATGTGGGTCAGTAGTACCACCAGCGCTTCGCACGCGTGAGGTACCTGGTTCAAATCTGGATGGAGGCTGATTTTTCATCATTAGCTCGTATTATGAGGATAATGGACTCATCGTCTTTCGGTGGGTGGAGCGTGGTGGTTGAGTTGGGAAAGCCGCTTCCTCGAAACATATTTTCTTTTCCGTGACCTTTTCGCGGCTCGGAAATGGACTGCGGTGCCGCGGACCCCGTTCACCTCGCCTGTGTGTTGTTGTACGCTGACTTCACAATTTATGGTAAATTTGTTTTCGTGATGAAGATTGTAATGCTAGTTTTCAATGCATAGAGATGCGATTTGTAACTGAAGCGAGAGAGAACTTGATCACATTGCTATGAGGAAGGAATTTAGAAAAAAAGTGATAAAAATTAAGATTATTCAAACAGATCATATCTAATTTAGAATAAATATGCTTGTCTAAATAATTCGATATAACAATAATAAGTAACATTGAGTACCTTATAACATAATGGAAAATAAACAGTATCACGAAATTGCAACCAGAGCACCTCATAAGTTTTAGACTCAAGCGGTTCCGCAAATATATAATAAGTGAATTTATATGAATATTTGAGTATAGCAGCGACCATAATTCTGGAAGTAATAATAATCCTGAACTTCACCACCAATGATTTATTCCACGGAAATCCTCATAACTTAAAATAAAGTACACTTTTGGTCATTTGACTTTAGTAAACACCATTTAAACTAAAGTGAATGTTTTGGGAGACGAAGTAGGACAGAGATCAAGCCTTTCTCAAAGCTTCTGCACATCATATTCGTATTTGTGGAAAACTTGGCGACGCCTTCCTCCTTAGATGCCCCATCTGCACTATCACGAAAGGATAGAGGCGCATAATAGTTCGGGATGGTTTCCTAAATTAAGTGGTACTGGTTTTCTCTGTATTACTGAACAAATAAGAAGAAAAGTTACCGTCTAAATTGTATGGAATGAAAACGTAATTAAATTAAAGTTGTTTCATGCAGTTCTTTCTAACAATTCGCAACGTTTCTTTAGGGATCTAGAGTCTAATGTAGAATCTAAGCGACAGGTCACTACAATATATGAGAGCCACTATAAAAGTACACCCAATTTACACTCGGCACAACCATCTGGAAACTAAGCATACCTAATGTCTAACTTCGTTCAGGGTGGAAGGTAATGTAAACACTCGGTTTGGTGGTACTTCGTGAAATTTGCAGACTTGAATGACTCTTTAAGAAGAGGTCTTATTTATATGTATTAAATTAATTAAAAAATCTTAATAAAGCATTAAACATGTTTAATAAAAGTTACAAAAGTCCTAGAAAATGATAGGGGTTCGAACGCTCCCATTAAGACGCTCCCTCTTCTAGGGCCACCAATCTAACTTTCTGAGCTGCAGCGATAAATGCTTGAGTGAAGTCAAAATATTACTTATTTTCATAAAAGGAGTAACCATTACACGAAATACATTATGCGCCACTTGTTCTGTAGCTTCTTGTAAATAATCTGATAAACCGTATCTATTGGAAGGGGCTAAGCTAAACGTATTCCTAAATAATATATATATTTAATATCTAGCTCTACCAGATATAAATTGAAAGCTGAACTTCAGTAATATAGAGGCAATTTCATTCTAGAATGCAAATTTGATTCATGAACACATCTTTGGCAGTTATCATCAATATGCATGAAATGGTCCACCTGAAGGTAACCGAGGTAATCCAAACTGTCATATTCTCCTTTATACAGATCGGTCTAAATTATTTAAGAGCCCCTTTATCGATTTGATAGGATGAAGGAGGATAATTTCTGTAAATTTGATGGCTGAACTATTAGTGGAGTTATAATATAAAATGGGGAAAAAAAGGATTGGGTAAATTTTGTTTCAAAATATTTTCTTGGCACATAAAAAGCTTGTTAATTGAGTGAGTCATCTTCTAACTGCAAAATTGTATTCCTAAATGGATGGAAATTTAAGAGACAAGATAAAAGAGCTCAGGTTTTATTCTCGCTGCTTACTTTTTAATAAAACCCATCGTGAAGATTTTAAAATATTGATAAAGAGAAAGCAAGAGCTAAAGTGAGAATCTCTAAGTAAACATCTCTCTAACTCGCGTTTTGTCGGGAGAGAAAGAAAGTTCCCTTGCCGTGATTGTTATTTTTAATATGCCCTACAAAAATGTCGGAACTTATTTGTTTAAGCGGTTTGAAATTTTCTTTTCGTGTATGAGGTTCAAGTATTTTGGTTAAGTCAAAAAAGCTTTGGTCATTTGAACCGACTCTTAGGAAAACGCCGAAATTAAGAAAACTGTTGATTGACCTTGGAACCATTGGGTTAGAAGAGATTGTTAGAAAAAGAAAATACGAAAGATATCAGATAACATGATAGGATAATTTTGCTTGTAGATAACCATCACTTTTTTTCATTCCCTTGAATTTATGCATATAATCCTTTTCACTTGAACCATTGAGAATTTAAACGGAACTACTTATGGAAATTTAATAAATAAATTTCGCTAGAATTTTCTGTAAAGAAAAGTGTTTTTCTAATTGGTTTACCTTATGTTCGCCTAGAAAAGAAAGGACTGATGGCAAATATAGCATTTATCGCTAGAGCGATGCAGTTTTTTTTTTAACTAACCTTAAGCATGTTTTTAATCCCAAGCGTATCCATACTTTTCTCATTTTTCGTGATGTTTAGCCGCAAAATAGTCTTTGATTCAGTTTCTTCTCCCTCACCCTCTATGATTAGTGTAGGTTTTACCGGCTTCCAAAAGTTCTTGTTATGCTGATCCTAAAATAAGTCTCGATGCAGAATGTAGGAAATTTTAGAAGAGTTACGCTCCCAGTTTCTAACGACCCATACTTTTATTAATTTTCTCCTTACCAGTTCTGATTTTTCCATATGAGCGTTTTGTTTAACACTCTTTGGATGAAGCTTTCTTTTGTTCCCCCTTTGAGAAGCCATTTTACTAAAGGCTAATTCGCTGTCTCAGGAGATTGTTAAGGACAGATAAATAATTTTTAATTGCAACTCTCAAATTTGATAAAGGTAATGAGGGTATAGTGAGGAAACAAACAAAGGAAAAAATGCAATAGCAACAACAATGTCAAAATTGACATGTAAAAAACTAAAAATTAATGTAACGACGCTCAGTGGCCCTTGTGAAGTCTCTCTTCTGTAAAGAACCCAAGCATTTATGTAATTTAAAAAATAAAAAAAGGATGGAGGCCTGCCTCCTCAATGATCTCTACCATCCCAAAATCTATTGTACAGAAGTTTGTCCACTGTACCAGGGACAGGCTCTAGCAATCCCACTCGTTACGGTGCCTAGACACGTACAATCGACGAAGTTCCTCAGGAATTGGATATTCAAACAAATGTAGCTTGCAATCTGGAGTACCAATGAGTTTTGCTTGAAAGGTACAGGGGAGTGCTTTATCAAATAGGGCTGCATCCTGCAAGTGTGGCTGAGTTAAGGAAGGCAGGTATTTAGGGGTATTTTCCCCCAATTTTAAATCCCAATACCAACGTGAGTGTATCGCGCCGAAACTTGAAGAGAGAGACCTTTAAAGAAAGAGGTGAAGCTAGATAGATAAGATTTAAAATGTGTTAAAGACAGCGCTGCAGATTTTCTTGAAGGCATTGATGGCGGGAGGGTACACATTTCTCTAGATCTCAGCTGGAAGGAGGTTGCCCTAGCATCTCTTTCCGAGTATATTGTGGGTCAACTCCACAGAAATCGAAGAGGTGCAATAGTTCACCGCTTTAAATTCCAGAGCGCTATCTACCATCTTCTTTGTCATTTATTCAGAGTTGGAAAGAGCGAAAAGCCGTTCCGTTTTGTAGTCCGTCCAGGCAATTTGGCTATTCCATCAGAGCGCTCGTATGCTGGTGCACACTTTTCCAGGAGCGAAAACAGAGAATAATCTCAAATTCTAGATGGCTTGCAACAGTTCTGGTATCCCAGACAATGCGAACAAGTCTCTGTGGAGGTTTCAATGCCCCAACAGCAATTGGTGTGCACTGTGACTTACAATGGATTACAAAAGAAGCTCCGAGTCGGGCATAGTGCGCAATATCCTGTACCGTGCTGTATATTACAGATATAACTGCGAAGACAGAAGCAGTGCCAAGAAGAGCAATGCTATCTTCATTTAATTATTATGAAAATTTAAAGAAAAAACAACTAGGGCATCTCATGCAAAAGGTTTCTTAAAAGATGTCTGTAGATAGATGACGTAAAAATATATGGAGGATATATAGCAGCATATCCTCCTATAAGCATTTTTAGGAGGGAGGGATTGCATTTGCGGGCATTGGGCCTGTAAGGCAAGCAATCCTTAGAATATTAGCTGCACCATAGTTTCCAAGCTACGCCTCACACCCCCTTGTGGTGGAATCAGCTTTAAACAAGGGACAGGTAGCAGTAAATCAACTGATTAGTACCATACTTGTAAACCAGCATGACTCCATTGACATAATATGAACTCCAAGAAATTTGAACCAAATATTTCCTGTGTAACAAAAACTTTGAAAGCAGAGGTGGAGCTATAAATTTTTAATGGTCGTATCAACAAGGGTGTTATTTTGGACAAAACCATCGGTGCAACTTGCACGGAATTTACACCAAACTTGTGAAGGACTTTCACCGAGCCTAAAGCAGAAATTTTTAAGGCATGCTTGGCTATCCTGGTGGCATAGTCATTGTCGTGGCTGGCCTTTGACGAAATCAGAGCCGTTGGCGAATAAGGTAGAAGATGAGGCCACGCATATAAATCCAACATTCACTACGCACAAATTAAAGTATGTGAAATCTCCCCTGCATCGATAATAACGCTCTCTATAGGAAAGGTAGGGAAGGCACCAGTCATATACCGGCGACCCGCCTTGTGAACGAATTCACGTTACGCAACAGAGGTTTGGATGCAGATGAGTGAATCTCGAATCCAAAGACAAGTTATAAATAAACACGGGATAGGTAAAAAAGCTTATGTAGCTCTATCAGCGACCAATCTGCTGAACTCTACATAACATAGTTTCTCAATTGCGCGAGCAAAAAAGGAGAGACTGATCATTTGCGCCTCCTAGGAGATGCATTGTTTGAATTCAAGACAACGGATTGGTTGCGACTTCATAATCTCTAGGCGAGCCCCATTTAGAAACTAGTTACGATTGTAGTGATGTCTATTTTTTCGACAAAAGGACACTACCTTAGTCCTGGTAAAAGAAATCGAAACCCGTTAGTTTCGATATAAAGAGAGACACTATCCAGTGCCTATTGAAGTTGATACTCAAGGGTAGACATCAAAACACGCCAAACGAAACCAAAAAATTGCTTCGGTAGACCGTGGCGAGAATATTTCTGGCAATCCCAAAGTTATTAGGGTTGATAATTATTTCAAAACTAGTAATACCAAAGGCAAGGAGATCTTCTTCTTACCTGTATGTGGAATCGACAATCTGGACAGAATTCACAAGGAATAATTGGAATGCGTATTTTCGCATCGGCATATGGATCGTATCTATGATAACGTTAACGTATAGCCACGACATATCTTAGACATTTGAAGTAAAAAATGTAGTGGCAAACAATGGTATATGAAGGTAAGCCTCACAGATAGCACTCTACAACAGGAGCAGAGCATCTGGCGTCGAATTTACGTAAGCCCTCTTGTGCGAACTATAGATGAAACTCGTTTTCTATCTAATAAGATAACTTAAGATTTATAAATTTCTGTATCAACTTGTACACAAAAGATGTTAGAGAAAATGAAGGAAAAAACGCCTGGTGGTATGATTTCATAAGTTGTGAAAAGTAAGCACGATACCCATTCACCAAAATTCTTGGAAGATATTTTTAAACCAAATGGTTTTGAACAAAGCTAACATAAAGGACAAGCCATGGTCACCTAAGTGTCGAAGCATGGCAGATAGAGATATCCTCTAGATATGGAACGCTATCTGCACAAGAAGCCAGAGCGAAATAAATCTCGCTCGGTGAAAACAGGTCATTAAAGGGTTTCACACCTCTAGAGATTAAATGCATAAGGCCACCTTCAACAACCGTGCGAGTTGCAATGAATCCTGACGGAGAAGTCTGCCTGGTGAAGAATGTGAAGAAATTGGTTGCGAATGATTCCTTCACGTCACAATGTCTGAGATTGTCGTCCGTCTTTCATGATAAACGGGAAAAGAAGGAGGGGCTTGAGTGTGTGGGAGTTCTGCTGAAGGTACCTGGAATATTTTTACAGGCCTAGACACCTCTGCAAGTAGAGTCCTCTAAATATCTGTACAGACCTATTTCTAAAATAAATAGAGGCAAGCGTGCTTCTGAATCAAATCAGAAAATAACCCTCGCCCAAGGAAATTTGCATAATAGTGATCTTGCATGGACAACACTTATAAGCATATCCCTTCTCTGTACCAGGCTAACCACCAAGGAAGCAGACGGTAGTTAAATCTGCCAGTTGATCGATGATTAGAAGTAAGGCGGGCGCTGATATTTTGGTGGAGAAGATTCAGTAGCCTCATATGCCACCCTAAGCATCTGGACTAAGAAATGAAATGTGAGTAATTTCCTCATATGCTGACCAACTTGCTGAATCTAAACCCCACCAATGATGCGTTTTGAGCTCTGTCGGCCCGGCAGGAAATATGTGAATGAAAAAATATTTGGTTCCATGAAGGTCATCGACCACCTCTCACTCAAAGACGGTTGTGCATGAGGATAGTGTAGAAGCACATCGATAAAGGAAAACGAAGCAGTTCTAGTACATATGTAGAGGCCGTCTTTGGTTGGAAGGTGATCGATGAACCTCATGGAACTCTTCCTCAACAGAGGCTACTGACATAAGAAAGTATATAGACACAAAGGTAAACTTCCTATTTAGGTGAAGATGCATTACTCCCTTATCAATGGAGGTATAGAGAAAGAAAGTAAGAACGGAACTATCATATTGTATGTAAATTTCCTACCCGCCAGGATTGCCTCCGTTTCCTGGTGGGAGGATTTCGAGGAAAATCTGAAGATCAGCTTCCCAGCCGCGTTTGTTTTATTTATCGAGCCAAAATGTATTGGAGCTCGTATTTTTATGTTTCGTTTAACGCGCATTTATATGTTGTTTACGTCTAAGTTCAAATCCGATGGCTTCATTTTTTTTTGAAGTTAAAGATCACAAGAATTAGCTAAACACCCAAATAAATAATGAAGAAAAATGGAAAATGAATTTTACTTCTTAAATTATTCGAGCGGATAGAAATCCGAAATAGAGTCGAGGACAAAAAATTAATTGCAGTCTTCCTACAGAAACTAAACCAGTATTTTTTTCCGAAACATCAACCTCATGTGAACTTCTCTCCAACTTATTTTAAAGTACAATCGCGTTATACATCGAGGGGCCTAATACAATGATCACAGGGAATTGACAATGGGATTAGTTTGTCGTCGCCTAGAAATTGTAATAATTTATCGCGGTTACTAACTAACACGGAAAGCGTGACGCAATTTCTTGCGCATACTTCACATAACAGAGGCATGCTTAAGACTGGTTCAAGATTTGAAGCATAGCTGAATGGGCAACCAGAACTAGTTCTTCCAAATACCTAATTATTTATTTCAAAATAGTATGTAAATCCCCCCCAAAAGGCAAAAATTACCAGAGGATAAAAATTAAAAAACATGGGTCAAAGAATAAACATAAAAAACCAAAGTAAATCTTAAAAATCGATTCTATCTGGAATAAATAGCCATGTCAGTATTAAAAAGGCAAAAAATATAGAATATATAAAAAGAAAGAATTAAGTGTAAGACTAGGTGGGAGAAAAGAGAAAAAAGACATACGTCACTGAATTCGCAACAATAGATGATAAACTTAAGTACAAAAAAAGATGGGCAAAGAACAATGACAAAAAACTAAAACTAAAAATAAAAACTAAAATAGGAAAAATATAAAACAAAAGTGCAACGCCAAACAAAATTGATTTCAGATTGAACTACATGTCCTCCGCCACTGCTCTTCGATGGCCCCGCGACGTTAGTTACTTTATTTTGTAAAAATGATAAAAAATGACGAGGTGGGGGGATTTTTGCCCCTACACCCGTATATTGTTGTGTGTTTTGGTGATGGTTCCGTTTTAGGTGAAACATATTGGGAAAGTGGACGAAACATTATGGGAAAAAGCACAATCACGGCGGGGCAACGGATGTTCAGTTTTACCGATTTCGAAACCACTCTACTTCAGGAGGGTGCGCAGAGAAGATGCCCTCAACAAGGTCTCTTGACAGGAAACACGTAGAGATGAGTGGGATGTAACGTCCCTCCGCAAATCCTTTCAATTGAGCCAGATTCTTAGCTCCTTTGAGGTAAAATGCCCAGATCTCTTTTTGGAAAAGCTGTCAAAGCCAATCGGGCAGATAAAGATTGCTTTTTCAGTTCTCTCGTCTTATTTCCTTTATATATCTTCTTATTATTTTTTGTTTTTAACATTCCTCATTGAGTTACAGAGATACCCCTTTTTCCTCGTCAATGTAGCTTTTTTAAGGCTAATATTGAACTATTCTTTGGGTCTACCCTCCTTCTTTCGTGGCTATTGTATTCAAAAGATTATACCATCTTTCACCATGAATTCACTTCATATTTAGAAAATATTAATAAAAACTGTTGCATCGTGTGTACCAATTAACATGTGCCCATTGCTATTTCTGATACATATTGAGAATGAACATATTACTTGAGATTTCAGAATTGTTCTTTCCAAAGTAAAGCGTTCAACCATTGTTTTACTATGCAACAAAGTTGCACGAGCGCTTAAATGAACTATGAACTCCAAGATCGTCTCCTGGTTTGGTCCCAACTCCAGGATCGGGTTGCCTCCAGTACCAAGCTAGTTGACTATTGGAAAATTGAATGTCTGAACGCTTCAGCGCCCACAGTAAGGTAAATACGTTTTAAAAACGGCGTTAAGTCAAGAAGGGCTGCGAAGAAACACCATCTCACTAATGAAAACCTTACAGATAGATTTCACTTATGTATAAAAAATAAAAAATCAACTATTGTAAACTATGGCACAGTGATATTATCTGATGAAGCTCCTTTCAGCTTGTTTGGGGCTTTTGGAAAATCCTTCGTTAGGAAGAGAAAAGGGGAACGCTTTCAAGAGCCCTACATTGGGCCCACAAGGAATAATTCGGACAATCTCCATGTTTGGGGGTGGTTTTCTTCTAAAGTAACTGGAGCACTAACAATTTTGCACAGGAACACTGCCACGAACTCAAAAGAGTACCAAAACGTCCTTCATCAGCGCCTTTTTTTAACTATTTTTCAACATGATGGCACACCATGTTACATAAAAAAAGCAATAAAAAAGTTCTTAGCTAAAAATAGCATCAAACATTTGGGACCTTGGCCTGGGTATTCGCCAGATCTGAACCCAATAAATTATTTCTGGGCGATAATCAAACCGGAGGTTGCTCAACATAAGCCATCATATTATAAGGAGTTGCATATGCTTATTGAACAAGAATAGAGCAATATCAGTCATAATATCATCACAAACCTATCCTCCAACATGCCAAAACATATTGTGGCATTCCTAAAGAAAAAGCTATATCATTAAAAATATTGACTGCGCCATCATTAAAATGTGTTTGAGCTATAATTTTTTTTTATATATTTCACTTTCAAATAATAATAGAAACATAGTAAAATAAAAAATTGTAACGTTTGATTAGTTCCATTAATTTTCTCATATGAAAAAATATAGTAGTCTCAAAACCTTTGGCCATTACTCTCTAGTACATTATTTATTATTTGGGAAAATGAAGGAAAGTAGCAGTCGCAAGAAGAAACAACTCTTCAGAATCAACGATAAAATTGCTATAAAGGGGGATTTTTGCCCTTAAAATAAAAGATAAATTTGAAAAAATAAAGAGTTAACTAACTTTAACCTTACTTGACCGTTAACTAAGATCCAAATTTATGTAATCGACCTTAATTCGTACCATCACGAAATTATTGCTAAATTCACGAATCATGATGGACGCATTTTGAACCTTTTGACCACATGCCTTTAAAAAGCACGACTTTGGAGGCATTTTGAACCTTTCGACCACATGCCTTTAAAAAGCACGACTTTGGACGCAATTTATGTATGATTCTAATATTTATTTCCAAATAAAATTAAAAGACTCCTTGAAACACTCTGCTGTGGTAATGTGAATATTAGCCAAGTGGTTATGGCCTTGTCTCTTTTGACAACACAGGTTTGAATCAACACCATTTTTGATGGGTAGAATTGTATTTACAAATAAAATATGCTACGATTACTTTTCAATCCTAATATTCATTTTTAATTATTTATATTCCTTGTCTGTCAACATATACAACCCCTTGCATGTTATTGCAAGACTCATTCACGTTCAGATAGAACACGAGAGGGGGCTTTTCAAGCAATAGAATTTCGCAACACCAAAAGAGCATTTTTGGAATCATTAAATATTTCTTAAAGTTCTTATGTATCTTGTATTGAACTTGGCTGACTCGTGATCATGATTGGTTACATCTGAGCCCAAATCTTCTTGTAAGTTGATGTTTGACTAGTTGAAATTTTCATTTGTATCATATCTTGAAATAATGGAAGCAAAATTCTCTTAAAATAATCTTAATTAAAGACGAAACTAGCAGGAAATCTCTCAAAATCGGATCAAATGCGAAAAATTTTTAACTTGTTTCCATATGATTTTTAGCAAAAGGAATTAAATTGAATCGAGAATGAAAAATGCAATAATCCTTGTGCTTGTGCTCAAAATTTACCGTATCTCTCTACTTTGGTGTGTGCAAATGGATTTACTATCTATTTTCATCCTTCTAATTAGGTTTTAATGGGTGTTTGTAAGTATGTCTGCAATCTTACATCTTTGTGTCTGTTTTCACTTCGGTTGTTATGGGAGCGGGCGGATTAGGAAGCCTTTCTTGTCTGTAAAGTATGTCTGGATATTATATGCAATATTTCTTTTGCGTCTCCTCATTTTCTTGAAAATGTTTATGAATTTTTTGTTTCATGTTCTCTTATGATAAGTACAATTTATTAGACTCTCACATACTAATTTTCTCAATTATTACATAGTTTATAGTCGATTTTCTGAAATTCAATCGCAAGCCTTGCCAGACATATTATACAAGAATAATTTTCTGATAAAATAGCCAAGAAAGCTGACTTTCTCTTCAAGGTAAGAATTATATCATAAAAGATTTGTCTAAAGGAATGTCACCTATGAAAATTTCCAAAAAATTGAAATGTGATCATTCACTGTAAAAGAAATTATAAAGAATGTCATTCAACGAAGAAATAAAAGGCTTTAACCAAGAAACCATTCAAGAGTTTGCCTAGAATGTTTTTGCTGATTGCATTCAAACTGACTTCATTAGTAGACAACAGGCTGCTCAAAGTTATTCAGACAGGCTCCTTTGTCCGCAAACTTTCCAACGGATCTTATTTAAAAATGTTTTATCTAATTTCCTTTCATTGTATTTCTTAAAGGTACTTCTTTTAAGTCGTTTAAACTTTTTATTTTTTTTATTATATGGAAATGACTTAAATCAGCTTTAATTTGACTCCAGGTTATTAAACATTTTGTTTCGCCTTTTAGTCTTTAAGGTAGTCTGGTTATTTTCACTATTCTTGGGCCTTTTTCATTTTTTTAATTGTCCTAATGTCTCTTTAGTTTCTTCTGTAATAAACCCATTCTTAGGTTAAAATCTCTCCTATATTCCTAACCATTAGAGATCAGCAAAAGATCTCTTAACAGTAAACCAGTCAATCCAACAATAATTTGTCTTATATTTTCTCTCATATGGCATTCAGATTCCATATATTTACATTAAATTTTCTGCTAATGATTGTCTTAACACTACTAGGAAACTTACATAAAATTGCAGCTGTTTTAAGAAAGTTTCGGCTATCTTTAATATTTGACTATAATCGCTAGATACATTTTATGTGCGGTGTAGATTTACTTATCGCCGTTTATTTTCCATCACTTGGTGTGCTTGCACAAGTGTTTGTGAATGCTTGTGTATCCTATGCATTATCGATTCGTGATGTCACTGCCTATTTCTAATTAAGTTTCTCATCTCTTGAGAAAGCAAGCCGCTATTTTACCACCTCGCCCCATCCTCTCTTTTTTTCTCATTTCTAAATGTATTTTGGCCACTCCAAGAACCCTCCTCAAAGACATCTGTTTTCCTCTTGAGGCTGAATTAGAGATTTCTTTTTCCCTAAATATATTTGGTTTATTTCGCTATTCTTGAAGGAACTGTCCGCGTGTTTTTCAGATTAGGACGAAATTCTCTCTTTATTTACCTTTCCTGTTTTTACAGACTAATTAGTTCGTATTTGGAAATCCACGTATCTTTCGATAAGTACGAAGGAAATAAAAGAGGCGCTACGAAATACGAATTAGAAAAAAAAACTAAGCGTCGAATTCCAATTTTTGCCTCGGAAAGGTAAACGCCTATGACAATGTTATTATGTGAGTAAACAAGAAGTAATTTTTGAAGTACCAGGGAAGCCATCCCTGTTTAAAACAAGCCACGTTTTGAATAAATGGCCTCTGCTTGAATGAGAGCAGAGACAAATATCAGATTGTTGTGGAGGTGTAATGTTAAATGAGTGAATTCATCAAAGTTTTAGGGAAAGTCTTTGTAGACAATGCACCTAAGTATCACTGATTCATCTTGCTTTGTGTTGGTTCCACTTTAACAGGATAGTTTTTTGTGCAAATTTCGAATCTTTTTAAAAAGCCATTTTCTTCTGGCTAATCCATAAAATCACTTCTTTTATACTTCTGAAAAAATGGTTGTAGAGGTTTAGAAGTTAGGAAGAGGAATGGAAAAATCGATGTTTAGTGTTTTGTTACTTATTTCCATTTTCCGGGAATATTTTCAATTCCCTGTTTCTTGTTTTTTTCCAATGCTCTGAAGTGAGATTCATTTATTCTAGTATTCAAAGCTGGCTTGGAGTGAGGCCGAATAATTTCCATGCACACATCATGTCAAAGGATGTTTAGGCCGATTCAGGAGAGTTGCCACTTCCCCATCATTCCCTAGTGTCCCAAGTAAGCTACTCTTACGCTACTCTCACTTTGGATCTTTCACAAATCTTCTCTTGACCGAACATCGCCACTTCTTTTAATATCTTCCCTGACATCATTTTTTGTGAATATGATTTCCTTCGTTTTCAATTAACATTTCCCTCATAAGAAAAATACAACTTGACTCTCGGATGCCTTTTAGCAGCTCTAAAATCAGCATAAAAGAAAATAGACCGGAATCCTCCAAACGATGATTTGAGAAACAGAGCCTCATACTCGTAAATGTACCCCTTGACTGTTATTTGCTATTTTTACTCAATACACACAAACCTCTTCCCACTAATCCTATTCTTCCTTTAATCCTCTAATCGGCTTGATTCAAATATTAACGAGACTGATATGGCATCAGGGTAGACTTTTAAACAATGGATAGCGCCAATTTATCCCACTTATTTCCTTTTTTGATAAAACTCAAGACGAGAAATTAATGCTGAATTGTGTTATTTTCTGAAGAAATCCGCTGAAGTCAAACTTGCAAGAAGAGTCTGAGGAATGGAAGTAGTGTAAGTGAGTGTTTGTATGGACGTGCATCTAGATAAATAGCTGCGACAAATGACAGAAAATTGGAGATTTAGTTAATGTGATGTAACAAAGAATTAGCAAATCTTGAGTGTGTAAATAAACTTGGCCAATTTAAATTCAGCTTATTAATCATTTTGTTTCGCCTTTTTGTCTTTTAGTGAGTGCCGTTATTTTAACTCTTCTTATTTCTTTTTCATTTATTAATTTTCCTATCGTCTCTTTTGTTTTTTTCTGCATTAAACTCATCTCATTTTGTTGGGCGTTTACTTATTTTAGGTAGTTCCCTATCATAAGGTACAAATATCCTTGTATAGATGTATAGTATCCCCATCGCCACATTATGTTGGGGTGAGAGCAGTAGCATTTTCGGTCGTTGGCAGCCTCGATTTTTTATATTATTTGTTTGTTGCCTCAAGAACGTTAAAGTTTGTTTTTTGGAAAGTTTCATGGGGTTTGTAGCCATCACAAATCTTTAATTCTCCTAACCACACACATTTGTATAAAACCCTCTCTCTCTCTCTCTGACACCACCACGCGGATAACATCACGTTAATTTTCCATTCTTTGTTTTAGGTTAATGAAATTCATCTTTGTACCAACTTATTCACACGGATAAAACGCCATTCTGACCCCAGAAATCCAAGTTGACAAGTCGGGAAACCTTAACTTTATCACTATTTCCATTTATCCATATCTTTTTTGCCTCTATCCTCTACCTCTTGTTTCTCAACTCAGTAAAAGTTCCCTCGTTATTAAGACTAATTTCCAATAAATTATGAAAATATCATTTCTCTCCTTAATCACCACAATAACATCTCCGTTGGATTGTATTACTTTTGTTTCCCATGTGATGAAAGTCCAAATCGAAAAACCCCTATTAGGTCATTCCGAGCGAAAGCCAAGGGAAATGAAGGTTGCTAGTAAATCTCCATTAACAAAATAGGAAATTGGGCGAGAGATTCTTTGCCGTCCATTCTAATCAACATCGCTCGAAAATGATCGCAAATTAGGGACAAAGTTTTAAATAGCCAACATTTCCATGATTCACAAAGAAAGACGAGTTTCTAGTCTCGTGCGAGTCAGGTCGCGAGCGACTCTACATCTCACTATGTCGGTCGGTTGGTCCCCGTTTTGCTTTGGTGTTTGGTTTTTGTAACTATTAGGTCGATTCTAACAAAATTTAAAACCATTATGTTGTTTTACATTCTCTTTTAAATAATATAATTGCTAAAATCCTCTCAAGGTTATTACTGGAATTATTTTTTTTTGGCAATAACATCCTAACTTTTTGGCCGATAATCTGCTAGACTAGAGTAGGATATAATATGCTAAACTTGCCTAGGCAAGCCTAGAATAGGCTAAGATATACTAGGATATTATAGACTAGGCCATACTATGTGAAGCTATGCTAAGATATAATGTACAAGGGTGAAATATACTATGCTGATTTAGGCTATAGTGTGCTATGATAGGATTGCATATAATACATATGTTAGGATAGACAATAATAAAACTATGCTTGACTAGAGTATAATAGTATAGTATAGGCTATATATGTCTAGGAAAGTTAATGGTAGGCTAGGTTAGGCTAGGCTAGGCTACGCTAAACTATAATAGGCTTAGCGTATAATAGGAAAGGTTACACTAGGGTAGGCTACGCAATGGTATGTTAGGTTAGGCTATGATATACTAAGCTATGCTACACTACGCTAGTCTTCGCTATACTATGGTAAGCTTTACTATCCTATATATGCCAGGCTATACTATGATAAGCTATACTATGGTAAGCTTTACTATCTTATATATGCTAGGCTGTACTGGGCCATGTTAGGCTATGATTTTCTATGGTTACTAGGCTAAGTTAGGCCATAATATACATTCTATGCTAGGCTAGGCTAAGTCATACTATGCCAGGTTAAACTATATTATGTGAGGCTAGACTATGGTATGATAAGTTCTACTATTATAGGGAATCATAGGCTAGACTTGGTTATACTAAGCTAGGCTAGACTAGACTTTCCGATGTTAGGCTAGGCCATACTATGGTAGGCTATGCTATGACATAATCTACTCTGTTATATTATGCTATACTATACTATGTATGCTATGATATACTATGCTAGGGTGGGCAGGATGTCGAGGTATGGCCAAGTGTACGTGAATATGCGCACACAGGCACTAAGGTAGGCCAAGCAAGGTGACAACTGTTATTGTTTCTAAGAGTGCGATTCAATAGATAGCGGCAGCTGCGTAACCAAGGAATATAACAAACACAATGACAAAAATAGACTTTTAATTCACACGACTAAAAGGGGACACAATATATATATATATATATATATATATATATATATATATATATAGATATATATATATAGATATATATATATATATATATATATATATATATATATATATATATATATAGATATATATATATATATATATATATATATATATATATATATATATATATATATATATATAGATATAGATATATATATATATATATATATATATATATATATATATATATATATATATATATATATATATATATATATATATATATATATAAAAATATGGTACATATAATGAGGTGGACTCAAATTCCGAATAATAATTAGATAACTGTAGTTAGGAAATGGCTATTATGGGAGATTAGGGGTAATGATTGGTTTACTTCCTTTGAACTGGAGGGTAAGGTGGGACAAATAGGGCGAGGTCTTGGCGACCTTGATTAATCACGGGGGGGTTAGCCACGGAACCCCATTAGCGGGTGGGGCAACTCTTATCGAACTCGCGTTTGCGAGATGCGGGCTTCCTGTCCTCAGGGGGTCACCGAACCAACTTCGAAGGGGGAGGGGGAGATGACTTCTTCACACTCGGCTTGAGCGAGCTAATGGGCCTCTTGCTGTAAGAGGTCACCAGATGCCGGCCTCCTGTTCTCAGAGGGTGACCGAACGAACTTCGAAGGGGAGGGGGAGATGACTTCCCCACTCTCGGCTTGAGCGAGCTAATGGGCCTCTTGTCGTACGAGGTCGCAGGAAGAAATTCAGGGGACGGCTTCTCCAATCCTTGGTCCGAAGGCGGGTAA
This sequence comes from Ceratothoa steindachneri, assembly GCA_963969495.1. NCBI lineage: Eukaryota > Metazoa > Arthropoda > Malacostraca > Isopoda > Cymothoidae > Ceratothoa > Ceratothoa steindachneri. The sequence goes on from OZ018325.1 coordinate 185,894,552, forward strand.
GAAAGGCTGACGTTGGCGCAAGAGACTCTTCTCGACTCGAAGACACTGGGATGATGTCCAGCTCTTCCGTGTTTTGCGACCGTCACTCACACTTCTTGGGAGAGAGAGCTCGTTGATTTGCCTTCCTTTAGGGAAGGTCTCGTCTAACTAAATCTGCCCGTCAGCCTGGAGCGGAGGCGTATATACCCGGAGCTATTCAAAACACAGAGAGAGAGAGAGTGAAACCTTCTTAACTTTCGTTATCTGGCGCGATGAATCGAGCGCCTCCTTACGAGGAAGTGTCAACGGCTGGGATCAGTAGCTAGACGGACGACAACGGCAGGGCCATAAACGCGGTTCACGTACGAGGTCGCAGGAAGAAATTCAGGGGACGGCTTCTCCAATCCTTGGTCCGAAGGCGGGTAAGAAAGGCTGACGTTGGCGCAAGAGACTCTTCTCGACTCGAAGACACTGGGATGATGTCCAGCTCTTCCGTGGTTTGCGACCGTCACTCACACTTCTTGGGAGAGAGAGCTCGTTGATTTGCCTTCCTTTAGGGGAAGTCTCGTCTAACTAAATCTGCCCGTCAGCCTGGAGCGGAGGCGTATATACCCGGAGCTATTCAAAACACAGAGAGAGAGAGAGAGAGAGTGAAACCTTCTTAACCTTCGTTATCTGGCGCGATGAATCGAGCGCCTCCTTATGAGGAAGTGTCAACGGCTGGGATCAGTAGCTAGACGGACGACAACGGCAGGGCCATAAACGCGGTTCACGACGAGGCTACAAAATAGTCTCCCAAACTGTGTGAGACGACCGGGAGGAAGCTTTGGTGCGAATTTCACGCGAACCTGGCGCAGTGTAAGGGGAGGGGGGCGTAACGGCTCGTTTTTTCTCCCGAAATACTGTCTTAGTAGGTGGGGAAATAATATTATTCAAAGGGGATTCCTCCACACAAGATTTACTATGTTAGGCAATTTAGGCTAGTCTATACTATGCTAAGCTTTATTATGCTAGTTGAGGTAATACTATGGTAAAATATCCTAAGGTAAGCTAGGTTTTGCAAGGTTACTATTCGAGACTATACTAGGCTGTGCTATAAAATGTTATACTATTCTAGACAATACTAGGCTATACTACGATATGCTATGCTAGGCTATACTACGCTAGGAGATACTATACTACATATACTATACTATATTATACTTTACTATACTATGCTATGCCATGTTTTAATATGCTATATTATGATAAGCACCACTATAGAATAATATGCTGTTATACTATGATATAATGTGCTATGCTATACTATTGTAGACTATGTAATTAGGGTGTGACTATTTTTTCGCCTTTCCAATTCCATAAATGAGGTGTGACAAAAAGTTAAGGCCTGCCTTTTTAATTATAAAAATATATATTTTAATATCATTTAGTTCTGCTTTTTAATAAACTTTTAGAAAGTTGTGGCTTTTTAGTCGCGGGCGATTCTACATCTCACTATGACGTCGGTCGGTCGGTCCACGTTATTCTTTTTAAATAACATTCTAACAATTCAGCCAATTCTAACGAAATTTGAAACCCTTATGTTGTTTTACATTCTCTTTCGAATAATACAATTGGCAAAGTCCTCCCATGTTAACCTTGGAATTATATTTTTTGGGCAATAACATCATAACTATTGGACAAATTCTACTAAAATTTGAAAGCCTTATATTGTTTTACATTCTCTTTCGAATGATATAATTGCCAAAGTCATCCCAAGGTTAGACAGGCAATTATTTTCTTTTGGCAAAAACATCATAACTATTCCGACCATTCTAACGATATTTGAAACCCTTATGTTATCTTGCATTCTCTTTCGAATGATATAATTGCTAAGGTCGTCCTATGGTTAGCCCGCAATCAATTTTTTGGCAATAACATCATAACTATTCGGCTGATTCTAACGAAATCCAAAACCTTTATATTGTTTTACATTCCCTTTCAAATAATATAATTGCCAAAGTCACCCAAGGTTAGCCAGGGAATTAAATTTTTGCCACTAACATCATAACTATTCGGGCGATTCTGACGAAATTGAAACCCTTAAGGTGTTTACATTCTATTGAAAGTTTTCAAAGTCGTAAGGACATAAATCAGAACAAGTGAGGCCGCGCGACCTTTTGGTTAGCAGACCTTGTTCCTTTTGGTCTCCATCGAAAGAGTTTTCACTTAGAGGATATGAAGGATGAATGAGACAGGTGTATGATGAAAAGGTGACCATCTAGGTAGGAACAATTCGGTGGAATAGGTTAATTTCATAAGAAAGTACATAAGGTTTTCTTTTCTAATTTAAAGCATAATAACAACAAGAGTGCATCGCAAAATGTGTTTGTAAGGAAGATCTGCAAAGAAACAGGTGAATCTAGAGAAAGCGAAAATGTGTTGAAGATATACTATTTAGTAGTAGATCCTCTTGTAGGTATTCAGTCTGGGGTAGCGTGCTGTAAACCTCATAAAAGCTGAAGTTTAGACATGAATTTTTCATTGTTGTAACTGTCTTTTGACTCAGGTTTTACCAAAGCATTTATTAGTTTTAAATGGATATGGCAAAAGTTTGGTTGCAGTCTTAATGAGGAATTCGCATTGCAGATTTTTTTGTTTTTTTAATAATCGCCATTTCTCTACCAAATTGGCATCAGATAACGCCCTATGCCATGATAAATCATTTTACACCCAGCCAGTAGAATGGGAAATCTCTCGGGGTTTGTGAAGATAGCCAGTCTTTTTTATCAAGATTCTTCCTTGATATCACAGAATTTTGGAGAGCCTTGCACCTAGGTTTAATAAAATGCTATCTCTACCAGAATATAGGGTCGATGAGATTTGCTATTGCAGTTCCAACCTCACTCTTCTCTGTCAATTTATCCATGAATTTCTATTCACTCTATTAACTTTAAATTTTTCACATATTGATTTTAAGCGGCTCACTTGGATACGTCACATTGTTTTCGGAAATAATAAAAGTAATCATCCCAGAGAGACAGAGCAGCCCTGTCTCCACATCTCCTATCATCATTTTGCTCTATCGATAAATCCTACGGTAAATAAACAAACTAGAATTAGACGAGGACAAGCACGTAAGGTATGCAAGAGAACGTTCAATTCACTCTATTATTTTCTTAAATATGAGCAAGGGGATATAGAAGATAAAATAGTACGAGCCATTTAATTTATCCTACCCATTCGACATACAAAGGTCGCCCCGCAAAATGGCTTGCCTTTACTGCACTAGGAGGCAAAGGATCGAGAATTTACGCAACCCTTTTCTGTGCTCTAACTACATAATCGCTTTTTTTGCCTCCTTGGATTAGCTAACATCTAACTTCATTATATTTACGATAATATTCCATAAACTTTACAGCATAAATCCTTCAGTTTTTATTTTGAAATATATTCACACAGGGGGAAAGGGATGCAGGGTAAACCTTTAAGTTCAACTCAAACCGATTTTGGTAAAATTCTATATTTCTTGGATGAAATGTGTGCAAAAGAGTCCAAAAGGCCTTGGAGGTAATTGAGCTAGAATGGAATTATGTGCTACGAATTAGACCCTCACTAACCCCAAATTTTATTTATACGGAAAATTGTCATCTTAAAACGTCACTAAACAAAGAGCACCTAAAACAATTTAGTGATTCATTTGGACAAAGTTGAAAGCCTTTTGAGGGCAGATTACCAATAAGAGTGATGCCTGTAATATTTAGGGTTTTTTTTCATTATTTCTTTGAAGCTTTGGCAGGTAACTTTACCTTTAAATTTATGATTAAAGGGAAATTTGAACTCTCTTTTAAATTCTCTGTGACAGTAAATCATTACGAGCTCTAATGAAGGGTAATTTCCAAAGACAAAGTTTTCCAATTTACACAAGAACGCGTCGACTAACTTATACAAAAGTGCCAAAAGTTATAAGAATTTTAATTTTTCGCGTGTAAATATGAATAAGAAGGGCACGAAAGGGTTATTATAGCTCCAATTACCTCCCTCTTTATTTCTTCTTTAAATCCATTATTGATTTTTACGCAAAAATCGCGTAATTAGTAAAAATATTACTAATAATGCTAACTTATTTATGCATTAATTTAATTTATCCCTTTGAACTGGGTTGTTGTTTTTTTTATTTGTTCACCCATTTCCACATAAGGAAAAAGACAGCCAAGAATGAAAGTGGTGAATAAACTCATTAAATACGCCCTTGTAATCTATACAAAATCTATAGCCTGAAGTTTTATAACTGCTCGGGTAAAAGTGAAATGTAATTCGTTGAATTCTAAATAACTACAACCTAACCTATTTCCTTTCCTTCCTAGATTTATTTGGTTGTATTCGCCTAGTTCCCTCTGCGCTCTTAAATCCTCTTTTAAATTTGTGTGTGACAATGTTTCTCTCTTTTATTACCAACTTTGTTTCCGCACTTAAAAATAAAATGATAAATTGGCCATAAAAACAGGAAAGAAAAAATAAAGAAAAATTCAATCAATTTTAAGCATTTTAAGGGATTTTCAATTGTTGCCATAAGATGAATTTTTATGCCTAAAATCTTCAAGTTATTGACCATGGTAAATCACCAAGTGTTTCGACGAAAAGAAATAAGGCCGTATTGATTGATCCAGAGAATGCGCTTTTTTGGCAAAGAATCATGAAAAGAAAAGTTAAACAAATAGGAAAGGAATAAAAACAGGTCAGTGATAGTGAAAGAAGATTAGTATAACCAAGATTAAACACATAAAACTTCTCTAGACTCCCCAATTATAGTTGCAGCCCCGAAACTCCAATGAGTTTAACTTGTTTCTTTCTAGATCCAAAAATAGTTTTGTTCTAGTCTTTGATGCACGATTTCCAATGGATACTACTATAATAGTCCAAAATCATCGTTAATATCCACAATAAATTGCAACCCAACTCTAACCTTAAAAAGATATCATTGTAGTATTTTCGTATGTTTTATTTAAATATGACCATGGTTTGTTGTGTAAATGTTTATTTCAAAGAAAAACGTCATGGTTTATCTATATTTTAATATTTCTTTGCTAGATTCTGTTAGTTGAGTAGCGAAACTTTAGAAAATTTCCATTTTGCCCGGAAAGGTCGCTACTTTTAGGAGCCCCTTTATGATATAATTTGTCAAAATGAGTTATGGGACTACGAATCGTTCATCGAAACTTACCAATATAGGCTCATTCTAAAGTCAGATATGGAAAGTTTTAGCGAAACAGAACTTAGCGATGCAACCTTTAAATATTCAGTGCTACTTTGATCTCACAGGTAAAGAAATTTAGCGTTTGGGTTCGACAAAATTACAGCTACGATAAACTGGTCACAATGGTCGTCGCCCCTAGGTGTCTACATTGGTGTTTTCCTTCTTTTTTAGGTTAGCAGGTTAAGCTAAAGACAGTTAGTTATAATTTATATATATATATATATATATATATATATATATATATATATATGAATAACGTTACAGCCACGAGGAAAATGAAACAACGGAGAACTGCGAGGCCTTTAGACTAATGGTCCTTTACTAAGTCTGCTTAGTAAAGGACCATTAGTCGAAAGGCCTCGCAGTTCTCCGTTGTTTCATTTTCCTCGTGGCTGTAACGTTATTCATAAATTCCTCACGTCCCCTATTTTCGTGATTCAGTTATACATATATATATATATATATATATATATATATATACCCCTGACGCGGAACTGTTTGGTATTCCTATGTATCATGAATAATTCTCTGATCACTGGTTAGTAGAAAAACAGAGTTCTACCCCTCATTTTTCACCTCTATCCCCACAAACACACACAACCAGGACCAGGATCTAGTGCTTTCGAATATACCAGTGATTGTCATTCTGATATTTGTGCGAACTTCATTATCTAGTAGGTACGTCATCACGTTTGAAATCAGTCAAGTGGCGCAATTGACTACATACCTTTCGGTTAAAAAATCAACCGTACTCTTCCAACTAAACTCATCTTTCATCATTAAAACTCAAAGTTCAATTTCACGCCCGAGCCACTTCGCTCCTTGCAAGATTAGGTGAAAGTTGAAATGAAACAGAAATACGTCTTACTGAACCCAAGATTTCGTGTTCACTCTCATATTTCGACTTTCTTTTGGGTCATTGTTACCACCAATCTTCGATTCTTTTTCCTATGAATGAACTCGCTTCTTGTTGGATTACCCCTGATTTCAAATCAGAAATTAAGGAAATGTGTCATTTGCTAGGTGAAGATTGCAGTAGAAATAAGAATTGAAACAAATTGTGTAATCCAAAGTATGCACTCTCACCCACTCTTTCACTTTCCTTAATATCTCCAATTGAGGAAGTCTTTCAAAACTTGCTGCCGTCGATATTCCAGTTGGTTTTCGCTTTTTATTAAAGAAAATAAAAATGAAATGCCCTCAAGTCGAGAATAGAATAAGGGGTATATCTTTCCAACTACTGTATGGTGAGTCAGGGGCCCCTCCTCCCAAATATGAAATGTAGGAGGATGTTTCTTCGACATCAACGATCTTCAGGTACAAAATCTGTTTTCCTAAAAGGGACACTAAGAAGTAGACCACTCTGGGACGTGCCATTGTTATTTGATCCCAGACCTTCTTCATTTCAGCGAACTTCCATGTCGAAACAGGCCTTACTGGCTCGGGCCTCTCGGTCGCTAGGTGGAGAAGTGTTGATGCCCAAGGCTCATTGCTCAAGATGATGAATAAAATAGTTCCCATCCCCCTCTTGGAGGAGGCTCGGAAGACGGACTAGGCTCTTCTCTATTTGGTGTGGGATCGTGTCAAGTCTAGTTTTTCTAACGGCGGGTCTCTGTCAACGAGAGAGAGAAAAAAGGGAGAAAAGCAGAGCCTAGGCGATATCGGGGCCGTTCATTGAGAAGCCTCTGGCGTCTTCGATCGCGCCGGTTTCAATCTTTTCCTGTTCATTCTAGTGGCAAATAGAACAAGGATGTCTGAAGGACAAATACTATATCTGCGCAATACTCTAAAGCCGTAACCGATAATGGGTGAATTTTGGCTGATCGTACTCTGTTTCGTCTGTCTTCCAAATCGTATTAATTGAAACGAGCACTTGGTCCGAGAGGTTCAACTCATTGGCAGCTTACTTGAGCGCTTGGAAGCCTGACAGCAAAATGCCAGACAATACTAAGGGAACCTAGGCTTTTTCGCCGCCATCCAAAATTGGAAGAAGTTCAATAAATGTTGGCATCCCTTCAAAATGAGGGAGGCCAACGAACACTAGATTGCCGTATTATCAGAATGATTCGATTAATTAGCCAGAAAAGGCTCACTTGTCGAGCACGTTTATTTCACATCATGGTGGGCATACCCATCTCCCCTCAATGAAATGATCATATGTCTGGAATGTGGAATCGTGTCAGTATGATTCGGGGCAAGTTATTACCATACCCCTTTCTCGTTATCTAGGAAAAGGGAACCACCTTCTTGTATAGCAACTGGATTTTACCTACAGAGGAGTGGAACTAACATCACGTCGGATGAGGTGCTTCACCTGGAAAGTGTTATTAGTTAAGTTTTTCTTCGCATGCAGCATTTTGCCACTGTACTTTTCTAATTGAAAAATGCCTATGATACTGCGTGGTAAATGGGTATCATGGAGACCCTTTCTTTCATTGAGCGGAGGGAGGCATGTTCGTTTTTCTTTTCGAGTTCTTGCTAGATCACCAATCAGACGTAAGCTTGGGAAGGGAGGCCTCACCGAGTCCGTAGGTCAAGAGGAGAGGATATCTTGCAGGGAAGTCGCCTCAACGTCACTCGTTTTGCAGTACTGCTCTAGATAGACGAATTTTGGATTTCCTCTGCCACTTCTTAGATCCCTAGCCTGGGCAAGCACTAAACCATGTCTTTCTTCATACCAAAACGCACGAGTTTCGGTTTTCTTTGCCAAGGCAGGTAAGGGGGGATAATTTTGGTGTCGTCACAGAGATAAACCCTGAACTGAACTTAGACTTAAATGGAACGTGTCTGCCGGAGTAACTTGGCAGGAATTCCATTAACATCTATTTGCAATTTGTGGCGAATCAGTGTGTTAAGTGCCCTTGTGAGCCTCGAATCCCCACATCCCCTAGTTTGTACTACCCGTGGCACAATGTCTGCTGAGAATAGGATGGCGATCGAGCTTGTCTTCTTCTGATTCCTGCACATGAAGCCGTTGAGAAATAGTCACGCAGTGACGAGTGTATCGGGTTGTCCTCATAGACTGAGCGACAGGACCGGCATTTTGTTCTTCCCTACTATGACTGCATGGCAAAGAAAATGGAAGAAGAAGCGCGGAAATTTAAATTTATGTGCCATTGAACCCTTAATTTCCCCTGGACCTAACTTGTATCGATCGTATCAAGTAATTTATATTGTAAGGCCTTTGAAAAGAACACACACGCATACCGCGGCGTAATTGAATGAAGTGCTACTCTGAACCCTTTATCAGTAGTACTTCCTCTCCTATAACTATAGGACCCATTTAGGGTGAATATCATAGATTGGGGAACTTTGTGATTTGTACCTGCCCCATTACCGCGAGAGGCGGGTGGCTATAGCCTATCCCGTGTACTTAGAAAGGACTCCTACAAACCAGACAATGTAATTGGATTTTTGGAAGAATTTATTCTCCAACAGTACTTACTTATTTCAAACAAATGCAGGCTGCATGCTTAGGTCTCTGGTGGAGACGAGCCTCCCTTGGCACTTGTGATTGTTGTTTATGTTATTTTGTTGTTGACTTTTTATTCTGTTTTTTGGATTAGGTTAAGTTTTTTAAATTTTGGCGTCTGCCAGAAGAAAATATAAAATAACATATGAAAGGGGCGAGAAGGGGCAATCAGTCCTTACAATCCCCGTTGCCCAGATGGCAATAATGGCTTTAGGTATCTCAAAGAGTCTCATTATGTGCGCTACTAAACGTAAAAATTAAAATTAAATCCCCCTTGAATCCTAATAAACCAGCAAAACAATACTAAATTACAATTACAAACGTTTTAAAATTCTCCAAACAATTAGTTCTCTTTAAGACACGTCTGCTAAATCGCAATGAGCCATAATTTAGTTCAGAAAAAAAGGGACCCCGTCCTTTGATACAGATTTTAAGGAGAGTAACTTCCGCTCTTATGATTTAGTCCCTGATTAATTCGTGCGATGCAAAGAATTTTCATTTTTGTTCCCCTCCAAACGCAATTTTTTTTTGTCTCAGTCCAAATCCACATCATGGGAAATATTAAAAACGACAGGTCACCCAACGGTGTTCGGCCTTAAAAGCTTTCTAAAAGCTTTCTAATAAACCGATTTACCCTTTCCTCATCACCAACAAGTAAGGAGCTTGTATATTAAAATTTTCCTTGTTCCTTTGGGGTTCTTTCTTATGATTATATTCACGAGTTGTACATATCTTCGTGTGTGCAAATGAGCTATTATATGAATACTTTCCGTCCGTTTCTTCGTACATTTATAGGATTGATTTTATAGTGGATACTAAGAAGGTGTATTTTTGCATATCAATTTTGAATGTGTTGTGAAATAATAACCTTTTTATTTGGCATACTTTAATTTTGTGAGCAAAGCGAACTAGCACCGCAGGCCTAGCAAAAAATGACCGTAGGGCGGACTTTTGCGAGTAATAAATTTGCGTACCTTAATTAATTAGTGAAATTGCGGTCATTTTGAAGGAGAGCAAAAGTACTTCTTTAGTCGTAGGGTTGTTGAGTTTTGGAATTCATTGCCAGGCAATGTAGTTAATAGAATAAAAGTAAAGAGGTTATTTTTAAAATCTACAACTCATATGTCAGGCGATATTTAGAGTAATGTATACAAGCATGGTCAATACAATTTAGACATGATATCAACCTGCTGGAGTCAGTACAAATGAGGGCAACAAAAATAATACTTCCCTGAAGCATCTTGAATATGAAGATAGACTGAGGGTATTAAATATGTTCTCATGCGAAAGAAGATATGTGAGGGGAGATATGATTGACCCTTTTATAATTTGTTCTTGGATGGAAGATTGATTTTAGCAAGTTATTTGAATTGGAAAGTATTAATAGGACTAAGGGTCACCATTTTAAAATTTAAAAAAAAACAGAGATGCAGGTTACATGTTAGAAAATATTTTTTCACCAAAAGAGTAGTAGATTACTGGAATAGTTTGCCACCTTAGACAGTATGTCTACTAAGTAGACAGTCCAAACATATATGTTTTCAAGCAAATATTAGATGATTATATGGGGAGGGAGGGTTGACTTTTAGGAAGGCAGTGGTATTCTGGATCCGGTAATTGTTAAGTTTAGTGGGGCACGGTTTTTTAGAGATTTTTGTTGGTTACCTTTCTAGCTACTTTCCCTCCATTCCCTTAAGTTTTTGTAGCCTTGCCTATAACAACGTCTGGCAATCGCTTTGAATTCGAATATAATGCTAAGCTTTCGCATTGGGAATATTACTAGATTATTAAAAATAGCGGGGAGTTTGGTGTGCAACCCTCACAATTAAAGGGTGGTATGGGGGCGTTGCCCCCCATTTATCAATTCCTTTCAACATCTATAATACAATATGATGGAATTTCAATAAACGGAGAAAAAACACCAAAATGCACTTTTGGGGAATTTGCCTAAGAAAAAAACCACTAAAGTAAAAAACAAACTACAGCAAAACTTTACTTACCGGCCTAAGGTAAGTAAATGCATTTATAGAAACTTTAACTAAAAATAAAACAAAATACTTAAAAAAATAACAGGAACATAAACAAAAACGAACAAACAAACCAAAACACTAAAAAGAAGCATAGGTATGTCACACGCGTACCCAAATATTTGAAAACGGGTAAAAGGGAAGTTTATTTCTGAGACATCGATAATAGGCTTCAGAAAAAAACATGGAAAATTAAAAAAATAGTTTATACCCATCTTCAAAAGCAAAAAAAGGAACCTTGACAAAATAGACGCTTATGATTGCTCAATACCAGTGAATAATTCACATCGTTGATTCGCCAGTGGGCAAGGTAAAAAAACGCTTAAGAAAATAACAAAATAGCAATACTGTAGCAAAAATTGCCAACAAAATCGTGTGCCACTAATCTTAATACTTACCCTGGACCCATTCATGGAGATGCACATATTTATTATTAGATATTATCGGTGATTTTCAAATATTAACTGTGTCAAAACCAAGGCCAACAATTTCTTAAAAGCAGAGACCACGGAAGAAAGCTATACAAATGTGTTTTTAACATATTACATACTTAATTTAGGTTTTTAATGAGTAATCTGGGAGGTTTTAAAGGTTCAATCTGGGTTATTTTGTAAAATCTTAATGGCAATCCCTGTTCTATGTACAATTTGCGTGATTGTATTTGAGTTGTTTTGATTGGAGGTGTGGCGGATTGCGTGATTATATTTGAATTGGTTTGTTTGGAGGTTTGGTGGATTGCGTGATTAGATTTGAGTTGCTTTGATTAGAGGAGTAACAGTGACTTCACCACTCCTCCCTACGAGAGGAGCTTGCGCTTCGCTAGTAAGATTAAAATTTAAAATCTAAAAAAAAGCAGCCATGATTAAATTTTTATGATTTTCTGAACTTCGCCAATTATAACAATTTTAACAAGGAACTCTAAACTAAATTTCCCCCCTTTCAAAATATCACGTTGTTGAAATATAGTTATAGAAGAAGATATATAAAAATAAATTTTAGGAACTTCACCATTTGTAATTCTTTGGGTTTTTTAAAATTCACAAAATTTCGATACTTATATTTATTTCTGAACTTCACCATTTTGTTTTTTGATATTATAAAAGAATTATTAGAAATAACTTTGAAAAAAACATGTCATAAGCAAACTAAGATGAAATTATTATTCAAATACTCAAAAAAATCCCCTTCTTAAATTATAGAGTTAGTGATGATATATATATATATATATATATATATATATATATATATATATATATATATATATATATATATATATATCCTCAATTTTTCTTACTCTTTTTTTTAGATTTTCTATCCCTTTCTAACCCTTTTAGGGACTATTCTTTCCCTTTTTGGCCTTCTCTGTATTGTACTCTGTCATCTTGTATAAGAATTCCTAGATGGTTCTTAAGTAGAACCGAACTTATATTGGCCCAAAACAGGACCCTAGACGAAAATTGATATTATTTTTAATTCATAATAAAACCCAATTGCATTTGGATATCACCAGTAGAAAAAAAAGTAAAGGTTCAACATTCATTTTCCCTCATTTTTGATGCATCACTCTCTTTGATGTTTGAAGCCGATAAATTCTCAATGTTATATAATGACAAGTTTAATCAGCCATTTTCATGGGCTAAATATCATCTAAATTACAAATATAAATCTACAATTATAGCGACTTGTTCAATTTTATAAGATTTCTTTAATTTTATAGATCTAGTCACATAGTATTTATTTATATCCTCTTCCAGCTTCCATTTTTCTCTCTTAAACCACCAAACATATCTTTAGATTACACATTAATTTCTTTTCTTAAAAATGAAGAAAATATGTCATTTGTGAGTTTGTGACCGAATTCACCTCTTGCATTTTACAATTTGACTAAAGCAATTCTTTAATTTTTCACGTTTAGTTGTAGATGGGAAAAAAATATTTACTGCGGCATTTTCGCTCATCTGTTATTTGCATTTTGGCAGTTTGATTAAAATAGAAACTTTGGGTCCGATTTTATGTATTATACCTTATATATTTTGTAATACTTATCCATGTATGAGCGAATATCGTCCTAAGTCTCTCCAATCCCACTCTTAATTTACTTGTGTGTACATCTGTATGTCTAGACTGTATTAGTATAATTTAAAGATTCTGTGGATTATTTTGAAAGTATTCCACAAAATCGCGGCTTGACATTTTATGATGCGAATTTACTCGCCAATTTTCCTGATCAATTGTCAAGTAATATTGGAAATCCGGTTTACTGTGATTCTGAGGATCCCCCTTCCCTTCCTTTCACGCTCCTTTGTGAGAGGATAGGCCCTGATACTTTCATTACGTTGATTCCTGAAGCGATTGGAGGACATTTATCGTTCTGAGAGCTGTATTTAGGTTGACTCGGTTTCAGCAAAGTAGTCTGTCAGTTATTAATTCTTTTAGAGATTATGAGTTAAACAAAAAAAGCTGCCGCTTTTTTGTTTAGGGAACACAAAGCAAAAATGGCTGGTGACGTCACCAGCCAGAAAGGTCGACTGGCCACTGTGATGCCATAATAATATTCTTTCTGTGAAGCTGCTTCATTGGACTTGGTTCAGCAATTTTATAAAGACATAAGAAATTTCTATCCTCTAAAATAATAAATTTCTACTGCTACTTTACTTTTCATTTTCACTAAATCAGGTTCAATCGGTCCATTACATTTATTTTTTAGGTTAAGGTTAGGTTAGGTTATATAACCAAAAAAGTACCAAAATCGGGAGTTTTGTCTTTATAAGAAAACGCGTTTTTAAGCTATTCGTTCACACTCGTAGATCACATGACCGTCTCACAGCCAGTCCCCCTGGTGACGTCACCATCCATTTTGGGTTTGTGTTCCCAAAACAAAAAAGCGCCTAAAAGCTGAAAACATAGAGCACGATGTACGTTATTTAGGCTGTCAACAAAATTCAAGGGTCTATTAGGCCACGAATGTATGTTTCATCCTTTGCGGTAAACAAAAAAAAAGGTTTGATTATAATTGAGGCAAATAAGTCATAACTTGCAGCATTTTCTCCACTTTCACTCTAAAGGGTTTCTCGTTTTCCTTAATAGTTTTTAGGCAAACTACATATATATAAAATATCTTGGGCCTTATTTACTGCTTTATCTTAAGGGTTTTGTAATCTTTGTTGATGGATTTTTCTAATAGTTCCTAAATATGACGCTCTAATTTTAGATACCATCATATTTTTTTCCATTCAAATATTGTTGTACATTCAATTTGAAATAATCCCTTCTCGGTCAGAGTTTTATTCGTGTCTTCTACGTTTTACTTACTTTTTTTTTATTCTCTTTAACATCTAGATTCGTTATCAATGAGTACTTTTTATATTTACGTACACTATTTTATCATTGTTTTGGGGATACAATTTGATAACGGATCGTATTTTTATATCCAAAATTACTAAATGCAAAATACTGTTGCCTCAAGTTGCTTTTTTTGTAGTATTGTGTATTGTATTAAAAAAATTGATCGATTACAGAAATCTTTTTTTTTTCCATTATTGAGTTTGCGAGATCGACATGTGCCCAACATCAGAAGATTTAAAAACCCTACTCTATCACACTTGTTTCTTTCTGTCTTCTTGGTTGCAGGATAAAGCATTCATTCAATAGTATAAGAATGATTGTTAGGAATCCAGACCACGACTCAAAAATTATACATTTCAATTTCTTCAGTTTTGATTTCGCCTTAGCACAATCGATCATCCGCTTCCTCCCAGAGGGTTTTTTTATTGTAAACTCTTAAGGTTATTATCTCATATTTCTTCTTAAATTCTTGACATCGAGCCTATCAAATTTTCACTTAATGTATTAATATTATAATTAGTCTGCGTGATCATGATTTTCAATTCATTAGGCTCATTTATCAGGCTCCAAGCACTGTAATACATATATTCTCTATAGTTTGGGGAGGTCTTCTTTGTAAATTCCGACTCAAAATGTCCATATTTAAAAATAAAAAAAATAATAAAGTATGTTATTAATCATGCATGTCGTAACAATTTATCTTCTTTAAGGGAAAACCTAACATTGCTACACGGCTCTCTTTAATTATACAAATGATTAAAGTAGTTTAGCGAATTCAATATGCATTCCTCTTAAATACTAATTTTGTCTTGCAGTTCGAACAAATATACTTATAAATTTATTATCAGTTTTGCGTTCATGGTGTCATCATTTGTCAATATTTACTTATGTAGTAGTTCTTCTGATCTCAAATTTATGACTACGAGGGACGGAAATGAATTATAATTGATGACTAATCAGTCACACCTTCTGTACAAATGACATAAAATGAATCGATTAGTTTTTCTAAATGATTTAATCCGTGTGAGTATTATCTTTGCTTATGTCCATATATTACAGTTCCGACAACACCATTTTTCCAATTTTCCACGAACTATAAAGTTTCCTACCAATATCCTATGTCTCATTCTCTTCGTCCGAATCTACTGCAGTACACAAAATTTATTTTACCTAGCAGATGGTGGAAACTCCTTCTTCTCGACCTTACTCGTCGCTCCAATCACGAGTTATAAACTTCCTTAAATTGACTTAGAATTTAATCTTATAATAAACCTTTATATTGATTTAGCATTTGCATAAGTTTAGAGAATCGTGATCTGAAATGAAATATTCTACTTTAGTTTACAACCAATGCACTTTTCGGTCTCCATCGCCTTCCTTTAGTGGGAGAGTCTTGTGCATTAATTTAGACACGTGATAAAAAAAAGAATGTTGCAATAGTAACCAATTATATCCAGCATTTAGATTCCTGAGCGCCATTCTTTTATTTAATTTTGCAAATAATTATGATGATTATTATTAGTATTATAATAATCGTGTTGTAACCTAGACAAAAGTCAACAAGATAAATTGTAGTGATATTATGGACGCAATCTTATGGATAAACTTTAAATAACGATTTCAGTGTCTAGATGCAATAGCTGGCTGACCAACGCTAGTGTCTCTCTGCATCCATGACACTATGTCTATGTTTTAATATAAAATATCTCAAGGATAAATTGTTGAAATAATAGGGTATGTACAGTCTTAAAAAAGTGAATCTACATTGGCACTAGGACAATGCTAAAAGCGCAGAATGCAAAGAAGTTGGCTAAAAGAGAATACAAAATGAGTGACACACAAGAAACAAGGAATTAATATAAGCTCATCGGACAAAAGATTAGTCACATAAGGAGAAAAAACATAATTTAACATCTGAAGTGTGTGGGAATCTTAGGCAGCCGAGAAGCGTAGCTTACTCGTAGTTTACATCGAATCGTTAGTTAGGCTTTATTTGTTTTGCGGACGGCGTGAAGATCTGTAGATAAAAAATCAACTCTACTTAAAATGGGTCGAAAAGGCGACGTCATCGAATGTCAAAAAGGTGGGATTGCATTTGGCCGGGCCAAAGGTTATCATGTGAAGGATGTGGCGGAATTTGTCAGTGTTTCAACGAGTACGGTCATCCGGATTTACAAGCAATGGCAGAACTCCCAAAATGCGAAAAACTAACGCCAGAATTGCGGACGGAAGAAAGTGTTGACAGACAAGGACCGTCGTAAAATCTCCAGGCTTGTAATTGCAAATCGATTTACTTCCAGGCAGAAATTGCCACAAAACGTCAATTCTGATCCTTCACCATCCATTTTAGAAAGAACATTACACAAGGAATTCCATGGCATGAAGGTATGGTGCAAAGTGGCGTGAGCTTATAAATAAATAATAAAAAACAAAATACTAGTAGATATAAGTGTAACCTGGAGAGATTATACATATATATATATATATATATATATATATATATATATATATATATATATATATAAGAACGGGAAATCAAAATCACAATCACACCTGACATAGTAGTTACTTAAGAATTTATGGGAAGCCAGGCAATGGCTTCGCCACCCTCCCCTACGGGGGGAGCTTGTGCTTGTCTAATAAGATTAAAATTTAAAATCCAAAAAAAAGCAGCCATGGTTAAATTTTTTTACATTTTCTGAACTTCGCCAATCATAATAATTTTAAAAAGGAACTCTAAACGCAATTTCCCACCTTTCAAAATATCACGTTGCTAAAATATATGAGTTATATAGAAGATATATACAAATACATTTTCTGAACTTCACCATTTGTAATTCTTTGGGTTTTAAAAAAATTACAAAATTTCGATGCTTATATTTATTTTTGAACTTCACCATTTTTTTTTGATATTATAAAAGAATTATTAGAAATAACTTAAAAAGAAAACAAAAGTCCTAACCAAACTAAGATGAAATTATTATTCAAATACTCAAATAAATCATAGAGTTAGTGATGATGATGATAAGGGAAGATGATCCACAAGCGATATCGTCTCTTTTTTAAGACCAAACAATGATAAAACATAAACTAAAAATGAAGGAAGAGAGCGATAACAAACGGAAAAATAAGTGGGGTTTGAACTTATTACATCGCCGTTCAGCGAAAACGAAAAAATATAAAAAACAGACTTAGCAAACTGATCAAAGAAGAAAACCTTTAACAATAACTAAAATAACCGGCGAATATAATAACGGCCATCTGTACCGACTTCTGAAAATACACAAAATCACCACAGATCATCAGCTACGACCCATCATAACAATGAGAAAGAGAATAATGCATAAAATAAACATAATGCATAAAATAAAACTAAATTATCCTAAACTTCCTAAAAACAATATAAATATAGCTCCCCTAAACTTCATAAAGAAATATTAAAGAACTCATAATATGCTGCATCCGAAAACCATTGCAATTCATTTGAAAATTCTACCTTCAAAGGGACGGCGTTTTATATGGGAACCACACTTGGACCCACATTGGCCGATTTCTACATGGAGGAACTAGATAATTAAATTATGAGCAAAAATAAGAACTTCAACACAAAGTATTACAAGAGATTTGTAGACGATATATAAAATATCCAAAGCCCCTAAACACATGCCTTCATTTATTAATTTGCTCCAAGAAAAACCATCCTAAATTTCACAACAGAACTAAGATGCATTAACAATTCTCTTCGTTGTTTTTTATTTTGTTTTTCGCTCAGGAAAGGAGTGCAATTCTCTCAGCGAATTTGATTCTCCCGAATCGGTGTGAATTTCGGGTTCACCTTTTTAGATTTGGCTATTTTATGTGAAAAAGTTTAAGTCTATTTGTTTCGATTTTTAATGGTCAAGAGATTGGCACTGGAAGACGTTCACAAATCGACCTCAGAATCTGTGAAAAAACAAAAGAAATAACAAACGAAAACCAAAATAGAACAACACAAGATTAAGAAACAAAAAAAAAGACGTTTTTTCTGCATCTTTAACATTCCTCATGGTAAATAGCGATGATGATGCCAGATTTGGAGTGTTGGTAATAGTAGAAACATCAAAACAAACGGAAGACTAACTA
The DNA here is from genome assembly GCA_963969495.1 of Ceratothoa steindachneri. Classification (NCBI taxonomy): domain Eukaryota; kingdom Metazoa; phylum Arthropoda; class Malacostraca; order Isopoda; family Cymothoidae; genus Ceratothoa; species Ceratothoa steindachneri. The sequence continues at coordinate 185,912,733 of OZ018325.1, forward strand.
CGCCTTATGGTTGCGTTTGAATTGCTTAGTTGAAACTAGTGTATATCTCTCATTCTGAGGCAGAATGCATTAATGGTGCAAGAAGTTTCTTGAGTGGTTGCTTGAAGGTTACTGACTGGTGTCGAAGATTATAGGAATAAAAGTGAATTTCTTTTTAATGAGTGAAAGATCCGATATTTAATCAGTTCATATATTTTAGTATAAACAAGTAATTAATAATATTTATTAATATTTAAACATTAGCGTGTTTTTTGGCAGAATAAGTACATTAGTAATAAATAAAGAGCATAGAGCTTTATTTTTTATCGGTATGCCACTTATTTGTTCATAATTGTTTTGAGGCCTTTCTCTCTCATTGGTAACTGGGAGCTTAAATTGTGATCCTAAATACGGGTGTATTGAGCATATGGCTACCTCCAGTGATCCAGGGACTCGACTCGAATCGGAACTAACCACACTGAATGTGGCTTAACATGGTTCATCTTGGAAGCTGTTATTCTATCTGGTTCGACCATAGCTCCGCCGCACTGTATATTAAGTGTAAATTAATAATAAAATAGAATTGTAGTCATGATAATATGACCGCTTGGTCTTCTATAGGTGTAATATTTATTGGCACTGTTTGTGTTAAGAATTCGTTTTTGCTTGCATCCCTGTCTTCCGACTTTTTTCCCCTGCTTTCTCCCCCCTGCTTTCTCCCCCCCTGCCATATCTCCCCTGCCTTCTGTCTTCCACCTTATGTCTCCCGTTTCTGTCCCCTGTCTTTTGTCCCCCGCCTTTTGCCTCTACCTTCTGTCCCTTGCCTATTCTTCTTTGCCTTCTCTGCTCTTCATTCTCTCCCCTCTCTTCTCTCCTCTGACTTTTTTCTTATTTCTTCTGTCCCCTAGCTTCTGTTCCCTGCCATCTCTCCCCTATTTTATACCCCTTTCCTTACTTCCGGCATAGTGAATGTAACGAGTAATTTATCCAACCTTGGGTAAACACCTTTCTCTCTCTTCACTTCTTTTTACTTGTTCTCAAAAATGTTCTTGGGAAATGACGTCACTGGTTTTTGATTTTTAGTTGTAAATTAATTAATTTATTTTCTTATATCCTCCTGAATTCAGGTTTTAAGGGCAAAATTGGGATCGTCTTTATATTTTGTTCCTAATTATATTTCACGCGGATGAAATCAGTCCCTTCGCCCTCACCCAACACATGTCACTTGCATGAGTTGTATTCATTTCCCTCATCCATTGGATTTACACTAATAAAAACAGGTAAAATAATCAGTAGAAATAGTTGTTTCCCCTATTCCATCCTTCCTACTCTCGAGAGTTGTTTTTTTCTTCCGAAGTTTAAACTTAATTTAGGGTAATCAAGTGCAAAAAGTTTCAGATGCTTGTCAAAACTAGTTACATTAGCTAAAGTTAAAAGGTCAGTTCTCTTCCGACCGTTGTTTGTGTGTTTGGCAGTCCGTTCATTCCTCTCTATCTATCTGTTTGTGTCTTTCTGTCTCTCTCTCTACAATGCATGAATTATTAAATCAGTCGAAATAATAGTACTAGCAAATAAGAATTATGCTAATTACTGCATTAATTATATGTGGTTTAGCACCTTTTTCATATTTTGCTAGCTCTATTTTGTTCTGGGAAAGGTTAGGAGGAGAAGAAATAACAGAAAAAGAATGAGTACATATAACAGAAAGTGTGAGGGAAGATAAATTAGGGGAGCAAAGGATTACTCCAGCTAAATTCATCACAGAGAATTTAAGAGCCAGATTTTAAGGTCTCATTCTTTGTATACTGAGGACTTTTACTCTAACTTTCTTTTTTTATCGTACAATGTTTTACAATAAGAATTCAACATATAAATATACATCAACTTTAGTTTTACGTATTTTGTTAAAAATATATATAATACTTTAAAATACATCTACATAAAGTAGTGACTTGTATTCCAATGTTTAAACTCCATTGCTTTCTCACAGCTAATGTGACCAAATATCAGCATAAATATGAATCAGTCACCACTAAATTGTATCAGTACTGACTCAACCCCAATTAAAAGTTAAAATAAGCTTAAGTAGTTAATGATAATAAAGACACAATAGAAATATTTTGCGTGAAATTAAATATTATTTTAAGACCTGGTTGTATGTTTCGTACTCTCTCTAAAATTAAAACTAATATTAGGAAATATTCGCGTCTTCTAATATTAGTTTTTAATTTACTGATTAATTTAATTAAAAATATTTTACACTTATATGTGGAAAATATATTTGCTAGTTGAACCCTCGCCTGCACCCTTTATTTTATACTATGTTCCAGAAAATATCAGAAAACTGAATACCTATGAAGGCTGTTAAGTGCCGTTTTCACCCAAACTCAATTGTAAACGCCAGTGTCAGGTAGCATATCACTGTCAAACTTTTGAGTAGAATGTTTACAAAGATTGTTCAAAGGGACTCAACAGTAGAAACCTTATTCCAGAGACATAGGGCTGTCTATAAAATTACTCGGAAAATGCACAGATTTTATAATTAAACGTGCTTTCTTTTCGGACAAAAGTGATGTCGGAGTTGAATTCAGACATTACTAATAATGAAAGATCGTTCTGGTTTTGGCAATGATGATTTACCTGAACAGACAAATGCCAGAGAGAGAGAGAGAGAGAGAGAGATGGAGGAGGGATAAAAATGTTGTGAGTAAATTCCGACTAATATGAAAATTTTCCAAGTACAAATGGAGTTCATCAGTGTCTTATAAGTGATTGTGAGTTGAGGTCGCACACCAGTTGATGTAGTGCCCAGTTCAAAGCACCGAAGTTAATGAGAAAATTATGCACTTGATTGGGGGAATATAGATGTATGGAATGAACTGAACATAACTTAGTGAAAAAAAATGGAATTTAGTAGAGAAGAAAGAATAATCGCAAGATGAAGATAACAAAAAATATTGCACTGTAACCGCCATTACAAAAGTCGTGTTACACTCGCTAAGACGCTCTCAACAAAGCACACAATGGTAGTTTTGAGGCAGTTAAACACGTTTTTATTGTGTTAACATATCAAGATTTGTGTAAATTATAATATTTCACAATATGGCCTCCCTCGACGGCCAACACACTCTCTAGGGAAGATATGAAGGGCCCGCACACTTTGGAAACGAAAACCTTCCTCATACTGGCCCACTCACCATACGGAAAACCTTACTTCGTCGATGTTGCCGCTCCTGCTCTTGTTATTCGACCACACGCTGTAGTCAAGGGAATTTAGTCTGGGCGACTGCGGTGGCTAAAATCCCTTCGACCCGAAACAAAGCGAAAAATATTAGTTTTGAGGCAGTTGAACACGTTTTTATTGTGTCAACATAGCAATCTGAGTTTAAATTGTAATATTGATCAATATGGCCACCCTCGGCGGCGAGCACACGCTCCAGGGGAGATATGAAAGGCGCGCACACCTTGGAAACGATGACCTCCCTCATACTGGCCAACACGCTTTACGGAAAGCCTCTACTCGTCGACGTTGCCGGCCCTGCTCTTGCCATGCGACCACATGCTGTAGTCAAGAGAATTTAAACCGGGGGACTGCGTGGGCCAAAATTTCGTCAACCAGAAATTTAGGTTTGACCCAATACAAAGCGCACAATGGTATTTTTAAGGCAGTTAAACACGTTTATATTGTGTTAACATATCAATATGTGTTTAAATTGTAATATTGATCAATATGGCCACCCTCGGCGGCGAGCACACGCTCCAGGGGAGATATGAAAGGCGCGCACACCTTGGAAACGATGACCTCCCTCATACTGGCCAACACGCCTTACGGAAAGCCTCTACTCGTCGACGTTGCCGGCCCTGCTCTTGCCATGCGACCACATGCTGTAGTCAAGAGAATTTAGGTCGGGTGACTGCGTGGGCCAAAATTTCGTCAACCAGAAATTTAGGTTTGACCCAATACAAAGCGCACAATGGTATTTTTAAGGCAGTTAAACACGTTTATATTGTGTTAACATATCAATATGTGTTTAAATTGTAATATTGATCAATATGGCCACCCTCGGTGGCGAGCACGTGCTCTAGAGGAGAATTGAAGGGCGCGCACACCTTGGAAATGAAGAACTTCCTCATACAGGTCCAGACGCCTTGCGGAAAACTTCAGCTCGTAGATGTTGCCGGCCCTGCTCTTGCCATGTGACCACACGCTGTAGTCAAGGGAATTTAGGTCGGGTGACTGCGGCGGCCAAATTCCTTCGACCAGAAGTTTATGTTTGACCCGAAACATTCTTGCACGGTCTTGGCTATGTGGGCCGGGGCACCGTCCTGCTGAAAGAGGGTGTCCGCCTTCTTCGTGATCTGTCTCACTCAGGGACGAACTTTTGTAGCTAAGATGTCCCTGTAATTGGCCGGGGTGAGCCTGTAACTGGCCGCAAACCACAGCGGCGGCATCTTCTCGCCATGCGAAGTCATGACGCCAAGCATCATAACCGAAGTCGGGTGCATGGTCGTCGACAATTCAAATCGTTTACAAAGCGACGTTATTCTCTTCAGACGTTATTCTCTCATATGTTCCGTAAGCAGAGGAGACCTTTCCACAAGCTCTTTGCGATCTCCTCCTTAACGACCCAGGACAACATGGAAATCATGACATTCTTCCTCTTCGTGAGTATTGTCGAATGCTTTTCTCACAGCCAGCCGGTTGATAACTTGAGGTCTGGCTCATAGAGTTCCATCTTTAAAATCTTTTCCTCCATGAGTCTCTCTGCGTCTCTGTGGACGGTTATCTGGCATATGTTAAGCCACTTGCCAATCTCGGACTTAGTGTGCCCCAGGAGTAGGAGAGCAGAAAACTCGATTCTTTTCACTTCCATCTCGGCACACCTGTACACAATGGAAAATAGGTTTTAATGACATGTCGTGGAAAAGTAGAATTTTAGTGTTGTTTGACGGATCCTTTTCTATCACAGACGTATACCTCTCGAAATATAAAAAAGAACGGGTAATGGCTTCGCCACTCCCCCTACGGGGGGAGATTGCTTTTCGCTCCCAAGATTAAAATTCAAAATAAAAAAACAGCCATAGTTAAATTTTTAGAAATTTTCTGATATAATAATTTTAAATTATAATAATTTTCAAAAGGAACTCTAAACTAAATTTCCCCCCTTTCAAAATATCACGTTGCTAAAATATAGATATAGAAGAATAGAATAGAAGATATATGAAAATAAATTTTCTGAACTTCACCATTTGTAATTCTTTGGGTTTTAAAAAATTCACAAAATTTCGATACTTATATTTATTTCTGAACTTCACCATTTTGTTTTTTGATATTATTAAAGAGTTATTAGAAATAACTTTGATAAAAAAAACATGTCATAACCAAACTAAATGAAATTTTTATTCAAATATTCAAAAAATCCCCTTCTTAAATTATAGAGTTAGTGATGATGATGATGATAATGATACTGATGACGAGTGTAACAGACTTTTCTAAAACCAGGTAAAGACGCTAAATTCTATGGTCTTGACTCTTAAACTAATCAAATATTCGTTAAAAAAATAACCTCAAGTGGGTAACTGACAGTTTTATTCATTATACCGAAAATAGTCTTGGCTTTCCTCCTTAACTATGAAAACATTCGCACTCTAAAGTTAATGGAAGCAAAGCATTTGTGAAAAAACTCAAATCAGTGGGTAGCCTCAGTTGAAATTGATTTGGGAAGTTGAAAGTGTTGATAAAATAAAATAGACAAGCATGAGAATTATAAATATATGGGCGAAGGTAAAAATAGACAGAGTTTCCCAAATTTTATAGTGAATGAATTCTTTAAATCGGTAAGCATAAAATACATCACTAACAGAAGTTAGGGCTGAAAGAATTCAAATAGAAGAATAGAATTTTATAAGAAAAGTGATTACTTAGTTTAGTGAAAGAACTCTGAACTTAATTTTTTTAGTAATAATGACACATCTATTTAATTATTCTTTATTTATTTCTCATCTCACCTCTACCTGCTCTAAGTACCGAGAGATCACTATCGAATAATCGATAATTACTAAGACAAACAAGTTTTGAAATTGGCATCTTGATTGATTCCACAGAATCCGATGTTGGCTCTCAGTCAGTAGAGGAGATAAAAGATAAACATATGAAAAGAGAAAAGAATTTGCACTGTCAAAAAAATGGAAAACTGGATCATAGAATAGTACAGTTTTTCTCAGTGGGTAAAGAAAGACTGCATAAGCAGAAGGAAGGGTCGATAGATAGAAAACCTGAAATAGAAGGGAAAAAGATTTAATTACAAAGACTAATTGATGGCAAATTCTATATGCTGAGTCTTGAGTGACGTATCCTAAACCTCCATAAACACCTTTCTACAAGGAGCGTTGGCATTGCAAAGCCTTTCTCTGAAGCGCGTAAAAAACAAGGCAAAAATCCTGAAATTAGACAACTAAGAAGGTTCGGATGGGGGACCATTATAACCAAGTTTGGTATAAATGACGGCTCACCCGATTAATTAATTTTCTTAATTTTAGAAGAATGTCTGAAATTTCGGAAATAGGGAATTTAAACCCCAAATAAATCGAAATATCTTTCCCGGAGTCGGATTTCAGATTAGGAGGGTTGGAATTTATGTAATATAAGGCCGAAATGTAATTCTAACTTAAATTGGACCTAGACCACATTTTATTTCCTGCATCTATGATCACGAGAAGAAGGGCGTAAACTGGATAAAAAGCTATTACTGCTAAATCATCAATTTTTTACCTTTGCACCGATCGGTTTCGATATTTTAAAAGATAATTTATTTAGTAGAACGAATAAGAGTTACAAACAATTTTCATGGTAGGTCTCCCAAATTTGTTAGCTGGTATCATTTAGTAAGTCTGGTTTTTTATAAGGAAATATTTTGCAAGGTGAAATATTGTTAAAGCTTGAAGGAAGATTTTCTCATGGACTTTCCAAATGCTCCTTCTAAGATATTTAAGAGTTAAATAAGTTCACTAATGTATTCTTTGAGCCTGGGAGTATTTTCTTTATAGGTTTTTCTTCCTTCGCATTTTTCCTATTTTCGCTCTTCCTTCGCTTTTTTCCTCTACTGACCTCTATGACCTAGATGAATTAGACAAGCAAGCTGCTGTTTCAGTATTATAAATATTTCACAATGCAAATTCAAATATATCTTCTCCTGCTCAAGATATATATATGATTATATATCTGTTTATTATTACTAATATTTCTCTTAATGCATTATATAGTTTCTTAATACTTTTAGTTTTTATTTTTCTATTCTTTATAGTATTTTTTAAATGGATTTGAAAATTATCTTTATTAAGTCATTTTTAGTCATTTGAACGTATTTGGTTCTATGATATTTTCGTCGACGGTTAATATATCCCCTAGTAATTTATTTTTATAAATCCAATGAAAAAATAGATAATTTGAGGATCTAAAATAACAAGGAATTTATGTATAATATTTATAAATTGATTTGTTTAGCATCTCATTTCTTTGTAATTTCAACCATTTTTTAACCGTTTAAAACTTTGTTCTTTAAGTTCAAAGCCTTGACAGTTTCTTCTCTAATTTCAAAAGAGCCCGATTGAATTCTATTATATTTCACGAGTTTTAGATGTTATCGTCGCAGATTGGGAACATATTAATGGAGATAATGAGGAAAAAAAACAAGAATATCTACACTTATTAAATTTTAGAAGAGGTTTAAATAGCAAATAGGAAATTTGTGGAAGCGAAAATGCATGAAAGTTACATACTACCTGCTTTACTATGCGCAACCAGCTGAGGGTGAAATATGGATGGTTCAGTGGTCTCCAATCCCAAACGCCCTAAATTTTATTGTTGTGCAGTTTCTTCTTGTTCTCTCCAATACGATGGCCACCAGTTGTCTTTTATCGACTCCTTATGCTATGAATCTTTCGCACATTTTCTCCTTCTCTAACTTCATCCAATCAACAAACCCAAAGACAGGCAGCCTTTGTGTGATTTTCTTGCTATAACCAAAAATTCAGTCAAATATAAAATCACTTTAATCTCATCAATCGTAAACGATTTGTTTTTCAAGTAAATTATATTAGGTGATTTCTTTATTTTGCTTACCGCTGCTGACACAATTTTAGCGGCATATTGCTGAAGATAAGTTGTGCTACTTCAGGAGTTAAATATCGTTTGGTTAAATTATTTTAATACCTGGTTATTACGGGAATGTCGGATTGTTCTAGCATCTCACTTGGCCTTTTATTGTTTTTTAATATTTTCAGACCCAACTGCAGTTGCTCCAAAACCTGAACCTGGTTATATCGCAAAATACCAATAATGTCGATATCTCTTATCAATACCTTCACGCGTCCCGAAACTCGTAATATCCCACCAATGCTCCCAAATGTGAGAAGAAGACAAATCACTTTAGGTTTATTCTATGAAAGGCTATCACTCTATCATGGTATTAATTTTCCAGACACTCTTAAGTTCAAGATAGTGGCAAAATATTTGGGATAAGACCATAATTGTCCAATTTCCTATTGCACCAACGAAATATTTCAAAATAAAAGAACCAATGCATGTGCAACAAAAAAAACGACGAGCAGATCACTAATTTCTGGAACTGGAGCTTTGTTTGGACGCTACTACATAGAACGCTTAGACGTTCGGAGATACCGATTTTCAACTTATTTCACAAATTCTCAAGTTTTTTATTTCTTTAAGCATACATACCTGTTCGTATTTTGAATTCTAATCATTTCTTTTTTAAATATCTCTTAGTTTATTCACTCCCACATATTTTTTTTTCAATTTTGGGTCAATTTAGAAAATAAAACAACATTCCTGATACAACGCTTCTGAATGAGCGATTGCAAATCTGTACTTATGAATGTATGGTAAGTATAGATTTGTTCCTAGGGAGTTCTAAGGCGCACAAGGTTTTTCATAACATATTGTACCAGTACTTTTTTCTCTTTGTTCCGCCCCTTTCTTGTAATGTCATATCTGAAATATTGTTGTTCTTGGATGAAAGGTTGGTAATGGAAGCTATCATACTGGCCATAAATAGTTAGACAAAATCGAGGAATGAGCCAAAGAGGGGTAAAGAGAGACTAAGAAAGAGAAACATTTGGATGCTATTTGTTCATGTTAATAAGGAAAATATAAGTATTTTATTTCAACAAAAGAATTTTCACTTGATTGTCTGAAATGAAGGGGGTAAAATATAAGTGTGAAAGAATACTTATACCAATAATTTAAACTCTAAGTTAACATTTTTGTAAAAGCGTATGGGCAATAAATAACATGTACGAAAGTCAATCCAACTCTCAGTACTAAAAAAATAAGGACTACTTTTGCCATAACAATACGAAGATTGAATCTCTACGGAATTTAAAAAAAAAACCGTTAGGGAGATACACGCATGAGTAAAACTTAATTTAGAACTCATTAATATATTAATTACCTAAAGGTTAAAGTTGCCAAACTGCCTTTCCTCTAAAATTGGCCTGAGCCAAGAATACCTTTTCTCAAAATATTTCTCAGAAAGGTTCTATTATTTTAGCTTTACAATATTCAATAAGGTATTAAGTAATTTATTGATATAGTGATGCAATACTGAAAAATGTTCAGTACTCAAAATTAGGCAAAAAAACAATCGAGATATTTTATGAAGTTCAAGATAACTTATAAATCTAAAGACGAAATATCACTTAATAAATCGTAAGGAGATTAATATCCTCGATTCTCCTATGGTAAATTTGCTCAGAAAGTACTTATTTTAATGATTTAAGGTTTAATTAGAAATGGCTGGTAAAATTTTATTAAACTGATTTTTAAGTGCAACAATTTCCATTGGCAAGGATTAATTTAGAACTTTTGGTATTATGACAATTTTTGTCCAGGCGATTTAACTAAACTTATCTTCTAAGAACTTTAGATAATTTTCTTAAAGTTTTTTTATGGGCTTCAATTTAGCAGAATGGCTTAACAAAGGATTTGTCTTATATAATATCGCTTTCTCCGTCTTTCGTATTTGTGACAATTAATAGGAGACTTTCCATTGATCTTTTAAAAATATTAAAGCAAGTCCTTCTTGAATAAAAATGTATTATTCCTGAATTCATATCATTCATTCATGAAGCTCACTTTAATATGTCACTGCTCTAAAAATAACTTCGCAAACTATGAAAGATAGCAACTCTTGATTGTAACTAATAAATATGAAAGTCTTCGATGGGCAATTTCCAGAACCAAAATAAGCTAGCTTTTAACCATGCTAGTAGGTATGGCCTTAGAAAGGCCTATACGGAGTAAATCCTTTGAGACACACTGGCCTTTTTAATTTTATGATTTGACCCTGTAAGTTATTTTTTTTACAAAAATTAAAGAAACTATTTTAAAGAGGAACTAGCTAGATAATAAAGTGACACAATTTCGTTATAGGAAATTAAAAATAATTGGGTACAAAAGAATCAATCAATTTGCCGTCTCAAAAGGTTAAAAGGGCTTTTTATTTTGTCCTTTCCAAAATCACCGCGATGATGATGATTCTCTTTGATGTAATTAGGGCAACTTGTGTATTTCTGGATTTATGAAACATTTGGTTTCAAGGTTGCCCTTAATATACTTAAATAGCACGCAGACCCGTTATTATAGCCAAGTTAATTCAAAAACAATTTAAGAACAGATATAAATTTTTTTTTATTTAGTTTAAAATGAGTTGCGAGACATTTCTTTTCCACTTTCAGCTGTGCAATGGAATGTAAAGAGACCTAAGATAACCCTAAAGGCAACAATGAAATTTTATTTATACATATCGCATACATATATTTTTCTATCACACATAAGCAGAGTGGAAAGAGTCTAAGGCAGCTAAATGCCAATAATATGATCAAAAATTAACATATTTATGGTTGCGCTAATTTATACTTTCCGGAGGATAAGTTTTAGTCAGAAAGAAAATCATTTAGGTGGATACAACGATCTGCTTTCCATGTTGTCATTTAAGCTAAAGAAAAGTTTTGTTTCGTTCTATTTGAGCTTAGCAATGGAGATATTGGCTTAAAAGGACCATTAGACCGGTTGTCAGAGCTATATTGAGATTAAATGGTTGTTTTGCATTTTAATTCATTCATAATATTACTCCTTTCAGAGTAAAAAGTGATATACTTAGATGCTTTAATATTTTATTACGATACATTTTTTCCAAAAACGCCTCGAAAAGGACCTGCGTTTCTAGTAGAAAGAGCAAGGAGGGTTGGGAGAGGTACAGCCCTAATAGTCTACTTGGTATATCTTCCTAACCCTAACTTCGGCAGAAAATTGCCTCATTTTTTAGATGTTTTGCGTAAATAAAAATTAAATTAGCTGATAATCAATCCGTTTTTTTAAGCTTGGCTAGGCAGCCATTTTTATGAAAAGTATAATTATATTTTTAACAGAGAGAAACAGGGTTAAGTTAACTGGTTCATTTCAGTGGCAAACAATATGTTATTAAAGTGGTCTAAGATAGGAGCAAATATGTTAAAGTTTTCTTCTTGAATGCTTTTACTTACATCAGATACTATTGGTAGTTTAAAGTTACCTAATATATTTGGATTAGGTGAAATGTTATGGGTTATATGTTATATTCATGTAAATTGGGGAGTAACGACCAATGTCGAATTGTTGTTGTTGAAAGCCAAAGGTTAAAGTGTTCTAAGAAACTAATATTAATTAAAATAATGGTAAACAAATTCGTTGAATACATGTATCTAAAAATATGATAACTATTTATCATTTGTATGTAGAAAAAGCAGAGGGGGAATATAAAGGAAAACAAAAACAAAAGAACTCTTTGGTCTTCCATTTTAACGTAGCTTTATTCTAAATATAAGCTCTTACGTAAATTAAAAAGAAGCCTGTGTTGCCTTTATATATAAATATATATATATATATATATATATATATATATATATATATAAATATATATATATCTATATATATATATATATATATATATATATATATATATAATGAAGTAGGCACAAATCGCACAAAAAGCCTTCTTGCCAAAATATGGGTTTGATTTAGTTTACCGTTGGCATAGAAAACGGGTCTGATGTAACGTTACCTCCTTATTCTACCCGCGGAGCTCCGACACCATTTTTGTTAGGTAAGTTTATTGATGTTTTACGTGTTTGATGTAATTTTTACGAGTTAAATTATAGTCCACAGTGTTCGTGAATATTGCATGATTCCACTGGTTATGGTTTCCATGGTGAATATGATCATTGTAAAGAAAAATGAGTGTGATTACATAACGATGACCAGCGTGTGGATTTCTCTTTTTATAGTTCACATAAAATGTCGCGTAGTACACGATCCATACAAAATTTGGAAACTCAAAAAAATTATGCTAATGAAGTTTTCATTTTGAAACTACTGTATGTTGATCACGTAACATTGTTTTGTGTATTTAAATGTGAAAAAGCAACCAAAAAATGAATAAAAATATAAGATTTCAAAGCGCAAATCTAACCATTTTTATCAGTGTTAAATAATGTTATTTGTGTTATCATCTAGAATTATTTTACGTAAGATACAAGATTTAACTACGAGTATATCCAGTGCTGTGATGAAAGTTTAAGTAATTGCGTAATTTATCGTATTGTAAGTTAATTTACATTCTATTTTTTATCATTTTTCATTTAGTAGGCTATTTTGTATTCAATTTTGTCAATTTCAATTTTCAATTTTCCACTTCCATTATGGCAGTAAGATGGGGGTTTTAAATTGCCTTATGAGGTCATTAATATATTTATGCAATGATAATCCATAATGGCCGTGCATTACCTGCCCAAAAATGTTCTAGAAAATTAGGAAATTTATTATTTTTTAAATTGTTTTTGATACCTTAGTAAAAATGTTGTAAAATAACAATTCTAACCATATTTTTATATTATATGTCTCCTCATAACATTTGTGTATCATTTAGTAGTAGTAGATCCTTTAATTTCAGTTGTGGTATATTAATAAAAAATCACAAAAGATGGTACCAAGGGTGTTGGAACGTATCCTACATGGTTACAACCCTTACAAAATCACTTTAAAAAAATGACACCATAAATCTGAACTGGTAAATCTATTTCAAACTTCTGCATGTGGTAAATAAAGGTAATTATGTGAGCTACCTATTGGTCACTTTGTATGTCTGCTAACTTTAAGACTTAGTTTTGACTACCAAAAAAAACACTATATAGATTTATATATATATATATATATATATATATATATATATATATATATATATATATATATATATATATATATATATATATATCAGTAGCGTGCGGTGACTTTTGAAGATTAGAAAGCAATTCAATTTATTTTTTTAAATAAATATATCAATTGAAGTAAATAAGTTGTTCTTTAGAAAACCTATACAATTGTAAGCTACTCACTTTTTTAAATGTTAATTTTTTAAACTTTATTCAAATTTTAAATTATCTTTTGTACTATACACAACTAGCTAGCCAAGATGTTATATCATAGTGGCCTACATTGTATTTGCGAGTGCAACAGTTTTGGATGACATCTAGTCTCGGCGTTGGCCTACCTCTTTTAATAATAGTTTCCTTTTTATTAGAATTCATCGCACTAAACTTCCCATTTACTAATTTTTCAATAATGCAATTACATTTTCTCACAACTTTATTCGCATCCATTTTGTTTAAATGGGGGTTAGCACTTTAAAAAATGAATAAACAATACGTCACACTTATCTAAGCACTTACTCGCAGCTACTAACTGATCTCAAAGATACGAGGGGGGAATTCGGTACGGCTGCCAGAATCCAGCAAATATAAACAAATGCTTAATTTACAAGAGCTTAACCATACCGAGTTTAGGCTATGTAGCTGCTTTCATTCTCAGAACCAATATTTAAATATAACCTGAAAATTGTTTAAACTTAAGAGCATAATAATAGTTATGTCATTGGGTCTTTAACCTTTTATTGCTCTTTACTAGTTAATGGCAACCCTGTCGGGTTGCCAGTTTCAAGCAGATGACTGCAAAGCTACAAGTAAATTTGCTTCCTTTTTCGTATACAAATTGGTTATTTTTTTCGTAATTCTAACACAGCGTTGAAAGATCTAAATAAAAATCATAAAACTCTAATGACTGTATATTATTGCTAATAAAAGCAAAACATCTTTTAAACTATTCATTGCAAAGTACCAAAAAGCAAAGTACCAAATTAAAAAAAGAGAGTAGAATTCTCGACGAAAGGGATGTATTTCTTCAATTGCAGTCTGACTCATCAGGGTCTAACGCCAATTGGATTGAAAGTAAACGGTACCGTGTGGCGTATACAAGTATAGGTAAGTATAAATGAGACAATAAAATTTATTCTGCTGTCATATTAATTGTCGGGGTGTAATTTATTTTTCTTTCTTGTTAAATGGGGGAAGCATCGCTTCCCTTGCTTCCATTGACTGCACGCGACTGATATATATATATTATATATATATATATATATATATATATATATATATATATATATATATATATATATATATATATATATATATATATATAATATATATATATATATATATTATATATATATATATATATATATATATATATATATATATATATATATATATATATATGAGGAATTAAACCACATTCTCCGAAGACAATTTAATTCAGAACAGTTTCGGTGTATCTCACACCCTTTTTCAACTGACACTGGGCAGAAAAATGAGAAAAGCATAACACAAGATCCCCTCTTTTTCCCCCCAATCCCCTACTTGTGGCTAATCTAGGGGGGGGTTAGGCCTAAACATATTGAAGGGCTGACATTTTACTATTTTATTTATTTGCGATCTTATTACAGGATTAAAAGAAAATTGACCCTCAGATAGATTTAAATTAGGAACTGACGATATCAAGCTCGATTCTACGAGTCTTCTCTTAACATAGTTGGCCGATTTAAATAACATTTTACTTCCATTGAAATCGATCGTATGGATACTCTAATATCTCTTTTGTGTTCGTACAATCTCTTGTCTAGATTTCTTCCCGTTTCCCCTATATAAACTTTATGGCAATCGTTGCATGGTACTGCATATACTCCTATGTTATAATGTTCTTTGGGTTTCCTTGCCATCATCAATTGTTTAAGGAATTATTATATTTGAAGGCTAGACTAATACCCGCTTTTCCAAATATGTCCTTTAATTGGAAAAGGGTGTGAGATACACTGAAACTGTTCTGAATTAAATTGTCTTCGGAGAATTTGGTTTAATTTCTCATCTTTTCTTGCGATATTTTATTAATTTTCATCATATATATATATATATATATATATATATATATATATATATATATATATATATATAATATATATATATATATATATATATATATATATATATATATATATATATAAATCTTGTATGAACGCAAAAGAATGATGAAATGAATCCAACAAACTGCAAGAAACAGAAAAACAGGATAATCTTTCTTCGGAAATGTTGTTTCCTAATTCGCAAAAATTCCGTAAAGGGGTGGGATTCGAGCCGTGCACACCGAGGCAGCGAGCGACCGTTCTGATCTCAATTAAACCGTCTCTTAGACCACGTTTTTAGATTTCATAAATGAACTTGTAGACGAATTCCTTTTCAATATGCCTTTATCGATGACACTTTGATTGTCCCTTGAACACAAGATATATCTCTCACATCTGAAGCTATTCTTTGAACCTTTTCTTCCTTATGCATAAATATAACCCCAACTAAATGTCAACTTTGGATTGAGAGGCTCGAATTCTTCGGGCATAGTTTAACCATTAAAGGCATCACACCGCTTCCAAATAGAGTTAAGGTGAAAAAACTACCGTCTTCGACGTACAATAAATCAAACGTCAGATAGAGAAGATTAAGTTACATTGTGAGACTATTGTCGTTTGGAGGAATTCACAACCACAGAGCATAGGCAAAACCGTGTATTTCTAAAATGCCCCTAATATTTTAGAATTCAAACGGCAGGGTATTTTTAATTTCAAAATTAAAAAATATAACCAAAATATATATGGCAATGAAGAAAATGAATATATTTTAATTATCATGGGTTCAATCTAGCAATAAGACAGGAAAAACAAAGGGTAAAAAATAAAGTAAATGTGAACGATGTATTGCCACAAGATTTTTCAACTTAATCTGCCTTCCATTTAAAGGTAGTCCATTCAGCAGAGTTCGAATAATATGACAAGCATCTATCATTAGGTATAAGAGCTCCAGAATAATGCGAGCTCAGTCGAGATTTATGATTAATATTTTGTCATAATTGGATATTAATGACTAAATGCTAAATTCAAATGACGTGAAATACCATGCATTTTCAGGTTCAAACCAATTTAAAACTCACTTTTATGTTTGGTAGTAGAGAAACGCTACACAGAAGTTTAAAAATATTGATTAGTAAGGTATACTAAATACTCAAAAGTGATTGTGAGAGTCCTAACTCACTCCTTTCATCACTTATTTTCACATTTTATGTTTCTCCCTCTATTATTTCCCCAACTAGACTACTATTTTGGCTTTCAACAAGGAGATCTTCTCTTTCTGTAGAGAGTTACGCGACTGCACAAACTCTATCGTTCCGAGTACATTCGTCTACTAACTGTAAAGCTATATAGCCATAACCCACTTTCATTCTTCATGACTATTACACTTTTTTCGCAAACTTCTATTTTCAAAACTTGGTGAAGTAGGTACTTAATTGGATTTCGCCATCAGAAATAATCTTCCTTGACATTGTTCTTGAATCAGCCTTAACCTCATCAATGAGCAGAATCTTGCCCCCTCCCCCTCACTACACACTGCCTCTTATGTCCAGTAGCCCTTACTTGACTATCTTTGCCTTTCTCTCACAATACACTCTCACAAAATCTAGATGGTTCCGTTTATTTGTTAAGGCTTGAAAAATTCCTTTTATGCGTTTTTCCTTTTTTCGATTTTTTCTCCTTCTCCTCTATAAGACTCCTTCCTGATTTGGGTAAGTATTGAAGGGGAATGCTTTAATTTGAATTGTCGGCTTTTCTTAAATGTCATTTGGAGATAAAGGATTCATTTATTTGTATAGCACTACAATAATCCTTATGATATTCAGAGGATAAGAATTTCCCGAACAAGCATACACAAAATCAGTGAAACTCAATCTTACCTCGTTTCTCTGGTTTAGGAAAAAAAGGACTCTTTCCTCCTTCTCACCTTCCTCTGGCTCATAGGATTTGGGATACATAAATATATATTCAAAAAAAGTTTATTGGGGCAATTTTGACAAGGAAAGTTTATTGCAAGGACGTGGAAAATTAACAAGGAAAGTTTAAGGCACGACTGTAATTCATTGCCTTATTCTCAATTCCCTTCCCCTAAAACGACGCAACGGGGGATAAAAACAGAAATGAGTCTCCCATAATGTGTCGAATATAGATGAAATTCAAAAACGGGGATATTTTTAAATTCGAGTTTATGTAGTTAAACACTGGAATTTTTCAATTACGGTAAAAATAGGTCACTGAAAATCAAAAAACGCCCTTGTTCACTGAGGTCATTCTTTGATTTACCAGTACCCTATTTTGTCCTAATGGAAAATATCATTACTCACTGAAGAAATCTGTGGACTCAACAGTAAGGATTGATGATAGAAAGAATTAAAACAACCATTTTTACACTCTTAATATTTAACAATGTATTAAGCATAGCTCCTATATATAATATAATATTTATTCACTTTGTATCTATTAAAATATCGGTAAATATAAAATATCGACTTTGACTATATAACATCTTATACTTATCTGTTGTTTTAGAATAACCACTAATTTATCCCTACCGGTATTATTTCTTTAATGTGTATATATACTGACGCCTTATTGCAGTATTTTTTTTGTTATTATTAAGACAATAAACTTTACTATAAAATCAAGCCATTTATCATCAATCTCGACAAAGTTAAACTTATTTTCTAACAAATAATTTTCAATATAATTCACATCATAAGCAAAGAGAAGAGTTGACAAATTTTTCCTTTGACTCACTCCACTGTGAATTTAAAAAATAGTCTGAGAACTAAAGATTGAGAGAAATACAAGATTTTGTTACCACCTATACATATTCGATATTACTTTATCTTATCATTAATTACTAAATTTAACATATTAACTACAAGCCACCCCCTCTAAACAAGATCAAATGTTTGTCTATAATCAATATACAAATAATACAATTTTTTCTTCTTATATTGAAACAAATTAATTAGATTCTTAATTACAAAAGCAGGATTGAGAGTGCAAATATCTCTGCATAAATCTGCTTGCATTTGCTTAATAGCAAATTACCAGCAAATAATCTATTCAATAATATCTATAGGAACAATTTTACCTAAATGGGAACACAGCTGCCATTAAACGAAAGTAAACGCCGTTTGGAAGACGAGGAAAAAGAACCCTCCCTAATCTTTACTGCGCTGCTGTAGAACGCGACAAAATGTAAACGCATCATACGTATTATTGGCTACAAGGACGGGATGGAAACTCCGTCAATTGACAAATACTTCATCATTTCATTGATTTCCTTGAATTTGTCTTTTGTTTGTTGGCTCGAACCAACGTTTGGACAACCTATTATTAAATCTCTTTTTTAACTTTTCCCGAATTCTAATTATCTCCTCCTGCCTCTTCCTGATCATTTATTATCATCACATATTTTGTTTTGTTGTTAATTTAAAGAGAAAAATCAACGAAAGGATCTACTGCATAATTTTGTTTGGTAGAAGAGATCTGTAAATAACGTGGTGAAGATCAAATGCATGATTCTCCTCCGGGCCTTAGCTCTAAGAAAAGACATGACTGCAGACGTTGGAGCAGGGAGGGCTCGCAATCTTCCAGATGTTAGCTGCGGCTTTTTGGCTCTTGCTACCTTCGAAACCCAATTTCAGTGTTAAATATTTTATAGAATATTTACTTAAAAGTTTCTTTTTA
This sequence comes from Ceratothoa steindachneri, assembly GCA_963969495.1. Classification (NCBI taxonomy): domain Eukaryota; kingdom Metazoa; phylum Arthropoda; class Malacostraca; order Isopoda; family Cymothoidae; genus Ceratothoa; species Ceratothoa steindachneri. The sequence continues at coordinate 185,931,752 of OZ018325.1, forward strand.
CATTGATCCTGGGACGGGATTGAGCTTCTTCCCTGTAATAAAAGATTCATCTTTCCTCTTCTTTATTTTAAATTTTTTTCTGAATGTCAACCTTCTCAGCCCCATCCTCTTATTTATTATTCACTGAGTTAAAACAGCTTTCTACTTCACTTTCACTTTTATATTAAATTTTTTCCCACCGCACGCCATCTTTAGGGTTATTGAGGAGAGGTGCAATTTTTCATAAAGTTGACCCTCAGATCCTTGAGTTGAGTCAGTGGATATTTGCTAGTTGGTTGGTCGGTTCTTCGTCTGTATGGATTTCCCATTTTATTTTGCTCTTTACGTAGAAGCTCATTTGTTCTTATGTTTATTTATTTTCATGGTAGTTTATTTTCGCTGTTTTTTTATTATCTGGCGCTCTTCCAAAGAATTGATTACATCAGACTGATTGGCCATTTTTGGTTTAATCCGTTCAGTCTATTGTTGTTTTGACTTTTAGATTCTTCCTTGATTTTGTAATTTGTGATCGTTTTTTCCACCGGTTTTATGTTTCCATATCATTTATCTCGTGTTTAGTGATTTTCTATCAGGGTCTCCTTTCTTTCACCTAGTTTCTGCGTCTAAATCGACTCTGGGAAAAGCTATTTGGATATATATAATAAAACATTGTGAATTTGTTTATCAATTGACGGAAGTTCTATACGTTGAAGATGTTTACTGAAGAAAATAATACGTTTGGTTCAAATATACCATAAAAAACTCATTTAATCTCATTGCCAATGATAAGGTTATGTGGGTTTTATCATTTAATGGCATTATTATTTTACGTAATGCTTCTTCGCTCGTTTTTGCTGGATTCATACATTTGACAATTTTCTCTCGCACTGCTCCCATGTTCGTTGTTATTTTACTAGCATTTAATATTATCCTTTTTCTATGTCCATTTTGTAATTTCATCGTCTATATCTTCCCATAAAGGGCCCAACATTCGTAACTTTGAATACGTGGATTGCTTGTACAAACTTGGTTTGGTTGATATTATGCCATCATAGCCTAAGATAACGATTCTTTATTCTCGAGCTGTTGGTTATATAAACACGCTTACCATTAATATAGTATTTAAGTATTAACAATATTAGGTTGAAATTGTTCTGGGTTGCTTCAAGTCAGGTGGCTTTCAGCTCGTGTGAATGGAGGGATTCTCGGAGGTTGGATGAAAGCTGGCACTTGGCGTGGAGCAAGGGTGGCAGCGATGGAATTGTGTTGAATCAGATCGGAATAAAAAGAATAGCAGAGAGATTACTGGCGAGACACAAAGAACGGGAAGTGAGAGAAAAAATGGTGTGAAAAAATTCATAGAGGGAATAAATAGAGTTACAAATCAGTAGATTGATTCCGATGCGGCAATGGGGGGGTGAAGTTGCAAGGGATGAGATGGGAGATGAAGAAACGCGAAATTCGTGGTGCTGTATCTACTCGGCCTCCGCTCAGCGTACTTTTTTCGTCTACATTTATGTATGTGGATTCTTCTCAGTTTGCTTATCTATCGTGTTGGGTCGCTTTGCGTATATACATTTACTATTGTAAGTTTATTGTTATCGTTTAGTGTTGACATTTTTGTAAATAGAACGTTTCAACGCATAGTTCTCTATTCTTTGTGCTCTTTTCTGCCACGTGTGACTCGTTGCTTTAAGTGGGATTGGTGCGTATGTAAGAAGTGTCAAAATATTGTCTTCTTTCTGCGGCTGCCTTTTTGCAGCTGGCTGGCTAGAGCTTGTCAAGCATTTTGTTTATGCGTTTTCTTTTGTTCATGTAGTGCTTTGATGCACGTGAAAGTGTTGGTATTTGTCGAATGTGGCCCGAGTACTTTTGTGTGGTGTTTGTATGTGATTCTTGTTAGGGCCGTGTAGTTTTAGTCTGGCGTGTGTGTATATCTTTTTTATATTGTGCAAGCACTGGATTCGGGCACCGTAGGATATCGACTATATCTTCAGAGGATTCGTGGCTATGAAAGACTCTTCCTCGTTCTCTGTCTTCTCGTCCAGTAATATTTGTGCACGTAGCACGATCGCCTTTGGTCCCTGGCAAGAGATGATAATGGTCACGTCGTCAGCGTACAACTGTGTGTTGGTGTGAATGAAGTTTTACGGAGACCGTTTTGTGTTGTTTGTGTAGATGATAAAAAAATGTTTGTGCCAGCACGCTACCTCGTGGGACGCTGGCGCGTGATGTGATTCGGATAATGTTATGGAATTGTATTATATGTGAGATCCCCTCTCGTCAAGGAAATAGTAGAGAAGCCTATTAGTGCAAAGATTGAGCTGCGTATTGTTGGCTAGTTTTCAACGGTGTACCTTGTGCCAGACTTTATCAAATGCCTTCTCCACCTCCTTGCTAATGGAGAGTGTGTTTTGTTTTTTATTTTGTCATGAACGATCGTCACAGCAGATTGAGTCGACTGCCCTCATCTAGAGCTGTATTGGCGGCGAGAGCACAAGTTACTCTCTTTTATGAATTCGCAGAGAGGGGTGTTAACCATACATTCGAGTATTTTGCCTAAGAACTCTACAAAAACAGTAGTCTAACTATTTGCATGCTTACATTTCTGGTTTTGTTTAAGTAGTAGTATATGTCAGTTGATAACACTGGGCAATAACAAAAAATATTTTATATGGTGCCTGGAATATTTCAACGAATTCTTAAGTGATTTTGCCTGCTAAATTATAAAATAACTTCAGTTTTTATCTATCAGATCTACTTTTCTCGCTCTTTTTAACTCCATTTTGGTTCTTTTAGATGCTAAAAATGCGCATAAAAATATTTACAACTGTATCCATGAGTTGATATTAGTGATTTTAAATGGAATTAATGAAGACTGTTTCTTAACCAAAGTATTTTATTCATGAAGAGGCAAATAATATGAAGCAATAAAGAGAGCATAACACATAAAAAACAAAGCACGAATAAGAATTAAAAAATTGAAAATGACGGTTGACAGAGATATTTGAAAAAATTCAAGGAATAAATTTACGTTTATTTGCGCACCGTGAATATTCAGCAACGGGAGTATCTCATTTTAAAGACAAGCAATAGTCTGCAATCCTCACGGCGTACCAACATTCTTGGTACCGAGTTTCGATCTCCTTGATGTCCTGATGCAATCGTTCGCCTTGCTCGTTGCTAACATCGAGATTTTCAGGAAAACGATCAAGATGACTAAAAAGAAAATGCCTTTCGATGCTCATATTCGCACCAATATCACGAAAAGTTAATATCAAGTTGATAAGAAGGTCTTTATAGTTTTCACTTTTGTGTTTTCCTAAGGAAATCTTTAAGTCAACGCATTTATGATCACCCATTTATGATCATGATACAGTATTTTCTCTTAAACCAGATTAATTTCTTCATATTCTTTCTTTATGGTTATTGAGTCGCCGAGTGGGACAGAGCCATATAAATTTCTGTTTTGTAGCAATACACATTTCAAACTACACTTAGAACTAACTGTCTATGAAAAGACACCATTTTTCTTGTTTGTATTCCTCAATGCTAAGTTTATCAAGAAGCCCAATGACATATCTGCAATAAACAATCTCTTCCTCTTGTGTCAAAAAAGAAACGAACTTCTTATGCCGACTCCGATGAAATTTTATATGGACACCATTCTCTAGAAGATTCTTCTCTTTTAATCGAGAAGCCAGCAGTTCTGCAGAATTGTTAGGAGATTCAGGTAACGAACTTGATCATTCACATTCAGCTATACCTGAGAAGATAGCTGAGGTAAGGCCTCAACTGAAAATTCTTGATCTCTAGTGTCATCTTTAGGTGATAAATCTTCTTAGGTTGTGAGCAAAATCATCTGAGGCAACACACTGAAGATAGGAACAGAAAGCTCTTCGCTATGCGGAACGGGTCTGATAGCAGAGGTGAGGTTAGGATATACAAGTGTTTGTCGATTTAGAGCAGAAAAATAGCAGTCTTCCATTGTCGTACATGTTTTTTATATTGTTTGCAGACACTATTTGGTGCCTAATATTTATGTTGGTCTCCCAGCTTAACCTCCAAATAGGCTATATACACTCTTCTAACAAAATCAGTGATATTTTTTCGATTTTTAGGAAAGGTGTATGTTTGACAAACATAAGAAAACACAGTTTGAGTATTAACCAAACACTTTCTTGAAGAGAACATCTTGCTAAATTTTATTGTTTATTGCCTAATTGTCCACAGCGTATAAAAAATTGAAAAAACCCTAAAGAAATTAGAATTAGGATAAAGTAAAGAACCCAGTGTAGTGAACTCACATATAGGTACACTTCTGACATATACATATGGATATTAACTCACACGTATACTTATATATATATATATATATATTGACGTTGACTCATACATATCCTTATGAACATATGGACTTTGACTCAAATTTAATATATTGAAAAAAGATGTTCAATAACTTAAAAACTAGACCTGATAGGTCAAAATGAAGTTTATTTTCGATTCAGGAGACCCATTTCGTATAGGAATGATGTCTACTTCCTAAACATCCAAAACCTTGTAGACCATTGTAATGCAATAATTCTACTCTCTCGTTCGTCCAAATTATGTAGACCTCGAATTGGGTGAGGTAGCTAGGTGTCGCCATCATGAGGTTTCCAGCGGTTGCTGGCTGCGCTATTATTGTCTGGTTTATCGATTTCAGTATCCTCATATCACTCTGGTTACTTACTTCTTTGCATTTAGGTTTTCTTAAAAAAAATTCCTTAAGGGCTTATTCACTGGCTAGTTGTTTCTATTTTTATTGACTCTTATTAAAGACTTAATTTCTTTCTATATTTTCTTTACACTAGCCATTTTTTAATGTCCCGATTTATTGAACTCGGCTGTGTAACTTAGGCAATTTTTAGCCAAAGAGAGATTATCATTAAATTTTCCCTTGATATGATTAAAAGAATAGTATTTACATCTGAAGGGTAGGTAATTTTAAAATCATGTCATGTTGACAACCAACGATACCATTGTTGCCACTTATATGTAGGGTGTTCTTTATTACATTCCCCTATCTTTGTTGTCATAGCCAACGAAAGGAAGCAAAGCAGGAATCGCCCTTCATTTTAGATTTACCTATTGAATTAGGATCGGATGACTAAGGATTGGTATTTCTTAGATACTTTATTACATACTTCCTGAGCAGAAGCATGTGAGTTCCAGCCAGACTGGATTTGGAGTAGCCTGAAAATTGAGTAATTAACTCAAATTTGGTTTAATTGGCATTGTATCACTTGAAACTATTTAGGAAAGTGGTGACAGACGAAACAGTGAGACAAATAGGTTATGGTTATAACAAATGGAAATGGGACTAATTGGCCCTTAATTTTGACACGCGACAGAATTTACTTCCATAAATTAAGTCACTAGGAAAAATATGTAGCTTTGATAAAAATAAAAATATATATTTTTGAGTATATTTAATAAAGTAGATACTCAGAATTTTGATTTTTACTCCCATATGCTTCTGGGAGTTCATTTTGGTTGTGGAAACAAGATATTATAATTTAAAATTTATACGATACCTTCCTACCTCTCCCATACCTTACTTATTCCCTAATTCAAATATATGCGCGTAAAAATGCCAAGACAAATATTAATTATTTTCAAGAGTTGCATTGTCTGCACTTAAGTGTAGGCTAGAATTGTAGTGTCACAGAGAACTCATAACCCATTCTCAGGAAATAAATTAGCACCCCTAACAACCCTTAAATTACCTCATTTAAAATTTTACAGTCTTTCCTTTTTATAAACATTCTTCGTCTCTATTTATTATAACATGTGATAACTATTACAATTAAAAATGGGTAATTTCTATTAAGTTAAATTTAGTATAATTTTTGTCTATTTTCATAACCGTCTCTTTCTTGTGATGCCCGTGCCTATAATAAATTTATGCACGTTCTACGTCTTGGATATGACAGGGTAATGGAATAATTTGAAGTGGTTTAGATCGAGCTTGAAGAAGAACATCATTTGGTAAATTCCGCTAAATTGGGGCTTCAGCCAATAGCGGCTTTTCTCAGTAATCTGTGCTTGGTCCGTTGTTTTATGTAATATATGTATATAAACGATCTTGACAAGAATATATTATGTAATATTTCAAAATTTACTGATGAAACGAAATTAGCTACGAGAGCAAGATAAAATAGTAACTAAAAATTTTCCAAAAGATTTGAATAAGATAGATCGAATGAGGAGAGACGGGAATCTAAATTTTTCTTCGCTCGAGGAGGGAAATCTGTTCGGCCAACTAATTGAAGTTTTTAATATACTAAATGGTTTCATCAATATAAATTATGAATCAATATTTATATTAGGTAACCAAGTGGTCACTATAACTAATGGTTTCAAGCTAATGAACAAAATATTTAACACTGTCGTAGCAGTAAATATGTTCAAGAATAGAACAGATAAATATTACTTTAAAATGTTACTTAAAAAAAGGGTGTCAAATTAATTCCGTTTACTTATCTTCTCACGCTTTTACCAATCCTTTACCTCTGACCTTCACTTTTTATTTTCCCTTGAACTAGCTTTGAAATGATCTTAGTGTCTTTATTGGTTCTAATTCTGTAACTTGGTTATTCCAATCAATCATATTGTATAAAGTTAAACTTCAAAATTAAATATTTTTGCAGTTTAAAGCTCCTATTACAAAATTCATTCTCTTACTCGAATTATGTTCTGATTAGGTCGCTCTGATAAGCTTTGTGTCAACATAATTAATAAAATGTTCTCAGGATGAGTAAAGTATGAATTATTTCGCAAAGTCCTTTGTTCATTTTTTTTATTTCTTGTATAATATCCTAGAAGTTAAATCCTCATCTCTTAAATTTCGATGAGATTTAATACAAAACTAACTTTGAACATATTCTCCTATTATTATTTTTAGGAAATTTCAAGGTTTTTCGTGGCACTTACTAATGAAACATGAAGCTAAAGATTTCCATTTGAAATATTAGCCAATTTGTGTGGTTATTTTTTTTCTGTGGATCTACCAGCTGGATAATCCGAAACAAAGCCATATTTTGTGATGGCATATTTCGTATAGATATTTTTAATTGGCTCTTGAAGCGTCAACTACGTCAGCTGGCATTTCCTTAATGTTACAATTGATAGGAATAAATTTAACAATATTCAAGTTTGTCAGTTTGTGTTTTATTTTATTTCCACTTAATCCTTTAAACGTGTTTGGTCCTATAGTTTTTCCATCAAATGCTTCAAGAACGTATCGAAAAGAAAGCTCATTTTAATTTAAAATACAAACGAGTCATTGCAATGGTTTATCAAAAGATATTTGAATTAATTTAATAACTACGACAAAACGTCCTGTATTTACTTGTCCGAAATCACATATTAATCCTACATATGTTTCTTGATGACTGAAGCGACTAAAATGTGATAACTTCTTCTGCAATACAAAGAGCGGTTTCCTTGTCTGAAGTTAAATGGTCCGTGTAGACATCTCCTGGTTCCTTAAATATAATGTAATAATGTTGATAATCTATTTCTTGTTTTTGTTTAATTACCACTTCCATCAAGTCCAATGCATTCAAGCAGTGTATTTTCAGATTTTATTTTTTAACATTCTTTTCACCATTTCGTTTACCTCCCATTTCATTTCTTTTAGCCAGCTTATTACATTCATCTTTATTCTGCGTATATTTAAAGCTTCATTTAATATAGCTACAGCAGCTCTACAGCTTACTAAAATTTTCATAAGTAAATCTTTTCTGGTGATTTCCCTCGGCTTGGATTAAGGATAACGTCGGTATCGTGGATGTCGTCTTCAAATTTAGCTCTTTTTGACTCGATGAAGAAATATTCACATCTTCCCTTTTTTCTAATGTTTGCCTTCTTTCTGCAGTTCTTTTTCATTGATCAAACGAAATCTTTTCTCATTGTGACCAAAATTTGGAGCGGTTGGGGTTTCTGACCCACAAAACATTCGCACTCAACGATAGGTATTTTTTATTACATCTATAATCTTTTCTTCCTATTTGTTTGTCAAAGTATGAAGAGTTGCAGATGTCAAAGATTTTATTAAATACTTCTAACTTCTGTTGAAAACTCTGATCTCTTTTTTTATTGGAACTTTATTTTATTAGCTGGTCGCATCTATTACATTTTTTACCCGGCGATAGCTTCAAATTCATTCTTTGGAAAAGAAAATATTTCACAAATATATTTTTAAACGAAAAAAGCCATAAAAATTCACACCCGATTTAAACTATGGTGTAATGTATAATGTCAATGATATCAGCTTTTGAAGGATGCGTGGATGATTGAAATTATTTAGGTTAGTCAAATGCAAAATTATGGGTTCTGTTTCTACACTAGGTACAATTTTGCCTATTAATGTTTTATTTTATGTATTTTTATTATATAGAGCATCCGTAAATAATCTGGAAAACCATTTAATTCAATACTGTGTTTATAATTAGTAATATTTAAATTTTTCTTAATAAGCTACGGAATACAACAAAATTGTTAGTTTTTACCTACCAGCATAATAAATAATCTTTTTCGCAACAAATCAAAACCTAAAATTTTTATATTTATGTAAGTTTACTTTTAAAGCTCCTAAATAATAAGATAAATATAAAGTTTCTATGAGTATTTAGCCAGGGTAAACCAGGGGAAATATTTTTCCCAAACCTTAATAAATGCACAATTTGTGATGAGGTGAGGTTGTATTCATATGTAGAATTCGGATTCGCAGCAATCTTGGAGTCCGAATTCTACATTAACAGAAGGTTGGGTTTTGTATTCTCTATTTTGCTTGTTTAAGCTATTCTTTAAATATTGGAGATTTTCTTTACTGAAAAAAACAACATAAAACCTCCAATTTAAAAAAAAATAATTGATTTTAATCATTTAAATTTTAAAATTAAATACGGTCTTTTTATGTTGAATAAATAAATTTTAAGCTCAAGTTCCATCACGAGGGAGTTCCAATCGAGCACGTCATTATAAGTTTTTTGGTTTGAATGACACAAGTAACAAACCTGCTATACGATATACGAATATTGTAAACAAGAGAAATTGCAGATACGTTTCAAGCAATATTTCTAAAAGCAGTAACACCTGGAACCACAATTCACAGTAGTGAATAGTAGGCTTGCAGGCGCGTTCAACGAGACTTTGGATTTACCCACAGAATTGTTTTTTATTCGCTTTTTTTGTTGATCCAAACACATTCCTTCACGTAAAATATTGAAATTTATTGTAATCGGCAAAACAGCTTTATAAATCCAGTAAATATATGTAGGAGATCACACTAAAATTTATACTTAGACGAATTTATTTCGGATAAAAGACATTTAAAATAATTTTTCCCAATTTTGTGACAATATTCTTTTAATTAAACTTACGGTAACAAAATTATTTTTTATAATAACTTTTAAATTGTTTTCAATTTAACTAAATCAGATGTTACCATTAATGAGACGGTACATTATGGGGAGAAAGTTGGGGTCTGTATTCTCCATTAATGTTACCTGGGGTCCGAATTCTACATTTAATCACAAATCATTTTTTAAATTCTGTAAAAAAATCAGACCTTTTTAGACGCCCCCCCTAATACTAATAGGTGCATTTCTTTCAGCAATCTTTCCTAATGTTCTACAAATGAGGACTAGGGTAGCCTGTTGAGGCTATTAATTATGAATAGAATAGCCTGGTGATGTTATTAAAGATAACTAGGCTAGCCAAGCGAATTTGACAGGAACGATAAGTTAGAACTTAATAAACAGATTTGTGTCTCCCTAACTAGGTTTGCCCAATCTGCATTTGTTACTTCAAAATCTTTGACAAAGAAATTTGTTCCTTTTTCTTTTAAATCGATAAAATTGGAAAAGGTTCTAGAACAAAATGCCATTTAATTGATTAAATTTACTTAAAACAAAAATATTATTTTTGCGAAGCATTACGAACTTTCATAGTAGCCTTTATGGCGCGCCCCAACGAAGCCACAGTCACCAAAAAAGAAAAAAGGAAAATCTGACAATAAATTCATGGGCAAATATTTTGGCATAGATATTTACTTTGATACAACAGAACTATATAAAATCTAAACTATATTTTTATATAATTATACTATATGTACAATATATATTATAAATCTGTTATTAGTTGCATAAACTAGGAAAAATCAAAGTTATCTAACTTGTGTACTCTCACCAAAAATTAATCAGCTAACCAACCATATTTAACCACTTAATTGCTACCATAGTGGTAAACCTAAGGAAGTAGACAGCACGCTATCATTCTTACAGAAATCATCTTTTATTTCAACAATGGCTACTCCCAAGTAAATTCATGCAGTCATCAATGCTTTAAGCCACAGTGGCCTCTTGAGTGCATAAATTGCTAATATGACTAAAACGCGTATAAAATACGTTTTCTGGACCATCAAGATGTTCAAAGAGACAGTTACACCTGCCTCAAAGAATGCGTTGGGACGTCCAAGGGTTATTCACTTAGCGTCAAGACCGCTCCGTCGTACGCAGTCATCTTCGGAATCGTATGGCTATATGTGTGCAACTGCGTAAACATAGGTGGGTGGGTGTCTTTGCATCTCCGTGTACGGTGAGGCAAAGAATTATGGAGAAACGTCTCGTGAAAAGTAGGGAAACAATGAAGTCATTGTTCATTAAGAAAAACATCAATGACAGGTATCATTCAGCAAAGCCATCTTCCATTGTTTGTGATTGAAGAAGAGGAGAACGGTACCATACGAGAGGCGGTCAATAAGTTTTGCAATTTGGATATAAGAAAACGAGATATGAGGAAAAGTGTTTTATTACTTTTCAATATAACTATCCTCGACTTGAATGCACTTGCGCCACTTGTCCCTGAGGCTTCAAATTCCCGATAACCAGAAATCTCCCAACTGCTGTTCAATCCACTCCTGGACGGCGAGCTGGACATCTTCATCGTCCCCAACCGGTGTCTATGCTGTGCAGCCTTGAGCTGGTGGAATAAAAAGTAGTGACTAGGGGCCAGATCTGGACTGTAGGAGGGATGGTTGACCTCCACGAATCCGCACTCGCGCAGGGCAGCTTGTGCAACTCTGGTCTTGTGGACTTTGACGACGTTGAAGTCGATCATGGGGCGTGAGGTTTCTAGGGACCCAATGGAGAGAGACCTTGGTCATAATCAAATTGTGGTAGATGATGTTAATAACACTTCCATGTGATATTCCAAGTTCTGGCTCGATTTCTTCGACCTTCACACGTCGATTTTCGAGGATCATCATCTTCACACGGGCCACATTGTCCTCGTTGGTCACGTCTGACTGGCGTCCTGGACGGGATTCATCTTCAAGGGACTCACAACAATGGCGGAACTCCATATTTTAGCGCGCAATGGTTGCATAGGAAGGGGCGGTGTCGGTGTACACTGCAACCATGCGTTCATGGATCTCTTTTGCATTTTTGCCTTCTTTTGTCCAAAGTTTGATCACTGCGCGGTGCTCAACCTTGTCCATTGTTGAAAGATTTGTGACTGACGATCTGCGATCAGCTACTGCTTCTTAAATAGACGAGGCAAGAGCGTTCGGTTGCAGGTTCTGACTTGTTATAACTTGTCCAAACACTCCACAAACAGCCATCCCCCTTCCTCTGCTTTGCCCTGCCGATTCGCAAAACTTATTGACCGCCCCTCGTATGTCCTGAATCGTTGCGACAGTGAAGCATCCTCATACACTTCATGCATGGGGATTCTTCTCCTCCTATGAAGGAGAAGAATACCCATACATACTTTCATCTCTTAGTTTTAAGATAATAATAATTGATCTTTCCACAGTTAAAACATAAATTCACTGCACATCAGTATCAACTAGAGGACTCTCCTCATCTGCATATTCATGCTCAAAACTCAAAAGTACTCTTTTTTCCGCGCTACCTTACTTCCATTGCGATTAGGGCCAATATTTTCTAGTATATCATCTAATCAAGGCTCAGAACCGAGCAGAGGTCTTCAAGTACACACCTACGAGGCCACTCCAAGCCTACCATATCATCTTTTTGGCCTTATTTGAATACTTTTTTCTTAAGCCTTCATTCACACTTTTCCCTCTATATCACTCCCTCTCATATATTATTTTTTCCCTTCTATTCTCATATATTCCTTCTATGTGCTTGCACTTTCAATTATTATACCTCATTCGCACCTTTTATGACACCATCTATTCCTATTACCCGTTAGTTTTCCTCTTTATCGACCCTTTTCAGAGCCGGTAATCCTCTCTACATTTTGACATAGACTGTACTAAGTCTTCACCTTACGCCTTTGTCACACAAACTCATATTTCTCTCAGTAATCCATTCAAACGTTAAAAAAAAGAAGCCATAAGGCCTACATACCCAAAGTTCGCACTCAAACGTATATCAAATCATGTACTTCAGCCATGTTTCATACTAACGCTTACCTAACTTCAAACATAAATTCCTTTCACACCATACAACACTTTAATACTTACTCTATATATTCTTAGAAACTTTTAACGCTTCTATGGCAAGACGATCAAACCTTTTCCTAGATCCAAATTCCGTAAGCATAAGAAAACCCATTTGTCTCACCCATGTACACGCAATTATCCGCAAATTGGTAGTAAGTTCTTCGTCCTTGCCGAATTTCTAATCCGCTCAAGCAGTGTCTGTATACCCTTTCACTCACTCGTAACATCTGTTATCTTTAAGGAGTAGATGTATATTCCATCCTATCAAATATTTATTTGATTGTGTATTATATTGGCTGCAATAAAGCTATTTGAGGGCCAATATATGTTTAACTATACTTCATCGAAGTGACATAATAATTTAAAATTTGGAATAAATTCCTGCAAAACCGATTTTTTATATACGATCACTTATATATGGATATTGATTATATTTAAAAGAGTTTAATTCCAAAACCTTTTACTTCTGAGCTAAAACGGGAAAGAATATATTTCGATGTGCAAATAGTATAAATGAGTTCTAATATTATTATTGCTATTGAGGAATATATGATGTGATATATTAGTTCATGTGTTAGTAATAGATAGTCACTCAACCAACCAACCAACACTTGCTTTCCTTATATAGGATAATTATTATTTTTATTAATATCATTATTATTGCTAAAATTTGTTATGATCGTTTTGAAAAACACTTTGCGATTTATAAACATAAAAATTAAAGTTCTTGCCTCCATCAAACATTCCAACCTGACTTATTATATATCGTATCGTAAAAAGAAATTAATTAGCCCACTTATTAAACGAACTTATCTGCATTAGGTTCTTGTCACTTGGCTCTACTAAACGAATATCAATTTTCTTTACGTAGGTAATTTAAGATCATTCTGATTTAATTCTTCCTATATATGTAGGGCCTTAGTTACAATCACCATTGTATCTAATAATGGGTGCTGTTTTGATCTCTGAGGGATCGAACTTTTATGCCAACATTTTTTACAGTGCTTCGATAAGAAAGAAAAGTGGGATTATCCTAAGATTCGTTTGGAGGAAGAGAAAAATATAAGATCTTTCTAAAGATGAACGGGAACGAATATAATCGGTTTAAAAGTCAGCAAATTTTTCTGAAAGAAAATGAGCAACTTGGTCTGTTTCGGATGGGGAGTGGTGGGGGAAAGGGGAATAAATTTTAATTTTAAATCGATTCGAAAGAATTTTTGATCATATTTTTGTCGGAGGAAATGGAGAGTAAAAATTCATCTTGATTGAATCAATTTAAAACTCTCACATACAAAATAACTTTAGTGGCACTCACTTATGCGCTTATACATAGACATTTGATCCGCATAAAATGGCATGTAATGTGTACATTACATGCATCTTAGTCTATATCTTTTTCTCACATTTTCTTTTTCTCATACAAATACTTTATACCTTTAATCTTCCTTCTACTATGTGTTTTAAATTTATATTACCAGTGAGAAAAGATTTATAAGCTTATTGATGCTATGGCACTTTTTTATGCCATATATACACAACACGTTCGCAAGCGCTATTAATTGCGTAAACGAAACATCCAAAAAATTTAATCCATTTTATACATTTGCTTATCATTCTACCCTTTGTTACTCCATGAATATGCTGTAATGGTGTATCTGTGCTAGTGTATTTTGTGTATCTTTTATTGCTAACATTAAAGTTTACTGATTTTTTCAGCTGTAAATAGAACCTTTCTTAGTTTTGCTATGCAAGATTTTAAAAAGAACAAAGTAAACAACTTCCCAACTGAATGTCAATCTTTATTCCAAAATGCAATAAATAAAACACGTAACTTTTTCAATAAAATATGAAATAATGAGAATTTGATTTCAAAATGTTAATTTGTGTGGACCACTTTTCGATTCTTTGCCTCATTCTAATTGACGTTGAATTATTTTGTGTTCACTCAAACAAGCAAAGACAAACAGTTAATTTTGTTCTTTTTTTGACTGAAAAGCTCTTTCTAACAAAACGCGCAAGTGATCGAAGTTTAATTTAAAATTTACTTTGTTTAAATTTCCTGATGATAGAAAGTCATCGTATCACCGTTTGTGATGGCGCGTCTCATTTTAACTTGCGCTTCGGTGAGGACAAGTATTGAATAATTCGATACATTCACGGGTATTCTCATTTTTAGGGAGAAATATTAATTAAGATTTGTATTTTTTAAGTTATTATAAAATTTAGTTTATAATAATATTTGTAAATATTATAAATTCATCATATTTTGTATTGAAGTAGTATATATAAACATTTTGACGAGCTTATATTGATAAATTGGTTGCTGCATCCAGAGATAATACTAGGAATGCATTATATAAAATAATAGTGGAGACTGAGAACAGACTTGGGGCTCAAGTATTCAAGTTACTCTCATCTTTGGGTGTCTCAGTCTATATAATTTCCATATATTTTTACTTTTGTTTTTAAGTCATTCCTTCATAAACCGCTTTTTATATTTGTCGGAATCGGATCTCCTTCTTGGTAACGCGTATTCAATAAATAATCAGTTTATTGCTGATTCGGCAGAATAGAATTTAAAGTTTACGAGCCCTGCTACAGTACGTATTAATTTTTATTTTTTAGTACTACTCTTCTTTCTTTTCATTTACCTTTTTATTATATTCAAGATATCACTGCTTATTGATCCCTACACTAGATTCTGCTTCTCAATTATTAACATACGTATATAAGCATCTCCAATTAAACCCCTATTCAAAAAAGAGCATATCAATTTACTTAAAAATACAACTGATAGCCATGCTCATCAGAGAGGAAGGTGCCACTGAAACGTCACGTTAAATTGCGAGTTAAAGTCACCGGATTATCCAGTATCTTATCGCTCAAAGAAATTCTAGAAATTTTTATTTGAAATAAAATTATATCAGTGAAATTATAAAAAGATGTATTACTTTATCCCATTTTGAAGATGAAGGACCAACAGGAAAGCACATTTCATGACAGCCCTATATTGGAAGTTTCTTGTTCTAATTTATAAAGCAGAGAACTAGATAAAAGTTCTTAAGTTCGTACTCAAGACATGAGTGCGTAGTTGTTATTGGACTTTAGTTGATGAGGTCAGGCTTGATCCTTGCTTTTTTATGGATAGTTCGATTCATTAGGTCTCCTAGACTTCTGTCTCTTTTTGATTTCCAATATTTTAAAATTTATGGGATTAAAATCTATGACACCTCCTCAAAACGATTGCTAGAAAGTTTTCTTGACTATATACATATTACTCTATATTCATAAAGGAATAAAGGGCAAACAGAAGAAATCGATAGTTGAAAAGTATAGAGAACTAACAAAGAAAACAGAAAATATATGAAAAAATGAGCTGAGAAAATGTAACAAAAAAAAAAAACATCACCGACCTTAAATACTCAAAGAAAATAAATCCTAATTTAGTGGGAATAAAATTTCGTACGAAGGCGCAATAGAACTCATAAGTACGATCTTTAGTATATTGTGGCGTGTTGAGCACCAAGAGAAGACCCGATACGATGCGGAGAGAAATCACTAGGAGGGGCCCCTGAATTGGGTTACAAAATCGGGATAAGTTCTGGAGAGTTGCGTGCTCTTTCTTAGCTCTATAGTTAATAAACTTGTACTTATCCACTTAATACATGCATTACTTCCCTTAAATGTACCACTTTCTTTGCGCTCCTCTTCGAAACAAACCTTATTCTAGAAATGTTACCCTTGTTTGTTTATTTAATAATAAAGCAAATTTAAAAACCTTGAGCAGAAAGGAAATCAAACTATAGGCATTTAAATTTTGATAATTATCATCATTATTATTATTATATTTCCTTAGGTTAAGGCGAAACTGATTTTCTCAGCCACATCGGGTGCGATTATTATCGGATTGACTGCCGATATGGGTTGACATTGCGATTAATACCGTAATGCTATAGATACTAATGATTATGACCTACTTTAAACTGTAGTTGCCCCACTATTAAATAAAAAGTAGCTTAAATGGGTTTTCTTTGGTGATAAATACCCACGTAAAGACACCCAAATCTAATCTTTTTAATCATTAATGTCACCTTCATCTCCTGCTTCCATCAGCAGCGTCAACATCGAGCTTATGATTCGATGATTTATCAACTGTTTTCATTTGCGCATCTTAATCATTTTTAGTAACATTTAAAAGCTTGAATATTCAGCCATTGCTTTGGTACAACATTGAAAAGTTACTTCAAAAGGTGATTTTGTTTTTGAAATTAGCTTAATTTTTTGACGCACCCTCCCACCTCCTTTTCCGATTACTGATAACGGTTGTTGAACTAGCGCTCAAAAATACGTTAGCCTAAATCAATTTTTACGAGATTTATTTAATTTTAATATTGATGGAATAGCAATATTTCTATTATTATCGAACAGTGTAAATCTGGCGACTGCCACCAAGGGCATAAGTCGCCTCAATTAAAATGTCAACCAAGATAATTTAAAATTTACGAAAATTAACCAAATATAATAAAAACCAAAACCAACAAAAAATCCAAACAATAAGAAACAGAACAAACACAAGAAAAAGAAGGAAGCACGCTCAGTCGCCGGGTGTAGATTTGAAGGCAGTAGCTCTATCAGCATCCCAATTGCTGAATGTCACGGAACGAAAAATGTTCATGGCATGGTTACAAGAGATCCTAAGGCTGTGCATATGAATCTCCCAGGTGAGGGGTTGGTCAAATACAAGACGAAGGAAACGGTGCGAGTCTATCACTTCCAGGCGAACGTCATTTAGACACAAGTCTGGTTCAGGGTGTAGCTGTGGATGTCGGCAGAAGTGCACCAACTTAGTCTTGGCCAAGGAAGACCGAAACCTGTGCGCTTCGGCTTGGCGAGAGACGTGGTTCAATACCTGTTGGAGTCGACGCACCAAAGTTTGCATTTGGGCCGCAACTAAAGAGATCAAAAGGTCATCCACGTGGAGCGTAGCGAGAACATCTTCCGGCAACACCAAGGTGCTAAACGTTGATGCGCACGGCAAAAAGTGTGATACTGAGGACACTTCCGTGCGGAACACCCTCTTCCTGCCCTGTTGCTCCAGAGAGAGCTGCTCCGCCACGAAAACCGTACGCTTTAACAGGGTTGTTATTGAAATAAAAAAAATTATCTATGGCAATAACTTTCCTGTCAATTTTTTTTAAGACGAGAATGATGGAAGATTACTTTCTGTAGTTTATACACAATGGAAAATCGGAAGTAGAAATGATGAGACAAATAATAAGAATGAAAAATCTATTTATTGAAAACAATGCAAAATAAATATATGATGAATATAATTGTATGACTTATTTATTGAATGTACGAAAATATAAATAGTTTGGAAAATACTATACACCAGAAATTGATAAAAGAAATAATACAGTGAGTTATTTTTACATGTCCTACATTTGAAGTTTAATAAAATCAATAATAATTTTTTTTATTATAATGAAACTTTTAGAGCTTGTTGTAAATAGTTGTAAGCTTTCGTTCTTAAAAGAACTAATTGATTTATTTATTTATATGAAAGATTCATCTTTTCAACTGCTGTCCATTCTCCTCATAACATTTATTTACTCGTGACAAAGTTGATCTCATCACTTTTTTCAAAAGTTCTTCATCGATATTATTAATTTCTTCAGCGATATTATATTTTTGTTGTTAGATACTTCTAGGATTATAATAGTAAACACCATCTTTTATATATCCCCATAAAAATCCAAAAGTGTTAAATCTTGGAGTCCACTTAAATTCACTCTTTCAAGAAATTAATTTTTTCTCTTAAGTTTCGTCTTAACAACTGCATTGTTTCATTCGGTGTATGTAATATTTTTCCTAATCATGCTGGAAAAGCAGTTGTCTATTTCGAAGCCTTTGAAAGTTTGGTAAAAAATATTGTTCAACATCTTTTGCTATTCCCAGTTACTGAATTTCTATTTTCATTCTCATAAAGATATGGTCCAATGATCTTCTGAGGTGTTATCACGCACCACACAGTGGTTTTTGCAGGATGCAGTTCTTTCTGGTGTATAGCTTCTGCATTGCGTTCCGACAATATTCTATTGTTCTGCTTATTATTGTATCCACTGAGATAAAAGTGCGCTTCGTCAGACATTATCACGGGCGGTACATCAAAGTCCCCAAATTTGCACCTAAATTCTTCTGCCTACGACTTTCTTTTTGCGAAATAGTTGTCACCCAATTTTTGCACAACCTGAATCTTATATGGCTTAAGCTTTAGTTTTTTCTTAATTTTATTGTATGTTGGACTTTTTGACAATCCCACTTGTTCTGATCTTCTTTTCAATGATTTCTGAAGCGACCGTTGGATGTTTTGACGTAACTCTTCAATTTTATGTTGTTCTAGGTCTTTTATGCCAACACACTCTTTTTGTTCATCTTGTACACTACCGGTGTCTCGAATTTTTTTAATTAGTCTGCTTAGGGCTAGTTTTTATGGTACGTCTTGAACACCTTCATGTCTCATCCGCTCATCCGTCGTTGTGTTGAAACCACTGAAAAGTTGCATCTGAAAAATGTTTCAACAATTATTTTTTTCGTCCAATCATTTCCAGGAGTTTCCATGTTTTTAGTTTGAAGAATTTCTTAATAATGATTTTTGCGAGAAAGATTTTCTCCTTGTATAGTCTACGAATGACTATAATACTAGTAAATTAGTTACTTCAAAATTTTCGCGTAAATTTTGTTAAGAATCGAGAATTCCAAAAAACATTTTTAAACAAAACTTTTTACGCTTGCCGTTTCTAGAAAAAAATGACCGATTTACTTAAACTACAATAACCTCTAAAATAATAAATAAATCAATTAACGACTTTTGTAAAACGAACATACAACTATTATCAATAACTTCTAAAAGTTTTATTATGATCACAAAATTATTCTTGATTTTATTAA
This sequence comes from Ceratothoa steindachneri, assembly GCA_963969495.1. Classification (NCBI taxonomy): domain Eukaryota; kingdom Metazoa; phylum Arthropoda; class Malacostraca; order Isopoda; family Cymothoidae; genus Ceratothoa; species Ceratothoa steindachneri. The sequence continues at coordinate 185,951,199 of OZ018325.1, forward strand.
ACTTCAAACGTAGGACATGTAAAAAAAACCTCCCTCTATTTAATTATAACTTACTCGTTTAAACTCTATAATGGAATTGATATAAATATAGATATATATTTGATATATAAATTAATTAATGTAACGAAGTCAAGCTATCTCCATTGGGAAAATAGGAATGATATTATAATCTAACTTGATACAAATAAACAGAGTGTCTCTATGCGTGTTCAATTGGCTACAATACACCGTTTAAGAGAGTTACGCGCCATTTTTTTTAAAAATGTTCTGCCTCATTCCGGGTATCACCGGTGTCTCCTAACGAAGCGGACGGAAAGTTCCACTATGCCGATTTGCTCACTACGGTCAAGAAGAGACAAATTGTGGTCCGAAGATGATTTGTTTTGTAGTTCCTTCTGAGCTGGCATGTCGCAAGAACTGAGTGATCACCACTGATGACGAGGGTTCTTGCAACAAAAGAGGATGTTGCATCAAACGGGAAGGTGAAATTGGCGTAGGTAGGTAAATGATAGAGGGTTTAGGAAGCGAGTACGGGGAATCATTGTACTATTTAGAATTTTAATGCAAAAAAGGAGATGAGGGCTGTTCAGAGTGAACAGTATCCATAAAGGCGGGTTTCAGGCGATCCAGAGAAACAGTATCCTGTTTGGTGCCAAGCTACCGTGCAAAGAATTTCGGTTTCCTAAACATGACAAGACAAAGTCCATCATAAACAGGTTTCAATGAAGTTACGAAATTAATTACACAATCCTATAGTTTAGGTTAATAGCGGTATTTTTACTCGGTTACTTTCGTTATTAAATAATTGCTGATGGGACTTCATTTTAGCCCCTATAGGTGTTCACATTTGTACTCTTGTGTATCTTTGCTTCTCATACACATTGACCCTGAGGGCCTGCAATGCATCTCCTTTCTTTATTCCTACCGCCTCCAGCCTTTTAAGAGTACGAATTTTGCCCTTGAAGTTCTTTTTTATTTTTCTCAAAAGTGCTTTGCTTTATATTCATTTACCCTTTTTCTTCTGATCTTTCTCCTCCCTCAAGATGTTCTACCTGATATGAATAAGCAAGTTTTGTAATACACTCATTAAACGCCATTAATGATGCTGTTCTTATACCACTTTCATTTAACGCACCCAACTACAATAATTTTACCACTGGAGTGAAATAGCGCAAGTGGGGTATCTCTTTTTGCCTTCGTTATCGATAAATGATTTCAAGATTTTAAAAAAATTCTTCTTAACACTGACTGGATTGAAAATAAAAGGAGTAATCTTGTTTATTGAATCTCTCGTTGTGTTAAACTTGGATTCCGGCTGATTTCTAACATAACTAAATTTAAACTAAACCATCCTTAATGAATTCCATTTTAGCTAGTAGCCCTTAAAATGGTCAGAAGGTTAGAGTAATTGTGCACCTTCATAACAGTTTTTTTAAGAATGTGTATAATAGCACCAACAATCTCATTATTCCAGGGTAATGAGGTTCGCTTTAGCAAACTTCCTCCTTTTTCTCTCTATACCATTTCTATTCATCTACATTTTGATCCTCGTATATCATCTTTCTTTCCAGATTCTTTCTTTACAATTAAAACTTTCTTTCAAAAAAGAATTCCTTTCATTGGGAATGGACATAAATAAGAAAATAAAAGGAGGCTGAAATTAACGAAATGGTCAAGATACCGCATTGTATTTTGACTCAAATAAATAATGTCGATAACCTATCCGAAGTTTCATTATTACTTTCATTCTATTGCAACCCAACTAAGGGTCCACTTACCAGTCGGAGATCGCCTCCAAATAAGTGAGTAAGGAAAGATCGTAATAAATCCAAAATCCCTCTCTATCCTTGACCTACCAGCTGTTCCATGGTCTTTGATCCGATTGTCACTAAGAGCTCTCTCTTCTTTCATTAGGTCATTTGGTAAGTCATAAACCAACTAGAAAATGGCCATTCTGTGTATCTCTCATTTTTCACGCCATTTCTACCATTTACAGGTTTTCCCTCTTTCTCTTTGGCCATATTCGAAGGAGAAAAATTGTGTTTTAATAAAATCTTGCTATTACAATGAAAAAAGTAAGAAAAAGATATGCTAGAACTAGTTATTCGAGAGATATATTGGATTATAGATATTCCTCAGAAAACAAAGTTATATCCGCAAATAAAAGTAAATTCGAAAACTAAAATAGTGCTAATTGCACGCAAAATGTGCAGGAAGTTGGTTCCGTTTAGAACAGAACGAGCTCTTTAAACTGTATTTAATTAGAAAAAAACCAGTCTAGTCATTTAGTTGAGAACTTACTTAAAATTCTGTTCCTGTTTATTTACGTCCGACGACTCCTCCCCAAAGAATCAGTTTCTGTTTTGATATTTGAAGATTTTTTATTCCGAATTGTTATTTATTCTTGAATATTCTACCAGCCATTTATTTAATTATGCTTATTTTGGAATCATCCATTTATAATGCTTTGAGCACTCTTTTAGTTGGTAAATTTAGATTTATTTTCCTGATTTAATTTAAAATAAATTGTTGTTTAATTGTCTATAAATTAAGATTTGGCAATCTTTAATTCATACAAAGACAAGGCAATGGCTTCACCAATTCCCCCTATGGGACAAGCTTGTGCTTGACTACTAAGATTGAAATTTAAAATCTAAGAAAAAGCAACCATGGTTAAATTTTTATAACTTTTCTGAACTTCATCATTTGTAATTCTTTGGGTTTAAAAAAATTCACAAAAATTCGATACTTATATTTATTACTGAACTTCACCATTTTTTTTTTTGATATTATAAAACAATTATTAGAAATAACTTTGATAAAAAAAACATAATTCCTAACCAAATTAAGATGAAGTTATTATTCAAATACTCGAAAAATCCCCTTCTTAAATTATAGAGTTGGTGATAATTTGCATTTTAATGGCGGATTTTACTAAAATTTCGTTTTCTTATTTAAAATTAAATATTGCATATTTTATTGCCGTTTAATTATGTTTATTTTTTAATAACTAATTTTACTCGTTTCATTTTCAGTATTTTATTCGCTGATGTTGATTTTTGTTGGACGACCGAAACGTCCGGCCTATTATATATATAAATATATATATATATATATATATATATATATATATATATATATATATATATATATATATATATATACAAAGAAGCAGCGACAGGAATCATAAATGTATTTACCGAACATTTCAACCTTTAACTAGGACCGTATTCATTAAATAAAACAAAACAAAGATTCTAGGGAAAAATTAATAATTAACAGAAAATTAAAATTATAAAATAAAATTAAAAGCACTAAAGAGATGCAGCAAAACTCTGGTAAATTATGCAATAAAGGCTTTTAAAAATGTTAAAATTTAAAATACTTCTAAATTGCATATTTTCATGGAAACAGTGAAAAAAACAATATAAATTCATGTAGTATATATTAAAGTGTGATCAGAATTATCGAGAAGTGCACAATAAAAGATAATTAAAATTTTAAAAGGTTAAAATACATACAACTATCAACAGATAATAAAAGAAATGTGGAAAATATGAAACTGTGGTGAAAACGCATTAGAAATTTACACTAAAAAATATATACATTCAAAATATGAGAAGAAACTTGTAGTTTTGTAGTGTTAACTAAATATATATATATTTATATATTTATATATATATATATATATATATATATATATATATATATATATATATATATATATATATATATATATATTTATATATATATATATATATATATATATATATATATATATATATATATATATATATATATATATATATATGAGGAGTCTTCAAATATTTCGTAGAAAAACAAATAAAATTAAGTACATCAATAGTTTCACTTGACTTAAAATCTAACTTCGTTCACTTTTCTGTTCAATGATTTCTCTCACCGTTCGACAGCGTAATTCATCTCTATTTCAGTGGTTCATTGCGAGAGAGGACGACGCATATTGACATTTGATAAAACCTTAAATTATCTCTCCGATCCTTCACCTGTGCATGCGACATTTTAGCCTCATTAGACTTGAGGATACTTCCTCCCCGTTTGGAAAAGTCAAATTTGAGAATAACTGTGGAAAACATGGAGGTAAGCAGAAGAATTGCAAAGTTACATAATATTTACGGCCTCAATCTCTGGTACCTCGATTATTCTAGGAGGAGTACTAGTTAAAACTAGCAATTCAAGGACTGATAGAATGAAATTTTCTTTCTATCGTACTACTAGTAGAAATTATAATCATGGATCACCTAGTGGTTTGTTATCTTTGTATAAAATTAAGGCTTAAAAGACGGTCAACAAACTCACTATCCAATAAAGCCAGACTATTAGAGTAAATGACCTTCGTCCTTCCTTAATGAAGGTTGAAGCGGCTAACATTAACCCATATTGGGTTACTGTAAAAAGCAATGTTGTTTCTTATATCTTGGGATTTTTTTAACTACCGAATAAAAGACCAATGAATGGTTATTAAAAACGTGTTATTACAACACGCCTTGGTCTATGCCTTCAACGCTGCATACGTTGTTTCTGGAGCTTTGTTGTCAAGTCTCCGCATTGGTGGTTTTGTTTCCTTTTTCTCCTTTGCTTTCAAAATAGGTGTAATTGAGGAACCTTAATTAAAAAATAAAACCCTTTCAATTAGATTATCATTCGTTTAATTCCTGAACGTTTGTGCATAATGATGTAAAGGATAATAGTTTTATGTTATTTGGTTCTGCTATAGACCTTAATAACTGTGAATATTTTTACCAAAAAGAAGTCGAATATGTTTTACAGTGTTTGAAAACCTTTCATCAAGATGGCAGAGTTGTTTAAGTTGTTTTGGAAAATTTACTTTTCTCGAATTTTTTTTAATACTGCTAGTTTAAACTAGCAGTATAGTGAAATACATATTTTACAATTGCATGCAATACAGCTTCCATTAATCGCTCTAGATTTTACAACAAAATATTTTTTATCGCCTCAAATATAATTGATTTGAGTTCAACTATGTACATGGAAGGCAATGTTTTTAACAGTGGTTTGAAAACCTTTTATCAAGATGGCAGAGTTATTTAAACTGTTGTTTTAAATTTACCTTCATCGAATTCTTGTTGACTCCGAGAAAATCAATATATGAGCATTTTGAACAGGGTTTTGATAATTTAGAAAATAATATCTTGATTTATTTAGTTAAACTTTCTTGGGCTTATCCCTATGATAGTTATATTCTAACAGATAGTTACCACATAAGGGTTTAGGCTATTTCAAGCCACTGTGAATGTTAGGATTTGAGCTTACTTTGGATATTCTTTTGAACTACAGGGCAACCCAAAAATTAATAAAGCCTATTGAAAGTTCAGGTCACCCTGTATGTCGAAGTTAAACTAGCAGTAGAGTGAATTACATATTCTACAAGTGTATGCAATACAGCGTCAATTAACCATTTTAGACTTAGCCACGGCATGTTTTAGTTAACACCACGAATATAAAGGATTTGAGGTAAACTAGATGGAAGGAAAAATTATTTACACATCTGGTTGAAGACTGAACAATTAAGTTTATGATATGAAAAACCATGTTACAAAATATTCTAGATTTTAGAAACTATCTCCCTTCTTGTATTCAGGCTTATGTTGATATTTTTTTAATCCTACATATAGATTCTGCCTTCAACACTTGCTACATTTCAAACTTTGCACTATCCTTTCCTTCGAAGGAAACAATTTGTTTTGGATTATTTCAAATGTAGCTATTAAGGCATTGAATTTCTCTGGCTCTATTTGGGTATGTAGAAATATTATTTCTCACGGTGATATTACTGAGTCATTGTATTTGTGCATCAATTTAATTAGATTTATTTAACCTATAATTTGTCCTAATATATTTAAAATGATTTCAGAAAATTCTATTATCTTGTTTATTAGCTTTGTAGCTTTTGAATAATAGCGATTTCAATTACCCAAGTAAACAATAAGGATCGCAGTCTTACCCATTTGAAGAACAATCGTGCAATTGCCTGAACAGGAAGGAAGGTGGTTGAAAGTTAAACTTGAATAGGTAAACTAATTTATGTCCAGGTAAGATTAGGTGTGCTTTGGCTTAATGAGCGTGGGTAGTGAGCAAATATACTATCTAAAGTGTAGTGGACGCCAGCATTATCCTAACATAACATAAGGTAGGTGAATTTCAATCAACCGCACATACTGAAATAGCCTTATCATAATTTCTGAAGAGGGGTTACCTGAAATTAGGACCAGTTATTTTAATTACGCTATTTTCACATTATCATATTTGAAAATTAAGGGCCCCAGTTTTGCATATTTAAAAATATCTATCTTGGCTATATTAAGAGCAATATTTTTTAAAAGCTAAGAGATTCCAAATATACACACCAACATGTCTCGAGGCTCCACTATTTCATTATATGTTACCTTTATGCAATGTGTATTCATCCGTATATTGAGTTGTATTAACTTCCCTTTCTACTAATATAAATTGAACGGGCCCCTTTCTATCTTTCTCTTTCTAACGGTGGCTAGTATCCTCAGTTGAAGAATCCCAGGTTAATTTAAATTTTGATATTCTATTTCTATCTTACTTACTATGTTTAGGATTATGGTAATGTTATCCCTCTTTCTTGACATAAGGATTCTATTACCACACTTGGCTTCCATTTCTATCTCACTTCCTATGTTTAAGGATTATGGTAATGTTATCCTTCTTTATCGACATAAGAATTCTATTACCACACTTGGCTTCCATTTCTATCTTACTTCTTATGTTTAGGATTATGGTAATGTTATCCCTCTTTCTCAACATAAGAATTCTATTACCACACTTGGCTTCCATTTCTATCTCACTTTCTATGTTTAGGATTATAGTAATGTTATCCCTCTTTCTCGACATAAGCCTTCTCTTACAACACTTGGCTTCCATTTCTATCTCACTTCCTATGTTTAGGATTATAGTAATGTTATCCCCGTTTCTCGCCATAAAAATTCTCTTACCACACTTTGCTTCCATTTCTAACTCACTTCCTATGTTTAGGATTATGGTAATGTTATCCCTCTTTCTTGACATAAGAATTCTCTTACCACACTTGGCTTGTATTACTACCTCACTTCCTATGTTTAGGATTATGGCAATGCTTTCCCTCTTTCTCGACATAAGAATTCTCTTACCACACTTGGCTTCTATTTCTATCTCACTTCCTATGTTTAGGATTATGGTAATGTTATCCCTCTTTCTCGACATAAGAATTCTCTTACCACACTTGGCTTGTATTACTATCTCACTTCCTATGTTTAGAATTATAGTAATGTTATCCATCTTTGTCGACATAGGAATTATCTTACCACACTTATCTTCTATTTCTATCTCATTTCCTATGTTCAGGATTATGGTAATGTTATCCCTCTTTTTCGAAATAAGAATTCTATTACCACACTCGGCTTTCATTTCTATCTTACTTCCTATGTTTAGGATTATGGTAATGTTATCTCTCTTTCTCGACATAAGAATTCTCGTACCACACGTAGCTTCTATTTCTAATTCACTTCCTATGTTTAGGATTATGGTAATGTTATCCCTCTTTCTCGACATAAGAATTCTCTTACCACACGTAGCTTCTATTTCTAATTCACTTCCTATGTTTAGGATTATGGTAATGTTATCCCTCTCTCTCCAAATAAGAATTCTATTACCACACTTGGCTTCTATTTCTATCTCACTTCCTATGTTTAGGATTATGGTAATGTTATCCCTCTTTCTCGACATAAGAATTCTCTTACCACACTTGGCTTGTATTTCTATCTCACTTTCTATGTTTAGGATTATGGTAATCTTATCCCTCTTTCTCGAAATAAAAATTCTCTTACCACACTTGGCTTCCATTTCTATCTCACGTCCTATCTTTAGGCTAATGGTAATGTTATCCCTCTTTCTCGACATAAGAATTCTCTTACCACACTTGGCTTGTATTTCTATCTTACTTCCTATGTTTAGGATTATGGTAATGTTATTCCTCTTTCTCGAAATAAGAATTCTATTACCACACTTGGCTTCCATTTCAATCTTACTTCCTATGTTTAGGATTATAGTAATGTTATCCCTCTTTCTCGACATAAGAATTCTCTTACCACACTTAGCTTGTATTTCTATCTCACTTCCTATGTTTAGGGGTATAGTAATGTTATCTCTCTTTTTCGAAATAAGAATTCTATTACCACACTTGGCTTCCATTTCTATTGTACTTCCTATTGTCAGGATTATGGTGATGTTATCTCTCTTTCTCGACATAAGAATTCTCTTACCACACGTAGCTTCTATTTCTATCTCACTTCCTATGTTTAGGATTATGGCAATGTTATCCCTCTCTCTCCAAATAAGAATTCTATTACCACACTTGGCTTCTATGTTTAGGATTATAGTAATGTTATCCCTCTTTCTCGTCATAAGAATTCTCTTACCACACTTAGCTTGTATTTCTATCTCACTTCCTATGTTTAGGGGTATGGTAATGTTATCCCTCTTTTTCGAAATAAGAATTCTATTACCACACTTGGCTTCCATTTTTATCTCACTTCCTATGTTTAGGATTATGGTAATGTTATCTCTCTTTCTCGAAATAAGAATTCTATTACCACACTTGGCTTCCATTTCTATCTCACTTCCTATGTTTAGGATTATGGTAATGTTATCCTTCTTTATCGACATAAGAATTCTCTTACTACACTTTTCTTTTATTTCTATCTCACTTCCTATGTTTAAGATTATGGTAATGTTATCCTTCTTTCTCGACATAAGAATTCTCTGGCCACACTTGGCTTTTATTTCTATCTCACTTCCTATGTTTAGGAATATGGTCATTTCATCCCTCTTTGTCGACATTAGAATTCTTTCACCACACTTGGCTTCCCTTTTTATCTCACGTCCTATCTTTAGGCTAATGGTAATGTTATCCCTCTTTCTCGACATAAGAATTCTCTTACCACACTTAGCTTGTATTTCTATCTTACTTCCTATGTTTAGGCTAATGGTAATGTTATCCCTCTTTCTCGACATAAGAATTCTCTTACCACACTTAGCTTGTATTTCTATCTTACTTCCTATGTTTAGGATTATGGTAATGTTATCCCTCTTTCTCGAAATAAGAATTTTATTACGACACTTGGCTTCCATTTCTATCTCACTTCCTATGTTTAGGATTATGGTAATGTTATCCCTCTTTTTTGAAATAAGAATTCTCTTAACAGACTTGGCTTCCATTTCTATCTCACTTCCTATGTTTAGGATTATGGTAATGTTATCCCTCTTTCTCGACATAAGAATTCTCTTACCACACTTGGCTTGTATTTCTATCTCACTTTCTATGTTTAGGGGTATGGTAATGTTATTCCTCTTTCTCGAAATAAGAATTCTATTACCACACTTGGCTTCCATTTCTATCTCACTTCCTATGTTTAGGATTATAGTAATGTTATCTCTCTTTCTCGACATAAGAATTCTCTTACCACACTTATCTTCTATTTCTATCTCATTTCCTATGTTTAGGATTATGGTAATGTTATCCCTCTCTCTCGAAATAAGAATTCTATTACCACACTTGGTTTCAATTTCTATCTCACTTCCTATGTTTAGGATTATGGTAATGTTATCCCTCTTTCTCGACATAAGAATTCTCGGACCACACTTGGCTAGTATTTCTATCTTACTTTCTATGTTTAGGGGTATGGTAATGTTATCCCTCTTTCTTGACATAAGAAATCTCTTACCACACTTGGCTCCATTTATATCTCACTTCCTATGTGTTAGGATTATGGTAATGTTATCCCTCTTTCTTGACATAAGAATTCTCTTACCACACTTGGCTTGTATTTCTATCTCACTTCCTATGTTTAGGGGTATGGTAATGTTATCCCTCTTTTTTGAAATAAGAATTCTCTTAACAGACTTGGCTTCCATTTCTATCTCACTTCCTATGTTTAGGATTATGGTAATGTTATTCCTCTTTCTCGACATAAGAATTCTCTTACCACACTGGGCTTGTATTTCTATCTCACTTCCTATGTTTAGGATTATGGTAATGTTATCCCTCTTTCTCGAAATAAGAATTTTATTACCACACTTGGCTTCCATTTCTATCTCACTTCCTATGTTTAGGATTATGGTAATGTTATCCCTCTTTGTCGACATAAGAATTCTATTACCACACTTGGCTTCCATTTCTATCTCACTTTCTATGTTTAGGATTATGGTAATGTTATCCCTCTTTGTCGACATAAGAATTCTATTACCACACTTGTCTTCCATTTCTATCTCACTTTCTATGTTTAGGATTATGGTAATGTTATCCCTCTTTTTTGAAATAAGAATTCTCTTACCACACCTCGCTTCCATTTCTATCTCACTTCCTATGTTTAGGATTATGGTAATGTTATCCCTCTTTGTCGACATAAGAATTCTATTACCACACTTGGCTTCCATTTCTATCTCACTTTCTATGTTTAGGATTATGGTAATGTTATCCCTCTTTTTTGAAATATGAATTCTCTTACCACTCTTGGCTTCAATTTCTATCTCACTTCCTATGTTTAAGATTATGGTAATGTTATCCCTCTTTCTCGACATAAGAATTCTCTGACCACACTTGGCTAGTATTTCTATCTTACTTCCTATGTTTAGGGGTATGGTAATGTTATTCCTCTTTCTCGAAATAAGAATTCTATTACCACCCTTGGCTTCTATTTCTATTTCCCTCCCATGTTTAGGATTATCGTAATGTTATCACTCTTTCTCAACATAAGAATTCCATTACCGCACTTGGCTTACCATGTGCTGATATAAACTCTAATTCACCTCTCCATTTCAGTGCGTTCATTTCTTTCTACTATAAAGATAATGTAAGAGCTCGACTCAGAAATGAGTTAGATTTGGAGAGGTTGTTTGAAATTTAATTTGTCTATAAAACACTCCCACAATCTTATTGTACACATGTATACAATGCTGTAATGTAGTGTAGTGTATTTACTCAATTTTTTGGAGTTCCTACTCTAACAAGACAACTTGGTGTTTTTAAACTTTTATTTAAATGAAATTCATGAAACAAAATTAATAAAGATAAAAAAGTATATAATGTTAACTTTTAATGTACCATAGCTTGTGTACATGAAGTAGTTAAGGTGAATAGGCGGAATTATTTACTTAGATGAGGTGGCCGAGGAGTTGGGAGATGTTAAGTTGTTAGGAAGAAGGTAGAGACCATTTTGAAGAAGTGGTCTAAAGAGAACTCGGTTATATCTTTTTTCCTTTTTTTTACATAAACACCGCTTGTAATCTTGATGTACAGGGCCACATTTCTTTGATTGAAACTATGACAAACATTCTTCAATCAAACGAAATTTCCGGCCATTCACTTTATCGGGAAGAACTTTGGTTTAGGAACCATTATATTTTCTTTCTCTTTAGGATAAATTAGCAAGGTAGGAGCCACTTTCAAATTCTTCGTAAAAAATTTTCCTAACTTTACAAGTTCGGAACTAGAATGTTCGTAATTTGGGGACTTTAATAAGGCACAATCATATGGATATTCCTGACGTGTGTGTGCGCTTACAGCACTGAGCCTTCATAGAGATACTATAGAATTCTGAATATTTATGATCTCACAGTAGAGTAGAGGATGGTGATTGATAATGTCTTCGAAAAGGATTAATATATATGTATATATATATATATATATATATATATATATATATATATATATATATATATATATGTATATGTATATATATATATATATATGTATATATTTATATATATATATATATATATATATATATATATATATATATATATATATATATATTTATATATATATATATTGATATTGGATTAAGTCATATGTAATTTCAGTTATTGTGAAATATATTTATTAATGAATAGCTGAACAATTAAATAATTTCATACATATTATACTCGCCATTTTTCTCATTCATCTCTTGCCATTTACCAAATAGCTTTTGGATTCCTCTAAGGTAAAATTCAGATGGTTTGGACTACAAAATGTTGCCCATGAACATTTCACCTGGTCTTGTTCAAAATATTTTTTACTATTCAGACCATTTTGTAGTGAACAAAAAACATGGGAATCACTTGGTGCAAGTCTGGTGAATATAGTGGATGGGGTAGAACAGACCAGCTTAAGTCTAATATTTTTCCTGCGTGATTCTCAATGTACGTGGTATTGTGTTATCATGAAGAAGCACAACGTGTCTCTGGTTAACGACTGCAGGACATTTTAAAAGATTTTTATGCACACGTTGCAGCTGTTGGCAGTATACGTTTGCATTCCGCCCGCGAGTTCTCTTAGAACATCTTCAATACAGGCTGATGATCGTCCTGGTAGTGGTTCATCTGTCAATGATTGGTCCACAGAAGGAAAATTTGTAAACCATTTACGACTTGGCGATCAGTGATGGCATCTTGGCCATAAACAATACAAATTTTCTTTGTTGTATCTGAAGCTTTTTGGTTATTCTTAAACTCCCACAACATCAAATGTCGCATATGCAATTTTATTCCCCCATTTTATAGCATAATATTTTAGTTTAAATTATGATGCACACTTGTTTATTGCTGATCTAAGAATGAGCAATGAACACATTTTCTAAACAGGTAATTAACGGTCAAGGTTAAAACAATGGAAGTTCAAGATGCGCTGTTACATTTTTCCTCCATTAGACGGAAATTAGTTATGACTTAAACCAATATATATACTACTTAAAAGTTCCAGAAATTTCCATCACCGTAACAAATCAGATTCAGTACGGACTGCGCCCGCAAAGTTAGCCAAGCAGTATCCTCTATGTGGAAATGAAGAGGGTTGTAGAGCTACTTTCTTTTTTGTAACGTTTTGTCCACGTAATTGTAGGATTTTTCAATGGGTGATCACACAAATCAAACGATCTGCATTATTTTATTTGAGAATATTCTCAAAAACTCATATTTTGCATAGGAATCTTTTGGTGAGAATGTCGTATTACAGTGGAAGACATTATTTACGATGAGGGAGTCACTTACGCACTCACTCGTATCGACTTCAAGAGATCAGTTCTTTGCCCTTTGATTTGAAGACTCCTTCAGATTTCTAGGCCAAGACAATTATTTATCCCAGGTAAGTTACAAGACAGCCAATCTTATTGAAAATAAAATATTACACAGGTTTTTTCTTAAGGAAAGAAGCTTACATTTACTAAAAGATAGTCATATATCGACTATTTATCACAAGATAGGCGGTATTTAACAATCCCTTCATCGATATTATTTATAGCAGGTATCAAATTAACTTTCCTCACGCTCGTTTTCATTAACCGTGTTCCATATTCATTGTTTTTGTGACCACCATTCGTATGACATTCCTATGTCATAGTCATGTAATGATATTTCCTGTTATTTGTTTTAATCCCATTTCAGCGACACCTTATGCAACATATTCTTCTCTAGTCTGACTTTTATGACGCACTATCTAGTCGTACAAGGTGTTTCCTGATATTGAAGTACTTTCTCAACACATTTTTTTTTAACACTCGTGTATTTTCTACTAATTCATACGTTAATAACTGGTATTCAATCAAACTACCGATTGCAAAGACGCTAGTCCCACTATCAAAGGCCTTCACGACCTGCTGTCGCTCTCCATGTTTATGTGGTCTTTTTGCTTCTCCAGCCTGACAATGTTCTCGCTATACCAAACGTAATTTGTTTTTTAGTCTTTCATCTCCCAAAAGTGTTAATCTAGAAAAAAATGATTTGTATCCTTTTCTGGCTTCCAAAATACCCGTTCAAATTTGATGCAGTATTGATTTTTTATTTATTTTGGGGGGGGTCCATCATTTACACTCTTATATGTATGTAGATCAAATTTCATAGTTGATAGACCACTTTAAATGATCGCTCAGCCAACGCATCTTTAATAGCTTTGAGCTTCCATCAACTTGCAAAAAATCATAAACGTCTCTTTCATGATACGATACACTTTCTAATTTTGCAAGCGTAATTTTATCCCATCACACAAATATTTTTCTCTTAATTTCAATTTTATATAATTTTCTATTCGGCATATATATATATATATATATATATATATATATATATATATATATATATATATCTTATGAACGCGAAAGAATGATCAAATGAATCTAGCATACCACAAAAAATAAGATAAATGGAATAATTTTTTCTAGTGAAAAATGTATTTTTTTAATTAAAAAAAAAACCCGAGTGGATAAATACTTGCTTGTTTTAATGGAGATCAAAGAGGTTGTTTGCTACCTCACTGTGCTTGGTTCGTTCCTCGCCCCTCACGTATTTTTTCGTAATTAGGAAAAAACATTTTTCCCAAGAAAAAAATTATTACGTTTATCTTCTCTTTCTTTGCGGCATGTTGAATATATATATATATATATATACATATATATATATATATATATATATATATATATATATATATATATATATATATATATAATTTAGTTTGATTAATTGGATATTTTAAAGATGAGGCATTACAAGGTTTTTTGACCCTAATCTTACCTAACATAACTATACCTAGCCTAACCTAAGCTCTAGTCTTCTCATGCTAAAATATATAGACTTTAACCATAAATTTCTTAAAGATATAATTTATCTTGTGACAAAATTTGAGTAAATAAATACCTTATCTTCAAGAAATTTCTTGAAACCTCAATCAGTTTCATCGGTACTGAATATATTTTTACCTCAAAAAAGGAAATTAGGCAAGCATGTTCCTTCAGTCAAATTTATTTTAATATCTTTAGATACTAATCCTTGAAAAGTATTCGTCTCTGCTTTCGACATGAAAAAAACAAAAATTGACTGATATTTAAAGTAATCGCAGCGATTTTCTAAGACTTGGGGACAAGGTGGAATTTATGAAAGGATGAATAATATTACAACAATGGTAATATTTTATATTGTTTTTTTCCGACTTATAACGACCACTATATAGTATCTATCTATCTTTCGTTTATCCAGCTACCTAAATTATTTAATTAATGTGTGTAGAAGAAATTTGAGTACAGAGAATTCCTTTAAAATCTTTTATCTCTATTCTATTTCTACGATTATCTTCAAATAAGGGACACTTTATTAGCAGTAAGAGCCACTTTTTCTGGGGTGTTTTTCGAAAACAAACACGTAGTTACTTGATACTAACGTGTTTATGTTACGCAAATATGCTTTGCAGTAAATATTTTTCCACGGTGTTGTTGAATGCGATCAATGTTTTGTTCTGGATTAAACCGTTGGAACGTTCTATTCTTTTAAAGCCTTAGGGCTGTTTTTGAGTCCATTTTACTTTTAGTGTTTAAATTTTATTGCCTTCTGTTAGAAGAGGCAAAACTCAATAGTTATATATTTTTTTTCTCCAGCCAAGGATTGTTTTTCGCCTCCTAACAGTGTAATTGTGTTTGTCGGGATATATTAGTTTCCTTTGCTTTTTCACTTCTACAAACGTAAAAATTATTTTTGTTTTCGTTTAGTTTACAAAAAATATTTTTAATGTCGTCCCTAAACAAGCGATTCAGGTCAATTTAAAAATATAAAAACTAACGATGGCGTCTCCGTCCGGTAGTTAGTGATTGGGATTTATGAAAGTAAAAAGTTATGGAAGATAAGTCAAGTAGACATGTTTGCGTGCTAAGAACCAAGAGAATTCATTATCTTCATGCACTTCCCTTTGTTACATGACGAAGGCAAGTCCTCCTGTGGTGGCCACTACAAAGAGGCAATCCCTGTTGGCGTTCTGATTTTTAGGGCTAAGTTCACTAGGATTTCCTATGGGATTCATGGTTTTGTTATCAAGCATTTTTATCATACTTTTTTAATTCTATACATATTCTTCATTCTCCTTACCTCTCTCTTACCTCATTCACTCTGAATGAGTGAATGCAGATTAAGCTACGTTCCTTTTCAAAATCATAGCAGAATCTTTTCTCTTTAATATTTCGTATAGATGTACTCACATTTTCATTTTTTCTTGTCTATCTTCTTTACCATTTTCTCCTTCACTCGGCATTAAGACTAGAGCAATGTCGGAGGTTGGTTTTCATAATGTTTATTGACCTCCGTGAAAAGAAAATAAAGCTTTCAAATCTTTTGTTTTTTTCGCAAGACTTCATTCATGGATGAGATTTCGTTAAATAAAGGTAATCTTTTTTTTCCGCACATTTTGCGATGATTTTTCAATTATCTTAAAAATACCTAGATGTTTAAATAATAAAGACAAGCGCTGTTTTTAATCATGTATCTATTTTGTCTTCCTTAGCTCTTTCTCTCTATCTCTTTTCTTTTCATCGTCTCTTTTTAGTTCTTACTAAATTAAAAGAACTGTAAGGATGCTAGTAATTTTTCGAAAGTAAAAATTACATTAAAAATTAGTTTAACTATAATTCTAATTCAAACAACCCCTATGTCTAACTTCTTAAAATCATATTTTGCAGTCATCAATAAATTGTACGTTATTGGGAATATCATTCTCAATTTGCTGGAGAGGAGGCTGGCTATTCGTTCTTCTGCTAACTTGCAGAACCTTTCAGAGTAGGTATCTGGCTGTCTTAGGACTCCTGTACATTTATCTACTTGGCAGAGACTAGTATATGATTATTGACACTTAAACTTCTTTTTCTCAATCTTTATTTGGCGTGGCCATGTCAACTTTCTCTATTAGCAATTTGAGTTCTGCCTTTTGGCTATCAATTGTCCAGCCGTTCTTTTGTAAAAGTAGGTAGCCAAACCTATTAATCTTCGTATGCACTATTTATGCTTAATATTATAGCAGTAACATGATAATTCAGAATGGCTACTAATTAAACACAAGTGAGTCCGTAGTGCTCTTAACAAAATTAGTGAAAATTTAATTCATTGTTGTCTTAAAGAATATAGATACCGGAAGTTGTATTCTCTAGGTATAGAATTCATGAATCTGACTTGCAGTTTCTGATGTGAATAATTTATGGCTCTGTATCAAACTCGAAGTCCTAAACTTTGTTACTGGAGTTAAAATGTTTTCATTGTTCATTTCTACAAATTCAAGCAGAAAACCCCCGAATTTTGATTTTGCTTTATGCCGAATTTATTATGTCTATGATAGAGGCTAAATTTCGAGCTTAAATATATGCCTTCCTCGCATTCTAACATCTTCAACTTTAGCAGCATTGATTCGATTTATTTTTCATCGCTATTGTAGTACTTCGTCACATTTTCTCCCATTTTATACATTGTTATTTAATCTATTTCCAAACCCTTCAAAAGGATTTAGATACAACATGAAAAAAGGTATAAATTTAAGAGGAAGAATGGATAATTAGAGTTTGTTTGATATTCAAGCGATCTGCTCGGCTTGATTGAACCTCTTTCTTTTTTGCTTCATAACGTTTTTCAGCTTTATGATTTAAATAGTCTAACATTAACTACATAGATCATTTAAAAGGACTGTGAGCTTTAGACGAGTCTTTTCTATCCTCGGCCATTTTCGACCATTTAATCTTTTATGTTAACTTAATTTCGACTGTATAATAATCTTCCCTTTCAATTCTAAGACAATGAATCATATTGGCTGACGTTGAGTTAATTAAATCGGAAAAGAAGTTTTAAATGGTAAGACTTTAGCAAAAAGATCAGGAAATCAAACTGTTACAACTCGCGAGCTTAGGAACTAAACATAATAGTGAGTGCAATGAGAAAGATGAATGAGTGAGGTATGTGGTTGACTCTATTTATATTAATATGGCATGTTTTATGGTCTTCAAAAGAGATTACTCCTTGATTGGCCTCATCAAGTTCAATTTCTACCATGAACTTAAAAACAATTCTAGAAATAACTTTTCCATTGTGAGTTGACATTGAGATAATAATGCAAAAGTGTGCAATAAATTTAATATTAATTTTTCAACATAGAAACTATGGAACTACAGTAAATGATCTATGTGAGATAAGTCTGGTGTTGAATCGTCATTTTTTCAATGGCTTTAATTTCAGATATGTTTGAACTCATAAATTATTTACATAAGATATAAAGTGTTTTCTTGTCCTCATTTCATTCATTTTGTTCTATAGGAGCTAAGAAACGGATCATACTAAGCATATAATTTAATTATTCCAACCTAGTTGTTATTACGCTGAGAATTGCGTAATTCTGTTCCACTACGAAAGGCTACCCACGCAATTAGAGAAACTTCATTGTTAAAATTCTCTTTATAGTAATTTCGTTTTGTATTCATTTAGCTCTATGAATTAGATTCTACTTATTAAATCCATTTTTTCTAGTGCATTTAGGTATATATCTGTGTCACAATAGACAAAATTTTTAGAAAAGTTCTCATTTTCTGTAATTTCTGTATCGATATCTTCGAAAAACGAAAATTCATCTTCAGGAAGCAGTTTTTTATTCCTGTATATAAATCCTCAAAGAGAACGAAACAAAGCAATAGACTTCTTTTTATTGATGAATGCAGAAGCTATTTCTTCTCGATTTTATGGCCCTTATATATTTTCTGAATATCAAAAAATGGTAATATTTTATTTTCTGATCAGAAAATAGTCTTATTTCAAAATAAAAAACATTCGGATAGGAATAATTCTCTGTAGGGAACCAATGGAGCAGTTATTCAATAGATAAATTTTGTAGACATCACACACTGGCATTCAAGATTTTAGGGACCCCAGCCCTTAATACACAGGTCGAGTTTTAAGGCAGATGGTTAGCTATTGCATTCTTTGTCTTACTTATTTCTTAATTTTTATTTTTCTCACTTTTGTCTTAGTATATTCCTCTTACAATTAATTTTCCTTGTTTGGCCACAGTAACTTTCCTTTAACAATTCAAAGAAAAATCTCCCTTGCGCACCATGTCAGTTAACGTGTCATTTGAAAGCGCTAGATGGGATCTGGGAGGGATATGTAGAAATATCTTAAGAACTAAATAGATGGATCGCTTTAACGGGGAAGATATATAAAAGGACGTAACAAATTGGACAAATTATCAATGTAATCAGATTAATTGCCGTTTTTGTTGTAAAGGTCTTTAATAGTATCTGAGAAATGGAAAATGTTGCTGAAACATTTTTTGACCTAATTCAATTCTGTACGGCTTCTTACAAAACTCAGCCCATTCAGAGACTAAATGGGTTTCGGAGGCAGACGCTTTTACCTGGTGTTTTTAAAATATTTGAAACTTATATACGTGTTTTTTTTGTGTTACTTATTGTTTCTTTTCGTGCCTGTCTGTGTGTCTGCATCAGAAAATATTTCGCAGTGCCCATGTCTGTAGTTGTATTCATATGCCTTTGTTCCCACTTCTTTTTCTAAATACGAGAAAATTTATGATATGCGAAAGAAATGGATTCGTAAAGCAAATCTGCAAATGTTGTGTCAAATTATACAAAAGGGAAAACGGAGATCAATGCGAAGGATCCGGCGAGGCGTGATATCGAGTTAGGGGAAAATCTGGAGGCACCAGACGTCTCCAACTTTCTTTCTTAGATTGCTGGAAGTGTTTACCGAGAGGGAAGTATACCATCGCATTTCCACCTTCTTGCAGTTAAAAGGAAGAGGGGATGCACTTGTGGCGGGACTTGAGGAATTTCAGTTCTGGTTTTGCCAAATCTATTACAAATTAAGAGTCGAGGATTAAATGTAATAACCAATGCCTATTTTTGCGCCACTCTAATTAGAAAATTAGAGATTTGAAAATCATTATTCATCTTTTATTTCCTCTTGTGGCCTAAATTTGTATTATTACGAAGAAAAAAAAAATGTGTTTTTTTCTCCAGATAATATAGCTATTTTAACACCCGCCGCCAAGTTTTAAGAAAATGAACATTATCATCCCGAAAACTTTGGATCAGGGTTAGGTTATCAAGATCTAATCAAAAGTCCTACTTGTTCACTTGCTGGTCTTATTCCATTTTATAACTCCAGCAATACATAACATGATCATAATTCCTTAATTTATATGTTAAATTGGCCAAACTGAGATGCAGTTCTTATAGAAGTTGTGTTCTTTTAGCGTTTGTAATTTCTGTATTGACATTTCCATGCAAATCCATCTGGAAATTTTGTCTATTTACCAGTTTATTCTTTTGCACAACTCTCGCCCTTAACCTTTTTTTTAAAAAATCTATTTTGTTGTAACCAAAGAAATTTGTAGGAGTGGTTCTTCCACACGCAGAGGAAAAATGTCAATTTGGAATATTATGTCAGCCATGGGATGTGATAGTATAGAGGTTTTTAACTAAGCAAAGATTTTAAACTTTGTTACGTACCATCATCTTTCCATTTTTTAACTAACCTATGCTTTTTAACATCCTCTTCCTAAGATATCCATATAAAATTATCTTCTTTTCGGAAAATGGATATGAAAGTGATCTGTGATAATCAATGTTTAGATTACACGATGAACCCTTAAGCAACGTTGGAGCAGCTACGCTCAGTAAAGACTTCTAAGCGTAACATGAACCTTTAGACGTTCCAGTTGGGGCTAAATATTAGGGGCGATGTGAGTCTTATACCATTGATGATCATAAGATTTATCTGGGTTGTTTTAGAAAACGAAGCAAGTTCTCCATAGGTAGCATTTCAATCACAACGTGAAATTTGGGAAAAAGAATATAGGACAATATTTCATCAGGTGACGAAAATTTAGTTGAATAAAGTTTCTATTTGGAAATATTTAGCTTTAGCGATCATAATATTATTCGTATTATTGTATGTATCAATCCGGTTATGTTCGATAATAGATTAACAATACCGAAGGAGTCTAGACGGGAATTGCAAATTATAAATAGTAAGATAATTTACATATCCATTGACGATTTATACAATGATTTATATGGAATGCTTGAACATTTACCCTCGAAAACTGACAATATGAAAATACTCCACCTCTCTAAGATTTGGATATTGAACATAATACGCTTCCCCATAAAACTGGGAGGATGCTAAATTTACCTACCTAACCCAACGAGAAATAGATTATTAAATAATTTAACCTATTTAAGAACGACCACATTAATTGTGGTTTAGAAACGCATTGACACTTTAAACGATTTAACATCCTCTCTACAAATTTTATGCTATTGAAAATGTAGAAGAACAAAAACTAAACACAAACGTAACTGGTGTCTTGCACAAAAATTTCATGTCTCTCAGCCTTATAAAGATAAAGTAAACAATGGTTTGTCTAGTTGATTTGTTTGGAAGGAGAATGTTATGTAGATCAAATCCAACCACCAAAGAGATCCCTAGCAATTGGTATTGGCAGAAAGGGTAAAGTAACTCTTAGATTTTATATATAAATAAAGAATAGGAAAACTAAGAGAAAACACTTTCCTATCACAGGTTAATCATATTCCCAGACAAAAAATAAAATTTGCTTCTTCTGTATTCTGCCAAATTCGATTTAAATGTATTAGCCTGGGAGCAGATTACTTAAGTGAGTGAATACATATTAGTTGCTGTACAGGAGAAGTCTCCAAGGGTTAGGTGTGATTAGTTGAGTCCCACAAGGATTATTGCTGGGTCCAGTTCTAGTTTTATTTTATATAAATGACCCATACGTATGCTTGTTTTGTGAAAGTTTTAAATTGCGGGGATGACTAAAATTTACCGAGGCGAGCGCTCACTAATTAAATCCAGTCAAATTACAACTAAAATCAGATGAGGCAGTATAATGTGGTTTAATATTTGGCAATATAATTTGATGTTTCTAACTGAAAGGAAATGCATACGGTTTCGATTACATAACGTAATTTTTAACCATATTATGTTGCGCTATGCAGTCCGTTGTAAAGACATAGCTATCAATACTAGAAAGAGTATAAATGTTCTGAATCCGCGGGCGAATAAACTCATATATTATTGTAATTCTAAGGTTTATGGGAATTCATATATGAAATTTACTCCATGAAGACTAAATATATTCATTTCCAGTAAATAAATGTTATTTATGCTACAATCCTGAATTTGACTACGCTATACAAGATGTCCCAGAAAAAAGTTAACCGTACTTTGAATTATTATAACTCAAAAACTACTGGAGATATTTATGTCTTTCAGGTTTATTTTATTTAACAACTATGTATCTGTGGATTCTCTCAATTTCATTAAATTCCCTTTTATGATAATGATACATTAATGGGTTTAGTGGAGGCTATCAAAAATATGTTTGAACAAAGAAGTAAAGTAATGAAACAAAGCCTAGGAAGGCTAGGCCACCGTGCATTTTCAAGAGAAGCGTAGGGAGCCTAGGTAGTGGTTTTTGACCACGCTGTGGTATGGTCTCGTGATTATTGCTTACTAAGCAAATCAAAGCGTTCCTGTGTAAAAGTTTACTTCCATAGAACCTTATTAATCATGCAGTTAACAAAAGATCAACGCGTATTTGTAGTCACAAACTTTATTAAGACTGGCAGTATTAAACAAGTACAAGATTCATTTGAACAATATTTTCCAGGTAGGCACCCACAAAGCAAGCCCAGAATCGGAAAAAATGTTCGCAAATACCAACATGAAGGAACATGCTTAAATCAAAATAAAGGTCGTTCATGTCGTATGAGAACCATAAGAACAACAAAAAATATCGAAAATGTTCAGATGACACTTCTTCAAAATCGACATTTATCAGTCAGAAAGAATGGGTTACAATTGTCGAAGTCATCATTTAACTGCATTATTAAACATGACTTAAATTGGCATCCCTATAAGATGCATGCAAAACACCAGCTTCTTGAAACTGATTTTCCTCGTCGTAGACAATTTGTCGAATGGCTTCTCCATAAACCTGCTCGTTTCTAGGAAAACATTGTGATTGGTGACGAGGCAGCCTTTTTCATGAATGGAAAGGTAAATAAATAGCCATAACATTCGGCAATATGCGCCGCTGACCCCCCCCCCTCCATAATATTCAACTTCAACACACGTATTTGTCAGCAGATAGTGTCTCTGTGGATCGGAATATGCAGGAATGGCTATCTTGTCGGCCCATTGTTTTTCGAGAATAATTTGAATGGTGCTGCCTACCTGAGCATAATCAACGAAAGGATCTTCCTGGAACTCCGCCAGATTTACGGCAATCAATTCAATAGACTTTGGTAGATTCAGGACGGCGCACCAGCTCATAGACAGCTTGCTGTAAGAACAAAACTAAGAGAAACGTTTGACAACCGCATTCTCGCGCTAAATCATGCAATTGAATGGCCCTCAAGATCCCTTGACTTAACACCGTGCGATTATTTTTATGTGGATATCTAAATAATAGAGTGTTTTCTACTCCACCACAAAGCATCAACCAGTTAAAGGAAAAACACAAGTCAATTAAAAAAGTTGTTCAATCACTGCGATCAAATGCGTAACTGTTCTTGGAAAGAAATGGAAGAAAAGGTGCTTAGAAAGTTTAAAAATGAATTTGTATTACCCATATGAAGAGGTGTCTTTGTTAAAAATGGATTGAAATATACTTGTTGATTTTAAACTTCAAAGTTTCATTATTTTACTTCCTTGCGCAAACATAATTTTGATAGCCTCCACTAAACCCATTAGTCTATCAAGATCGTAAAAGGGAATTTAATGAAATTTCGAGAATCGACAGATAAATAGTTGTTAACTTGTTTTATTTTGCAAGACTAAAAAATCCTTAATAGGTTTTGAGTTATACTAATTCAAAGTATGGTTAAATTTTTCTAGGACACTTTGTATATCCTTTAAGATCGTTTGTCCTCAACCAAAGTATGAAGCTTAATTTTGATACCCCTTGAACAACAAAATATCAGTTTTTTTTGCAGAACAACGTATGCATATTTGACACATCAAGATAAATTAGGTAACCCTAGTGAAAAAGTGGTCTACGTCCTAAATGATTGTCATATTATGGAAAACTTCGTGTTATTTCATTTTGGAGGGAGAGCGTCTTATAAATTTACTGTCTTTATCAAACTGATATTTTGGAAGTTTCTACGTACCTACTTAATGATTATAAAACAAGTCTAATCATTTTCCTATACCAGAATTCAGAATAATTGTTCTGTAGTACTTAGGTTTTTAATACCAAATAAATATAAAACTTCGGTAATAACCAGTTTGTTTGAATTCGCATATCTAGGTAAAAACAGTTATACTTACTGATACTGAAATGGATATATTTTCGATTGGAACGTCTTCGACAACCGGTTCTTCAATATTTTCACTACAGGCATATTGGCACTGATGAGTTTGTGCTGCTCCTATAGTATGAAGTTACTAAGCCCAGTTGTGTAAGATGTTCAACAGAACTTATCCTACTTAGGTCAAGTTAGGTTCTGTTGTAAACACTACGAAGAGTGAATGTGTTTGAAGACCAAAACTAAAGGAACACTAAACTTGCTTTAAAGTTTACCAAGTTTGTGTTTAATTTCCGAATTTAATTCAGAAATATTTTTTTCGTTTCATTAATTATAAGTCATTTATTTCCTCTATTTTCCTCGGAAAACTGTCATAATTGGTTGCGTGCTTATGAATCAATTAATAGTCATTAGTTATCTAGGTTCTCTTGCTGTAGCCAAAGATGGGCTTAGTCTTCAGTAGAATGGAATTGCGCCAGGTGTTGTAAGGTCTTCCTACCTTTAGCCTTTTAAGTATTCTTTATTAGTTATTCAATTTTCATCAGGACAAGAGTCCTGAATTATAAACTTAAAGTCAACTTACTCTGGATCTAACTACCTGGTCACTGGAGTACAAATCCTTGCCAGAATCAATATAAAGTGGAAAAACCAGAAATATTACTTTTAAAAGTCGTATCCCCTTAAAACCTAGTTGCAAAAAAGGTCAGGCTCGAAATATTTTGGTGCTTTTCCGAAAGCTGATGCGATTTTCAATTACACCGGTTATGTACCTGTAACTCATTTTTAATTACCTATAAATCCATTACGGGGATTTTCCCCCCAAAAGACGTTTCTCCCGGCAAATATTATTATAAATTTGTAGCTTAGTATGTATAAGAGTTTCTACATACGTGGACTTTAATAGCAAATGAGACAGAAGAGTGAAGCCTACAACATACCACCGTTTATTTCAATTGTCACCTCTACTGTCTCCAACTGCAATTTATTCCCGTGGCATTTATTTCATAGCTTTGGACCCCAGAATTAATCGTCGCTATTATCTTTTAAACCTTGATTCTGTGTTGGTGTATGTTTTCATATTCATGTGAGCGAGTGCAATGTATGGAGCAAATATAGATGTGGAATTTACTATCTGCAAGTGGATCTGAAGGGCAAGGTATGTGAGTGGAAAAGAGAGGAAATCAATCCATCATTTCTCCTACTCTTTTTGTAGCGAAAATTCATCAGCCTGATAGATGACCAAGAAATGGATAGAATACAAAAAAAACACTGGGAGACTATTATATATAATAATTCAATGAATGCGTTCAGTGCCCTGATCTGGAGGGCTGTCAAGAGAAGCGTTCAGTGCCCTGATCTGGAGGACTCTCAAGAGAAGCGTTCAGTGCCCTGATCTGGAGGACCTGTCAAGAGAAACTTGATTTAAGGAGGTCCATTCTTCTTTTTTTTCCTTCCTTTATTCCGCAATTTACTTCTATCGTCCATCATAGATGCACGCACACCACCTAGACCTAGGGCATAATGGTTTACTAGTACTACTACTACTCCTTCATCATCATAATCATTATCATCGTCATTATTAATATTGGCACGTCCTCTAACCTTAATTTCACCGACCCGAAGAGAAGCGATGATTTTAACATTGTATGGTATCTTCTTTTAAACTCATGAAATCTTACTGCATTAGTAAAAAAATTAGGACATCACTAGCGTGGTTACTCATTTGGTTACCAGCGCATTCTAAGGGACGGAGAGTTGGTTTCTCTTGCGCACCGCCCCGAGTACCACGAAACTTCACCTTATTATCTACGACTTGAAAGCAAGTTAGCGTCAATGGCGCGTAATTTCCTTTTTTTCGCCTTAAATGACGATCTCAAAATGCTGGTGCTTCCCTGCGTGTAACAAGGGAAACTCTAATAACTGGAAAGATACCCTCCCTGACTGCCGCTGAAATTTCTTTGACTTTGATTAGCACCTTTATTACGAGAGTGTATATAATTTTAGGTTTCTGTGTGAGTGTGGGTCTATATTTATTATTTCATTTGTACAGTTGGACATAATTCTGAGAAACTCTTGGAGCATAGGTAGGTTTTATTCAGAGTTTAAAATTATGGTTGCCAACAATGTAATGATAAGAGGAAATTTCCTCGTTTAAGAATGGGATAGGGTGAATATACCATAAATAGTGTGGCTTTTTTTTAATTTCTTAATTTTTTTCTTCACCCCTTCACCTCATTTTCTTCGAGAAAAAAATATTCTGTTTCTTAGTTGTTTCCTTTACCTTCGCAAGGGTTAAAATATTTATTAGTCGTTGCTTCGTAGTCAGAAGCTACACGAGATAAATTCTCATAAAGATGGAACCCCTCTCTTCCATTGACCTTTAAATTCAGTGTTAATTGGAAGCCGTTGATGAGTCATTTATTTCCAATGTGCCGAACAAAGCCACTTCCATAGTACATGTCACCGATCTGATCGTGGTTCAGCGGATTCCCGTTAAAATATGATCATCATTTGATAGTATTCTTTTCCTCTCGTATATTTCAAAATCCTTTTTCTCTTTCCAATTAAAAAATACCAAAGTCTGAATTTATTTAAGTTTCTTGGAAAATTTCAAGAAAGATAAATTACGTGAATTCTGCTCGTTATCTTTGATGTTTGATGTTACTTAATATCCTCTAGCTTTTAGTTTTTCTTTTGAAATAGTTCGTTTAGTTGTTGTTTTTTCAATTAAGCATTTTAGAAACTCCTACGTAGTCACATCCCACTCAATCATATGTGCTGCTGATTATTCTGCACTTGATTCATAAAACTGTCTTGGAAAAAGAATCATTTCTCTTAAGCACACACTATTGATGTTATACTGGTTTAGGGCGTATTTTTTTTTGTTATTGCTGGAGATGAAGTTGAGGAGAGCGATAAAGTCAAAGAATCGTAGGGTTGACGTACTAGCAGGCAAAGCTGGCTATCGATTGAACCAAAGGCATAGAAAAAATTGTTTCTAACTTCAGTTGAGGTGCCGTTCGCTAATGAGAACCCATGACTATGGGTCATTCTTTTAATTTGTTTACTTCTTTGATGTACCCGGTGAAGTTTAGTCCACCTAGCTTGCACTGACTCCAGTAGAGAGTCAACCTTTTTTCTAAAACTTAAAAATTTGATTTGATATACCTCTCTATTCTTGAAACTTTTTTTCTACTCTCTTTCTCATGTTTAGTCCACCTAGCTTGCACTGACTCCAGTAGAGAGTCAACCTTTTTTCTAAAACTTAAAAATTTGATTTGATATACCTCTCTATTCTTGAAACTTTTTTTATACTCTCTTTCTCATGTTTTGGTCTACAAATTGCCTAATTTTCTTTCTCTTATGGAAATATAGCCAGAACCCCCCCCCCCCTCCTTTTCGAAGTCCATTTCCAGGTTTTTTCCAATACAATTGTACATTTTAATAATTTATGCTGACAGGTGCGTTTCAACTTTAATCAATTCTTTAGAACATTTCCGAAAGTATAAAATCTTAAAAAGTTTCTGCCATCCTTCTTTCACTACTTTCTTTCTTTATTTTAGTTAGGATGTTCCAATATGGATCAAATAATCTTTATATATATTGTATACATATATATGCAAATCTGTTGAAGACTATGGTTTATTTCGCCTTAATCAATTTCCTTTGGCAACTTTCTATTCTTCTAACATTCTTTTTTAGTCCATCTTGTCGATGGTAGATCACTTGTCCTGTATTCATCTCTCTTTTAAATGAATGGGTTTGGTAAAAAACAAACTAAATTGCTGAACTTTCGATCTTACGCGATCATCTTTGGAGCGTTTTTTCTTTCCTCCGTAACCAATGAAATGTGTTGGAGTCAGAATCAGGCTGAATGAAAAGAATGATGATGATGTTCAAAGTAAGTTTATAGTAATAGATAGAGAGTCGTAGAGAGAGTTTGGTGAAAACACACCCTTGATATTTTTGCCCTGGTGATTGGGACATCTCTTGAGTTTTTGTTTTGCTATGTTCTTCTCACTCTTTTGTATCTTTATACTTTAACAATTTTTGCTTTTTGATAAACTCTTTATATATATATATATATATATATATATATATATATATATATATATATATATATATATATATATATATATATATATATATTATATCTATATTTATTCTAACTTTTATACTTTCATACAAATTTTGACATATATATTTTTTCTAATTTTAAACTAAAAGAAAACGGTTTTATGGGGATACTTATTTCGCCTGGCTTGAGCGCAACGTTGAAGGAAACTAGCCAATCCGGTGAGCTGAATTTTAAAACAAATTTAATGATCGATTCCAGCTCAACGCTTGACTGTTGATGGCTGGCTTTTCTTCGTTTTTTAAGATGGCTTCTAAGTTGTTCAGTCTAGCTTTATTTCCCTCTTTTCTATTAATTACGGTGTTGTTAACTAGAATATCTCTCGTTAGGTTGATATTGTGCGTGCTCTGCATAGGATTTTTAGGCCCTCCGCTTTGACGATACATGATTAAACGTCTCGAAAGGTTAGTTGTTGTCATTCCAATATATTTTGAGTTATTATAAATTTTCAGTCTTTATTGGGACAGATAAACTCGTAAACCATGTTGGTTGACTTTAGATTCGAGGCGTTTTGGCAGCTGTTGTTTTTCATAAGGATATTGTTGGCTTTTGTTGTTTTATAGTATATAATAAGTTGAATTTTATCCATTTGATTCTTAACCTTCATGTTACGGTTATTAATTTCCTTGATGTTTTTTTCATCTATTTCATTGGTAAAAGATGAAAGAATACATAAAGACGCTCCGAAGATGATCGAATAAGATGAAAAGCTCAGCAATTAATTTGGTTTTTACCAAATACATTCATTTAAAAAAGAGATGAATACAAGACAAGTGATCTATCATCTATAAGATGGAATAAAAAAGACAGTTACAAGAATAGAAAGTTGTCAAAGGAAATTGATTAAGGCGAAATATACCATGGTCTTCAACAAATTTACATTCAAGAAATTTGTGGGCAGATCAAATTGATCGTTGCCACCATCATTCTCATTGCTTCCATCTGTGGATGAAAAATCCACATATTCTGGATTTGATACCGATTTTGATTTATTGTCACTATCTAGCTGAATTAATTGGGAGTTTCCTTGCACCCTATTTATATTTTGGTTTAATATGACAATTTTAAAGTCAAGAACTATATCTACACATAAGTTTCACCGGTATTTCTTACAATTGTAGTGCTTTCATTTAGAGGTAGGATATTTTCACACAAAGGTAATTATAATTATCTGTAGACCTAAGTCATATAAAAATAACCTTCTATTGTTAAAAATTAGGAGTTGCACTATCTTAGGAGATAAATATCACTCTTATTTTATTGAAGGGTCTTGAGAAGAAATAGTTTTCCCTGATCCTATCTTGACATTGTGTGATTTACTAAGTTAACTGTAATTATAACTTAACTTTAGCTAGGTCGTGTGCTGGCCAATTCTCTCCCGCTGTTGTTGCCTCGAAATTTTATATAAATTGAAAATGTATGAGCGTATAGGTGTGTGTAAATGTCACGTAGTGAAGTATCGGTGTAAGTGTTTCGGAGGATAAGTTTCAAGGATAGTGCCGATCCAATCGATTAGTTAGAGTAGAATCTCAAAGGATGTCGCAAAAGTTATGAAACGCTTTAACTATTTTGGGCTTAATGAGGACGAGCCAACCGCCACATTTTCCTCTTACGACTGGACGAGAAAAGGACCAACCGAGAGGCCTTCCATTTAATTGCCTTTATCTTTGATCCAGCCAATTATCTCGGCATTATCGATTTTTTTCCCTACATCCGCGCGTTTGTTTTATCTGTTTAATTAAATTTATTCTGTTTGGTGGCTTTACTTAGCTCAAATTTTCCAATTTAAACGCGTTTGCTTCCAGAGTTTTCAGAGTTGATTCCGTGTTTTAAATAAATATAACTACGTACTTGGATAAATATAAATCTAGTATTACTTGCTAAATATAAGGTGTACACAAAGTAAATTGAGGTTTGTAAATATAAGGCGTACACAAGGTAAATTGAGGTTTGTAAATATATACATGATTTCAAAGTTATATTCATCTTTCATTAGAGTTTTGTCCGTATTGAATTATTTAAGGTGGGAAATTACCCTTATTTTTCCACAATTGGTGCCCTGACCCTGGAATTAGAAATCCATGGTGAGTTTCGTTAAAATCTTTGGGTGGCATAGGGCTTTGAGTACCCACCTTAGTAAATATATTTAGTATTTGGTTAGTGACAAAGCTCTTGATTCTAAGACTACATTCTCGAACAAAGAAATTAAAGGTTGACTTCGATAAAATTGTGTCTTCAGATCAAATAATATTAAAGGAAATTGACGAAAATGAATTGGAAAAAGAAATCATGGAGGATTCCACACGCAAGATTGAAATTATAAATGGAATCTATGTCGGCCTAAAGTGTGTTGGAGAGATAAACGAGGCTAAACCATCAGAGATTTGTAGTGAGTTGAAAGAAATTCAGCTAAAAAAAATTATTTATCAGTATTTTCCGGACATATTATCTATTGGACAAACTTTAATGACCATCATTTTAATACCATTCATGTTTTGGATATTTTGGAAATATCAACTCGCTAAAAGATTGCTTATCTTATGGAACAATTAACCGCAGACGCAGTTCGCCCTCTTGATGCATTACCATTTCTGGTGATCATTATAACAAGGCTTATGAATTACTCAAATTTACATAGGGTAATAAATGGCGAATCATTCAAATCCATATATATTCGATTACTGACTTAGAAGAACCAAAATGCAATTCTATAGCCCACTCAGATTATAGGGCCTCGTACCAGTGTCATTTGAGAAGCTTCAAAGCTCTTAGTTTAGATATTAAATGTTTAAGGTTTTTCTTTATAACAATATTGATGCGTAAATTGTCCTCTCCCATAAAAGATCAAATCAAAAGGTTGCTTAAAAATGGCTTTGACTACATATTTTGCAGTTAAATCTCTTCCAAGATGCCTTGGAAGAAGAGATTTTATCGTTACAGCAGAGTTATGGGCAGTCAAGAGGTGAAACAAACATTAAATTTTCGAGTAAAAAACAAATCTAAACATTTAACGTCATTGAATAGGGTTACTATGAAATGCCCCAACTCTTCTCACTCAAATCGGAGCGCACTGTGTTGTAATCACCATAAGGTTTGTGAATGCCTTAAATATCTTTTCCATTCCGATAAATTAAATCAAGCTAAAATATTGAAATTATGGACCAATTGTTTATGCTCGAATTTAACTCTACCAGAACTTTAGTCCATGACTCATCTAACAGCAATTCTTGCATTCACACTTTTCTATCTCTTCTCTTTCCGACATCCCATATACCTGTCACGTTCTATAAGCCATCTTGATAGTATCATTGACTTGGATTAATTGGCTAAGCATAGATGGCTTTGTGACAAACCTGGCCATTACTGAAATGCATTTAATTCACACTCAATCCTGGATTAGTCGTCTTTCATGATACGCACTGACTCACACCACCATACGGCTACCTAAATCATGCTTCCATATACATTCTTATCGACTGTTTATTTTCCGTTTTCAATCCGTCAATATGCGTTTCAGATGCTGTTTATTTGAGGCAAATATTATTACCTTTCTCATCAATTTTTACCATCATCATCGTCTCATTTATCATATTCACTGAATAGTGTCCCCAACTGCGTTGAGGATCGGGCATAAGTTAAGGAAAGTTTAGCACTAGCTAGTGTTTTAGTGGTCCAAGAATTTTTCTCTAATGGCTATACCGGCTCTTCAACATTCAGAAATATTCACTCTCCATAATTTTACCTTTCTTTCTGCTTCACCTTTAAAAAAACAAGCAATCTGATAGAAATAACGTAGTTGTTAGTTTTATGACAATAAAACATAAACATATTAGGTTGAGGAATAAGTTCTTGCGTTTTTTTTAATGTTGTGTTGATTTAAGTTTTGTTGGCGTGATTTGTGCACATATTAAGAAACAATAATAAATAATGAGAGCAGCGTAGACTATTGAGATTTTGCTTAGGCTAAAAGCTCAATAAGTCATTGTGGTTTATTTAAAAGTTGTGCTAATTTAATTTTTGCTCTGTACCCTCAAAATGGAATGTCAAGTTGAAAGAAAGTCGCATTTTCGACACTTATTGTTATTCATTTTCAATCGAGACGGGAACAATGCAAACGCAGCCAAAGCTCGTCACCATATTTGTGCTATATAGAGAAAATGCTTTATCAGAAAGGACAGCTCAATAGTGGTTTTCACGTTTCAAAAACGGTCATTCCAGTCTTAATGACGAAGAACGTTCTGGTCGTCCCATTAAGTTGGATGGAGATCGATTGAACGACCTTCTTCATGAAAATCTTTGTCAATCGACTAGAGAATTGGCTATACAATCGGCGTGTGATCAGAAAACTGTAGTGAATTACCTTCATTTGATGGGGCAATTTCAAAAACTCGGTGCATGGGTTCCGCACGCTTTGAGCGAAAACAACAAACTTTAACGCTCCATGATTGCCGCAGGTTTGCTTGCTCGTCAGAAAGCTATTCGTGGATATAAAGACAGATTTCTTCACCGCATCATCACTGGCGACGGAAAGGGGTGTGTTTATGTCAACATGAACCATCAAAAACAATGGCTTAGCCCCAATAAAAAAACACTTCCGCGATTAAAGCAAGGACTTCATTCACGAAAGATGTTGTGTGTATGGTGGGATTGTGAAGGCATCATTCTTTATGAGCTCCTTGCGGACAACGAGATTGTCAATGCAGAACTCTAGTTCAACAAATGTATCGACTCGCCGAGCTATTCGTGAAAAGCGACCTCATCGACGTTATGGAGTCCTTCTGCGACATGACCTTGCTCGTTCTCCTCACATTACCAATATGACAAAAGACGCCATCCAACGCTTAATTGGGAAATACTGCCACATCCTCCATATTCGCCAGACTTGGCTCCATCGGATTTCCATCTGTTTCGATCGCTCTCCAACAATTTGCGCGGCGTTTCGTTCAATACTTATGTGGAATTAAGAACCTGGTTAAACGAATTCTTCGAGTCAAAATCCAAAGATTTTTATTGCAGAGGCATCTAAAAACTAGTTGAACGTTGGGAAGAAGTCGTAAATAACAACGGAGAATACATTATTGATTAAATTGCAAATGTTATCAATTAAAAATGAAGTTCTTCTAAAATTGTTAATGGTAATGAATAAATTTGATAAAACCGCAAGAACTTATTCCTCAACCCAATAGATTCCATCATCAACATCAATTATATCTTTTGTTTTCTATCATCATCTTCATTATCATTATCACAATTATAGTAACATTAAATCATACTTACCAAAGCTTGCACACAACTCCTTATTCATTTTAAGTCTATATTTTAAAACGCAGCTTCCGTTTTCCGAATAGCAACTACAAAAAGTCGTGGTGATTGTTTTATGCCAATCAGAGAATCGATCCAGGTAAGTGTGGCGAATAGGATTAAAAGAACGTTCTACATTTTGTGCAAGTTAAAATATATAGAAGATACATTACATATCTCTAGTACGCTAACTATAAGTGCAATGAAGTGTAAATTATCCCAAGAGGAGATATATTTTAAGAACAAAATCAATTAAAATAAATTGTTAGGTGCTTTAACACTGATCTGCAATCATTTTAGTAGCTATTTTATTTCTCATTTGGGCCCTACATTATAATGTGGGAACGGAACCACGTATTCGGTGAGTTAATACACCCGATGTGGTTTAATATCGCCGTAATTGAAGCTGTTTCCATTCGGCTAGCTTGGAGTCCGTGTGAAAAACATAAAGACAGAATTATTACATAGGAGATCGTAAGAAATGACCGTCAATAATACTTCCTAGGATATCTGGCCCAGGTCCCTTATTTACGCTTGGATATTATTCTTTACGTCCATAATTGTCCGCGACCTGTTAAAATAGACCTTATCCTTCGAATAACACCAGATAAAATAGTAGGGTGTTAGTAGACAAGCAGAACGCCACCGAGTTGACATTGCCAGATTATCTATCCTCTACACTCCGTTGAACACGAGTACAATTTGCTACATTTGGGGCTTAGCGTCGTCTCCTTGCGCGTTTGCAATCGACAATTGAACCCAATTGCCAAAATGGCGCAACCGATTCTCGAATAATCGAATCGGATAAAGGCATTCGCATGTTGAAATAACAGGAATATGCTAGTGGTGTATTTTTCCATAATTAATTCAAAAAGATTTATTTATATATTATTAAATCTAAGAGAAGACTGCATAGATATATCTTCTACACATTTCTACTTCCACTTTCAGTTGGAAATGCTCGCGTTATGTTTAGGTTTAAATTAAATTCAAAGAATTTTGGATTGAGCATTTGAATGAATAGCGATTCTAAAATGTAATTTCAAAAGATTCCTACGTAGAAGCAAAAGAAATAATTTGAATGTGAAAATGAAATCGTTGCAAGAATTAAAGTTATTTGTCACCGAAAGAAATTCTGAATTAACAATAGGTTTAACTGTGAAGTGAGGAAAAAAACTGCAAATATTTGTTTTTTCAAAGGATATACCAATTGATGGTAGGTAAAGGGTTGCAAAGCAACACATCATCGTACTACATCACGTAATACATTCTCCCACGTGTTTTAAATTGAAGGATTCTGATGGTCGAGTTCTCAGGATACTTATGTTGTTGCATAAAGCCTCATACATAATTGGAAAAAATGGTACAACTCAAGCAAATATGAATATATTTTATTAGAGTTATATACTGCAACCAGATGTTGCAAAATATCATTTAATTGAGTTCGCAGAGGAATAGCCAACTTTGGCTAAATATATTTTAGCAAAAATTCACAAAATGTATTATTTTCATATTTGCTGAATAAAAGAAATGTTCTTCGCACGTTTTTCTTTTTTAACCTACATTAAAATAAAATTTATATGGGAAAATTTGGTACCTGACCTCATATCTACTAACATTAATATTATTAGTTTGTTCCATGTGAGCTTCCGTGTCGAGAAGAGCAGAAGTCGTGTTTTTGAAGTGGGCCCAAACTCCCTTGGTCGGAAAATAGCATTTGCTGAACTCATGAAGGTTGTTTCTTTTTCAAAGTCGGGGCATTTTATTAAAAAAAGCTAAAATGAATTATTTACTAAAGCAATTGCATCTTCATTGCAGACTCAATATAGAGTGTAGCTGAATATTTGAAGAGGCCCTTGTTTTATTCAATATCAATAAAGTTACACAAGAAATTAAAGTAATTTTCAAGTATAAATTTTGTGAGGGTATGGAACGTACACACTCACATGCCGCCAGGCGATCGTGGGAACGAAAGAGATTTGTCGTCTGAGTTGACCTTCGTCTCCTCCCACGTTCCCTCTGACATTCTACCTCTCTCCTCTGCCTTCCCCCTGACCTAAGTCGTTATCCCCCCCCCCAACAGGCGACCGGAAGTCTGACGGAAGGAGATTCAAGTGAGTCATTCCCTGATATTATTATTTATAATTGCTGTCAACCCAGACTAATCCGTGTTTAATATTTAATCCTTATTTACTAAAATGCCCGTTAAACTATTGCTACTAATTATTATTTTGTTGTAAAGTAAAGTTTATTTTTGTACGTATGTTTATTTGGTGGCTCCTCCTTTTTGACGTACCCTTAGCAACACTTTAATTAAGAATCCCTTTGGCTAATTTATTCAACCTGTATTATACACTCTTAGAATTTAACAATCAGAAACCTCCCCCCAGTAACAAGTGGGACTTTTATAGTGAGAATCCTGGCCGTGGCACAACCCGCCTCTAACCAGCCTTCGCATGTTCAGTAGGAATTAAATCATATATATATATATATATATATATATATATATATGAATGCAATATCCCGCAGGAAAAAATGAAAAGATGTTTCCAAGTACTTTCGAACTTTATTAAGTTCCTTATCAAGGATAACTACAAGAAATAGTATTATATTAGAGGTATATATACGAAAGAAAAATATGAAAGACCGCCTCAAAAACAAGAAATCACCAATGAGGAACAGGGAAGGGGGAAGGTAAAAAAAACACATTGAGGATTACAAGAAGCAGGTAGTAAGTTCAAACTAAGTCGAAGGAAGGGGTAACAGATTCCAAGAAATGGAGATTTCTTGTTTTTGAGGCGGTCTTTCATATTTTTCTTTCGTATATATACCTCTAATATAATACTATTTCTTGTAGTTATCTTTGATAAGGAACATAATAAAGTTCGAGAGTACTTGGAAATACCTTTTCATTTTTTCCTGCCGGATATTGCATTCATTTGCCACCCTCACGTGATACTTTGTGAGTTTTTCATATATATATATATATATATATATATATATATATATATATATATATATATATATATATATATATATATATAATGATCTGAAATTGAGTTATAGGGTCTCAATACCATCGACTTAAACAAAAGCGGTGTGTCCAGATCAAGGACTAGAATAATTATTGGACCGGACTATGAGCAATTCTGGTTTTATTCAATATCAATAAAGTTACAGAAGAAATTAAAGTAATTTTCAAGTATAAATTTCAAATTTGTACTGATTGATGTTCAACCTGCTGATAATATCAACATAATAATTCGGGGGAGCGCCAATAGAAACATAACTGCTCATGTTGGTTCAATAAGTTTCGGTCAGGAAACGTAGCAATATTTAACCTCGAGGGTGGTTCAAACCTGTTTAATGGTGAAGCTTTATTGGCTGCAATGTCAATCATACCCAAACCAACAGTTCGAATACTTTCTGAAGACTTTTTGACTTTAGCCGTTACCATATAACGCCAACCTAAGGTAATAGGAAAATTTTAATTATAAAGTGAAACAGTCAAGTCCACATGATTTGAATGAAACTCCTGTTCATTGCATGTTGTTAGAGAGAGTCGGGATCAATTTTAAATATTTTATTTAAAATTTACCTGCGAGATAAAATTGATCCTACATGGTAAAAGTACGAGGTCTAGTGAATGCATAGACAGGAATGAACATCCAAGTCATATTTCAATGTCAAATTTGCTCCCAAGACGTTTATGGTTACACATTACTTGATACGTGAAACAATCCTTTATTTTTCAAATGCAGAACTGAAGAAAACAAGAAAGCGCATTAGTTTTGTTGTCTCATTTGAAATACATTCACAATGGGACGTCAAACGACCTGCATTGATCAATAAACCTAAACCAATAATGATATATTACAATGCCATGTCCAGACTTCTAAACTGGATCTGTCTAAGCTTAGAGAATTTGCAACTTCTTTGTACTTTATATTCGCAATAAAAATTGTAATAATAAGGAAAATTTAATTCTTGTTTTATAAGGAATTTGTGACCAATAGAATTAAGTATTATGTCAGAAATTGGATATTGACGCAAACGTATTATATTTTAATTAAATATTCACTCTTTTTTGTCGTCTTAAACTTACTATTCAAAAAATATTTAATGTTGAAAAATAATGCATATGGAATTTTTCATATATACTCTTGATTCTTAATTCTACACTACTTAAATTTCTATTTTTCTTTAGTTTGATTATTTCCACTCTTTCTCTTATTCCTTCTCGATTACCAAATCCATCATCATACAATCTCTCTCCCCGTAAATATTATTTTTCTTGGTTCCTATTCCAACCCCTGTTTATACAATGAGGATATATATATTTTTCTCCCACCTATCTCGTTTATTTGGGGGTTTTCTTGCTGTTTTTTACTTCTTGCGGGCGACTCTATATCTCACTATGTTGGTCGGTCGGTCGGTCCACGTTTTGCTTTTTTTGTTTTGGTAATAACATTGTAACTATTCGGCCAATTTTAACGAAGTTTGGAATACTTTTGTTGTTTTACATTCTCTTTTAAAAAATATAATTGGCAAGGTCCTCCAAAGGTTAGTCCGAGAATTAGTGAAAGTTTCGAAGGTCGTAAAGTCGTAAATAAGAATAAGTAAGAGCACGTGACTTTGGTCAGCAAACCTTGTTTATTTTACGCCAAACGTTAGCCTCAGCGAAAGTGGTTAAATGGTTAAGTGATGATCACTGGATTATCAGTAGCAAGGTGTTCCTTGCTTCTGCGTTCCTAGTTTTTAAAATAGGGATTTGTACCTGCAATTACCTCTAGGCAGGAAACTCTCTCTAGTATTTTTGCTATTTTACCTAACAAATGAGAGTATCCCTAAAGGAATTTATTTAGGGAATATTTTTCAAGGTGGTAAAATTATTCGAGTTAAGATTTTTGTAATCATCATCATCACTACCTCTATAATTTAAGAAGGGGATTTTTTTGAGTATTTGAATAATAATTTCATCTTAGTTTGGTTATGATTTATGTTTTTTATCAAAGTTATTTCTAATAATTCTTTTATAATATAAAAAAACAAAATGGTGAAGTTCAGAAATAAATATAAGTATTGAAATTTTGTGAATTTTTTTAAAACCCAAAGAATTACAAATGGTGAAGTTCAGAAAATTTATTTTTATATATCTTCTTCTATAACTATATTTTAGCAACGTGAAATTTTAAAAGGGGTGAATTTTAGTTTAGAATTCCTTTTTAAAATTATTATAATTGGCGAAGTTCAGAAAATATATAAAAATTTAACCATGGCTGCTTTTTTATAGATTTTAAATTTTAATCTTAGTAGTGAAGCGCAGCTCCCCCCGTAGGAAGGAAGTAGTAAAGTCATTGCTTGGTATATGTAAATACGCGGAATGGCCAATATAGAATACTATTTGTGAAACTCGAACCTCGAAGGGATTGTGAATCTATAAAACTTACTCATCCTTAACACCTCTGCTACAGTACTGTTTTCCATACTAAAACTGATACCCAGTTACAGGAAATTCTCATAGCCAATTGGAAGAAGTTTCAGGAGAGGTGTTCGCTCTACCAGCCACGGCCAACTTCAGTCGCTCATATGATTTTACAGTTATGTGCAAATGCCACAATTAATCGTGTCAATCTACACTGATTTTCGTCCAGAGTGAAAATTTAATATAAAATTACTATAATGAAAGATGGAGTGTTTGGGTCGTATTTCGTATAAATATACTAGATAGAAGAGTTAAAAATAAAATAAATTAATTTTATTAATATCTTTTACGTTATTTCCAGCACTACTGTCGAAACAATTGGAAACTGTATTGTTTCAAAACAGGGGTGTAAAATTTTCCTCAACTTTTCCTTTTCCAACTTAATTAACTTTATATATTTACTTAACTTTTACTCATCGATATTAAAATAATATTTGCATTAACATTTGGCTATTTAAACTTTTATCTCTATAATTAATTTACCAACCTAACGTGTTATGTGAACTATTATTACTTGGCAACACTACAGAAAATCCTAGCGGTAGTCATTCAAATTTATTCGAGGATTTATAGTACATATAAATAATTATATTATAGTTAACTTGCCTTTGTCCGAAACATTTGAACAATGTGAAATTACTAATTTGAGTAACTATACCTTACACATGTCCTCATTTCACCAAAATTCCTATTTCCTCTACGAGACTTTAAAAAGAATTCTTTCGAAGAAACTACGTAAGTCATAAAAAAAAACAGCCATGGTTAATTTTTTATAATTTTTTGGAACTTCGCTAATTATAATAATTTTAAAAAGAAACTCTAAACTAAATTTTTCCCCTTTCAAAATATCCCGTTGCTAAAATATAGAGTTATAGAAGAAGATATATAAAATTGAATTTTCTGAACTTCACCATTTGTAATACTTTGGGTTTTAAAAAATATACAAAATTTCTATACTTATATTTATTTCTAAACTTCACCATTTTGTTTTTTGATATTATAAAAGAATTATTCAGAAATAACTTTGATAAAAAACATAATTCATAACCAAACTAAGATAAAATTATTATTCAAATACTAAAAAAAAATCCCCTCTTTAAATTATAGAGTTAGTGATGATGATGATGATATAATAATCTTCAGAGTTTAAAACTTCACATATGCAGTAGATATTCTACGCATATCGTTATTACGTGAAGTTCTAACCAATACATCCCAAACGCACAAATGGTGGTCCACTTTCAAGAATTTTCTCTTTGGGAATTGATTCTACATTACCTTACATTCAAATAGACAAAGGCACAGTGAATTTTGACCTTTTTGTTAAGGTTGAAGTTTTGTCATCTGTTTCAGAGAAAGCAAAATTATCAAGAACTGGAAGCCCCTTCCACTTGCTATCCTAATCTAG
This sequence comes from Ceratothoa steindachneri, assembly GCA_963969495.1. Classification (NCBI taxonomy): domain Eukaryota; kingdom Metazoa; phylum Arthropoda; class Malacostraca; order Isopoda; family Cymothoidae; genus Ceratothoa; species Ceratothoa steindachneri. The sequence continues at coordinate 185,991,716 of OZ018325.1, forward strand.
AACTCTCATATTTTTGCCTTTAATTCCTTAGAATTAAAGTATTATTTAGATGATTTAGATTCATTCTGTGGTACTGATTCAAATGAAATATTTACACTTTTTATGAAAACTTTATCTAAGAACTGGCCCCTAAACTTGCCAAGATTTTTAAAAGTCTTCTGGTCTCTGGTAGTTTTTCAGTGTCCTGGCGAACTGCTAATATTTCTCCAATTCCTAATGGAGCCTTCCCTATAATCATTTCCTTGAAATATTCACAAATTTCTCTTACTCAAATTCTTTCAAAAGCTTATGAAAAGTTATTAGCAAGAAGACCATACAAGGTTTTGAATAAAGTATTTTTGCCTCTTATACAATTTGGTTTCAGAAACAACCTTATAACCTATTGGTATTAACTAATGATCTACAATCCTCTTTGTATGCTCGCTCTGAAGCCAGGGATATTTCCCTCGATTTTAGCTCTCCTTTGGATTTAGTGAATCATGTCTTTATTGTATAGGTTGCATTTGATGGGTATTTTTGGTCCAATTATCTATTCAGAGAATTTTGTCTGGCCATCAGCATTGTATTTTAGTTGATGAAAGTTCTAGCTCTTTTAAACCGGTTTTATTTGCCGTTCCACAGGGTAGTGTTTCGGCTTCCTTCATTTTATTGTACACTGCCGACATGTGGTCAAATTTAGAAAATAAATTAATTGCTTATGTTGATGATAGTACCTTGTATGCCTCACCTAACTCTTCTAATAATCGTGCTTTGGTGGATGATTCCCTAAATAGAGACCTTTTTATAATACAGTTATGGTGTCTTAAATGGAGCATGAAGCTAAGCCCAAGCAAGACACAATCTATAATTGTTAGCAGATCGAGGACTCATGACCCTCCTCACCACCCTTGTTTCTCTATGGGTTTCTTTAATGGTCACTTGCTCCTTTAAACTCTTGGGTGTTTTGATAGATGACAAGCTTACTTTTGAGAAGCATCTGAGATCTATGGTTTCCTATATTGCACAGAAAACTGGACTACTTCGTAAGTGCTTCAGGGCACTAGGTAATGAAGACGCTGATTTAAAATCTTTTGACGCATTCATCTTACCATGTTTTGAGTATTGCATGCCTATATGGCTTTCTACAGCTATGTATCATTGTCGAGGGAGGGCCGATATATATCTATCTATGTAGGGGGACTAGATTAGCTGAGTGGTGAGGGAAAGAGCGGAAGGGAGCCCAGGCGACCTGACCTCGGCACCGTTACCAGATGATGGGGTAAGATAATGAGGAGGAATAAATGGAGAGCTACTGTTTTCTGAGCAAGCAAGCAAATAACAAAAGCGAGTGCAGATTGGCTGTTAATTACTAGCAATGGCTGAATGCTGTTCTGGGTTATTTAAAAGAGAAGTAGAAAAATAATATTTAATAACAACGAATTGGGATTATCCAGGACTTTGAGGGCTCGATAGTCGGGCAAAAGGGACAAACTAATGAGTTTAAGGCAGGTAAATAACCAAACTCGGATTAGGTCTTCAAAAGGCTGCGCTGAGCCAAAATTCAAATAAATAATTAGGGGATAACCTGATTAAGGAATCCGCACGCATTGATGTCTTGCACAAGTTAAAGCTTGAACAGTAAATGGATGGTAGGCAATTCGAGGAGAAGAATTACAGAACGTTGAGATTTACCTCAGAATACCTTGACGAGGGAGTACTTGCGCTGGTGAACGAGAACGACCGTTCCTTGGAAATTGCCAATTGACTAGGGCGGAATTCCGACGGGAGAACGAAAGCGAAGCCAAATTGAGAAGAGATGTGTCTCATACTGGATTGCGAGCATGTACCATCTTGTTCCGACCGAACCTGACGTTAAATACGGGCTGGCGATGGTGGTAAAATCGCTTCCGGCCACGGAATGGGTTCTCCCAAGGTGAACATATAGCTGGGGGGGAGGTGAACATCTTCCAGCCAGGAATTTGATGACTTTCGTTATTCACGTATGCTCATATGCTTCCGGATGGTATGCGGGAGGCAATATTCCCACAAGGCTTGGGTGTGGAAACCTCCATAAGTAAATACAGCCTGGTTCCGAAGCCTCTTCGCGTGGCTTTCAGGCTTGTTCTCTCGACCTTTGACCTCGTGTGTGATAGCCACGTGGGTTTTTAGGGTCCACGTGGGGCTTTCTTGACTCAATTCTTTCATAGTCATCTTAAATTATTAGACTGAGCTTTAAATTATATTCGTTTCATTCTACCAGACTTAACAATCGATTTGGAGAAACGTAAAAGAATCAGTGGTTTGTCTCTCTTGTACAAGATTTTCCATAATATTAACCATCCTTTGTACTTGAGACTACCTGCTCATTTTATCCACATAGATCTACTAGGCTTACCTTAGCTCTGAGTGACTATGCATTTTCCAATATTAACTTCAAAACTAATGAGTTTTCCAAATGTTTTGTTCTATATTAATGCAAATTATGGAACGATCTTCCAAATGAAATTGTTCATTGTGCTAACCTGAATGCTTTTAAATCTGCTGTTAATTAATTTTTTTATAATTTATATTCTTGTCTGAAGGATTAGCTGGGACAGACAGACACATTGTTATTTATATTTTTAGTTTAGTTTTAAATAATTGTTTTAATTATATTTTAGTGAATTCTTGTGTCTTAACTTTGTGTATTCTAGTCATTACTTATGCTACTAATGCTGCTCTACAGTTCCTTTGGGTGTTCTGTGGGGTTGCCATGTGTGACCTTCACCCTGTTTGGGAGCTTAAGTGGCTTTTATAATAATAAATCAACCTAATTTATGTTGCTATAGAAACCAAATAACCTACGCACAGCATCAAATGGATCGATCGAATTTATATTGCTATAAAAACTAAGTAGCATAGGCATAGCTTCAAATTAATCAACCCAAATTCCGTAGTCCGAGAAATCTCAGAATAACAACAATATCGACCTCTTTTCACCAACCGAAACTTTCTGAACAATCTTGTAAAATCTCACAAGGGGGAGGCTACGTTTGTGGTTTTGACTACTACAGCGGGTGAGAGGTTTGCACCTACAGCCACCATCTTTCCCCCTTTGTACTAGGGTTTTCGTTAGATTGCACATTTTCTTTTCTTATTATACAAATTCTAGTGTTTGCATATATATGTTCCACGAGTGACCTCCAGCAATCTTCTCTAAGGAATTAGTAAAAGGCAAAATGACCACTTTCTCCACTACCCCTTTACTTGTACTTATTGCTTCAGTATAATTGTTTGCTCTCACGACCCCTAGGATCCCCAAGTTATTTAACCTCCTATATATTTTCCCCTACCCTAACTTCATACTTTTTCTAGCTTTATTCACCACTCCCTGACAAATAGTCAGCGTAGAGCTTTGCTTTATTACTTTTCAATGAATACACTGTATTCCTACGCGAACTCGTTATCCTCATAACATCCGCTTTAATACTCACTGAATTTGCTTTGAGATTTAATAGTTTATTAGGGATGGGGAGCGACGGGAACCCTGTGGAGTAAAATTGAAAAACTTCCGCGATTGTCCACTAGTTGAGGCCGAGCTTGAAGGGAAATAATCAGCCGTCCTTAATGAACTGTCTTTTACAGATTCCTGCTTTGCCTCAGGGAAAATCGATTACAGAGGAAATCGCTTTATTTCTGAGAATAGGGAATTACCGCAATTGTGAAAAAGAGTTTAGACTTTAATGTAAAAAGAGCTTTGGACAAAAGTTTTTGTAACTTTCGTGTGTACAGTTCTTGGGGATAAGTTTGTCGCGAGGTTAAAAATGCGCAGGAATTCTAGAAAATCTGAGCGATTCATTTGAAGTGATAATGATTAACTCCCAAAGTTAAATTGTATGATAAAGTTGTCAAAAACATTATTAATTTCAGTAAATATGATATTTTATTAACAAAACACGAGTAGTTACCATTGTTATTAACGGCAGTCTCTCAATGCTTAACTCAGCTATGGATGGTTGACTTTAAAAATTAAGCAGAATTTTATGAAATGTAAACGGTAGCATACTCCACTCCTTCATAACATAATACTTCTTTACATTGAGATGTTTCAGGGATCGAATTAAGTGATAAGTTATGATGAAGGATAAGGGCAAACTTTTCATCCTAGGTTAAGTACCTTTTATTTGGTGTGAGACGTGCGACGTGTGGACCTGCATTGTCAAGAAGAAGAGACAATCTCGCTTTCTGCTATCACTGCTAAATGGTTATATCAATTTCAAGCTAAAAATACCTCCATATACATATTACCAGGGCTTCCGCAGCTCTCGCTACCCTAGTAAATGCGGAGTTGGGTCTCTACCGTTTAGGTGTGGGGTTTAGTTTACAGCGGGAGCAAACAAAAGTCAGCACACGTAGACTGGCCACCAATTGGTGGACGCGTATGTCTTACCTTCCCGTTATTGCAAACACACACATAGCCAATCAACCACGGCTTTCTTTCCTCTCGCCCCTCTTCACTGAACATATTCTAATCCTCCGATCCAAAGGATCTGGCCGATGGGTAGTTTTCTCCTGATATCCCTGACAAGGAATGGGTTCCCACTCCCCCTAGGTGACAAAGGACCATACCTTATCGCTAGTTAATGAAAAAAATACAAATACTGTCTCTGTCTCTTCCAACGCTGACGACTCGTGGTGCCTCAAGATCATCCTAGATTTTCATTTTGATGTTTATTTTGGTTTCATTATCCTGTAAGAGAAGGGGGTCCATTTTACCAAAAGAAGGATGCTCTTACCTTCCGACCTTCTTTAAAAGGGTTTAAATTAACATTTGAACAATTTAGAGTTTTCTCTAAAGTTCTATTATACGTTCAATTTAAACGACATTAATTTTATGTCAACCTCATATATTTCCCATGTGATCGAAGTGTTTACTGCTATGTGTTATTAGAATCAGAAGGATTTAACCATGCACGATAACTACTCGGCACAATTTCTTTCAGAATGCAATCCCTTGCAGTCTCTACTTTGCCCCTACATCTCTTGCCTCAATATCTCGTGAAAACACCTTGCAACTTTTCCCGGGGAGGTCGGTAGGTTTAGGAAAGTTGTAAGTTCCTCAAGAGCCTCACGTACGCAACTCTGTATATTTACCTTAAATCCATTTTTCCTTCCTCTTTCCCATACACGGTTAAAAAAGTGAGACAACACAGATTCAATGAGATTAACTAACTGGAAAATTTAAGATGACAAAAATAAATCGCCCTTCTTTTTAATTAAAACTTCCCCAAAAGTGGATTGGGAGTCTTAATGAACTAAAAAACGAAACCTGATACTAAAGGCAAAAATGATTTATAAAAATGTGCCCATAAAATATAATGCGAAAATATCTCTCTCTTCTTTTAGATTAAAATAAGAATAATCGCGTATGAAAAATGTATTCATGTGGCATGTTGGTACGGCTTTCCTTATGATGAAATCAAACCTTATTGTCAACATCGATACTAAATCATGCTCTTAGAGTAGTAAAAGAAGTTTCAATTTAACGACTCTTTCATTTTCCCGCTAGATTAGAGTGTAACTGGTGAAAACAAGACAGAATTAAAACAAGTGTCGAAAATTTGAAGGCGACTCGTTTGTTTGCCTTAATTAAGTTTTTGTCAAGCGCTGAGATTTTTCTCTGAGTGGCAAAAATTCTCTCCTGCGATCTAATTTGCATGGATATTAATTCTGATAAGGTGGAGGTGGACAAAACAATCGTTCAACTTATCAAACCAATCATTTGGCATTTTCGGAGACGTGTAGTGAATCTTGTGATGTTTTGGTGCATCATGAGTTGTTCGATTGAGTTGATGAATGAAGACAAGTAGTAATTTTAGTTTATTAATTAACATTAAACTTTTGGCTGCAGAAGAATTTCTGTGTGTAAGTGAAAGGGAATGATGAAGAATTGTTGAATGAAATGCGCGCACTTTATCTGGAAGACGTGAAATCCTCCAAACGGGTTGCATTTGATACCCACATTGTGGGGGTGATGAATGGGAGTGGGAGGGCTGTGCGGATTTCGCTACCTCCCTTGGGCGATTGTCGCCTTGCTATCCTAACTTTCCTCTTCACATCCCGAGTAGAAGTTGATTGAAGGATGCTTGCTGTTTCTTTTCTCCCTCGTTTGATGTAGACACATCTGTGTATGTATGCATCAGCTATTGACAATATAAATCAAACCATGGAAAGGGAGTAATTTTTAAGGGGTCAGCATGCATGAAATAACTCTTCCTAAACCCGGTAAAATGAGATGAAATTCAATCTAAAAAACTCATCCAATTACATACTTCGCTAAAGATAGCGGACTATCATTTTACAGAACTGAAGATAATTGTTTTCACTAAACCACTCTCTGTTCTTGCGTTAACCTTGTTAAAGGTAACACCGATCTACACGAATCTAAGAAAACAACTTAAACCGTGCGTTGTTACTTTTGAACTAATGATCTATAGTAGGCCACGGAGTTGTGTTCATTTGATTACGTTGTTGTTATTTCCTATGACCGTTTGGGAGATTAAGGGAAAAATTGCTTGCTCCTGCAGCTTATCTTGTAGGCCCATTCAACGTTACCACGAATAAGTGAGGACGCGCTTTCTGCTAGTCTGTCCTAAGGGACAAGTTAAATTCGAGAGAGGCATGTTGTGTTAATTGTATAGCATCTCCTTGTGCTATTGGCCTATGCAACAGCTAGAAAGAGGAAGTTTAATTCAAATTTAACCTGGAAGGTCCCACTACAGGATTAAATCCAGGTGGGGTGGTCATTTCCTAAGCAGTTGGAAATGACTTGACCACCTTACAACTCTTTTTCTCTTGCCCTACAGGGAGGCTAAAGTTCAAACAACAAAGCCTTGCCTTGCCTTGCCCTGCTGGGTATGCGGCCCACCATAAGTGGTTTAGCCTTATGTACCAGGGAACGGCCGCAGAGCAAGAGAAAAGATTACTGAATATGAACAATCTACCTATTAATTGTGCGCCAACGCCTAGGACCTCTCAAGTCTTGATTACCTGTGACCTGCATGTATTAAATAGCGTTGTTTATTGAAGTATGAAAGCATCGCTTTTGACACGACATGAAGTAGCTGTTCAGGCCCTTAAGGCTGGACAAAGCGTTGAGAATACAGTCTACATTTGGTACAGAAAGGAAGAAAGTAAAGGTTAGCGGAAGAAGGAGGAGGCTGAGATGCGGCTGGAGGGGGCGCTGAGTTCCGTCAGCACGGCAGCCAGGAACTTACATCGCCTGTCTCCTTACGGCCTCATTTGATTACCTTACCGTAATCTAAAAGTCAATACATGAAAATGTTTGGGATTCCCAAAGAAATTCTGAATGATATATTTCAAAGATGGCGGAACCTTGTTTTTTTGTGGTTAGCTAGATAAGGAAACAAGGAGATTTGTCTGAGGTGATTGAAGTACAGTACCGTCCAAAAAAGAGAAAAAATACCAAATCTATATTTTCATGAAAATACTCGTCTATTTTTCATAAAAGTACACAGAATATTGTTTGAAACTTGCCATTGAGAATACCCAAGATTTAGTTAATAAAAAACGGATGAAAAACGTAATAAAAATGAAATGAGTATTTGAAGAAAGGATATGACCAGAGCTAGAAACCGATAAGTATAATAAATACAACATTAATCAGAAATAGACATTAATTTCTCAGATAATCGAACAAAATGTTTAAAAGATGTGTGCATCTCTTAGTTCCGAAAATATTGAGCACATCTTTGGCCGCAAGGCTTCCCCATTTTGTCTAATTGTTTGAGCCTGATTTGATTCCATTGTTCTTTCAATTTTTGCAAGAGATCAACATTTGTCAGTTTCCGAGCAATAGATTTATCACCGAATCTCTTCCATGTGGTTTATATTGGTGTTAACTCGGGGCTCTGCGCATGTTAGCTCATTAGGTGGATATTTTTAGCAACTAAGAACGGCTTCACCCTATTTGCTGTGTGGCACAGTAAATTTTCCGACATGAACACAGGCTCACGTATTTCTGATATTGGGAAGGAGTGGATCATATTTCCTAAAAGCAGATTTATGTAGGCGGCGCCGATTACTTTACCTCATAAACTCGAGCGTGCAGACTCCAAGGCTTAAAAACATGTCACACGTCATGGCGTCGCCACCTTTATATTTAACCGACATTTTCAGGCATTTAGGATTCAATATTTCACCAGTATATGTGCTCGAATATAAGTTTGAAAAAACAAGACATATGAGTTTACCTGAATACATGTCGTGGTTGTAATAAGTTAGAGGTATCATGCGCAGTATGTATGAAAATAAAATGGCGATTGTAAAAGTGTAATAGCATTTCATATAAAAGAAATTCAAAATTTCAGGTGATCATAGAGTTCATTCTAGGACAGTTCTAGTTTACTAACCTTTTTAATCGAACATATTTTAGGCTATCCAGGATGTTAATAAACCCAGTTAATAAATATTTGCGACTTTATATTATTTTTCTTTGTTTGCACTTTTACTCTCCCCTTTTAATTTATCTTACTTCCATTCCCTCGCGCTCCTAGGATATTTAATTCCTTTTTTTTGTTTTATATCCTTTTACTTAAGCAAATTAATATATTTATTCACGCTTTAGTTAATCGAACATAGGTTCAGATTGAAGGTATTTAACTCCTCTGACTCTTAGTCCAAAATTAGTGTCCGAGATAAGAACTTTCAATATACTACGGTTCTCATCCTATTGATTCCCCAAGTTATTGAACTTTCGGATTACCAGATAGTAATTGAAGTTTGTATAGGTTTGTCTATCAGTACTTGTTCTCATTTTGCCCTGCCCTTTCACCTTTCTTTTTATGTTTAATTTTCCATTATATTCACACTCCATCATTCTTTTCAAATTGGATAGAGACGATAATTAAAAGTACCACGTTTTTATGGAGATAATCACTTAAATATATTGCGTGTCTTGATATTTAATTCAATCATAAACGGTAATAGACGCGTATGTAGATACATATGTGGCATATGGTTCTATGCTATCATACGCATATATGAATCACGTGCTCCATAAAGAGATTCAAACTTACACTTTTGAGCGCCTCTTCTCCTAATGAAAACTTTTTACTAGGCCCCTATAAAATGGCCAATTGGTCACAGAATTAATGGTTAACAAGGACTAGTATTGTAAATTTTGGCAGTCTTAACATTTTTCAACACTACCCTTCTTTCTATTTATCCACCCTTTACTTCCATTTTTTGTCACTTCCCCCACTCTCCCCCAAGTGGAGAATGCATACTTAGAAATACCACTTCTCCAAAGAATCAAATTGCGATTATAATACAAAGCAGCAACCCACCAAATGAGGACTCAATCTTCCCCTGAAGAAATTAATTGTAGATTGCATTGCCTTCTCAATTCTAATTATGGTCATATACGCCCAACTGTGGATGGGAAGCCCCCATAATGGGATCTCCCATCGGGATGAATGTGCATCCTTCTAATCTTTAATTTCACACATATTCTCCTCTATCGGCTACTCGCGCTCTTTTCCTTCCTCACTTTAACTTTTTCCTCTACCTTCACTACATTTTTAGTAGCCCTTTTTCGCAAGCCTTTGAGGAGGAATGACTCCCTCGATTTCTCTGTGACAACCATTGGACAAGAAGTGTATCGTTTTACCTAAATAGACTTTTAAATGTATGTAGAGCCATGCTATTTGGATGTATATAACCACCTAAAAGATATATAACTTATTAATTGATTTAAGACGGTTTCGCTCTCAACTTTGACTTAAACTAACATAGACTACACCGACTTCTGTAGCACACTCATTATCAACTATGACCTTAAACTCCACATTAAAAGTCTTCACTGAGATCATTTTAAACTTTCTCGTATCAAAGCCCAAATCCACAGAGACTAATTGCAATATCTGAAAAGCGCTTTAAAATTCAAGTTTAATCCGAATTTTACTCGGTATCCTCTCTATGTAAACCTTTATATTTTACCAAACTATTTTTCTCCCATATTTTAAATAGTTTACTAATAATGGGAATAAAAGTTTATTTTCTGTTTTTAATAAGACTTTCCTAAAACGCTAAATCCTTTTGATAAATTCTTTTACTTATTCTCAAATGTCTTACTCGTACTGAACATACTGTTCAGCTTGGGGAGGATACACGCTATAAAAATGAACCACAGAGAATTGAAGTTTTGTTTCAATCACTAAAACTGATATGACTATCTTACAGTATTTTTCGACTGTGCTTAAATATTGGCGTTTTAACAATCAAATAAGCGTTTGTTGAATTTATTTTCAAACATGTTAATTTGCGTGTTTAAAATTACAGCTGGAAGCGAGTTTCAAGCTAAAATTATTTTATGAGTAAGAACGATTTAATTACAACTTATAGCCATTTGTTCGCGAGTTCAAATAGTGAATCAAAGTTTGTATTCCCGTGACTTTTCAGAATTCAAAAGGCTTTTCTCCTTTTTCTTACTCAAGCGTGAACAATTTTAATTCTTAAGGTTTGTTTCGAAGTTCCAGAATGGGTTTTGTTTCTTTTAGCCATTAAGGAGACCAGAACTGAGCGGCTTATTTCAGCTGAAGAAGCACGAATGATTTTAACAATTAATCTCCTATTTCCTTACCTTGATATTAAAATATTCACTCAATAAATTCTAGAGTTCGATTTGCTGTTGGATGCAGTGTTTCGAAAATCTAAAGTCGCTCTAAATTAATGCAGCGAGATCACGTTCTTTTCACATTTTCTAATCGTTGACTACTTAACGTATAATTAAATATTTAAATTTAGCGAGAAAATGTGCATTACTTTGCAATTATTTAGATTCAAATTTACCTTCCATGTAACAAACTAATTAAATGGCCCCTTTTGATCTCGCTCGATTTCCTCTTGTTTCGAAACGTGTTCTACTATTTAACTAAGTCGGGGATCGTCCGCGAACCATGTAATCTTTCTTAATTGGCTTAATTCTTCTTCTTTAAGAAAATAGAAAATAATATAGGACCCAAACTCAACCCCTGGGCCACTAGAGTCATTGCCCAATCAGCGATAATTAAATAAATCCCCCCTTTTTACCGTTTTAAGATGGTTCTCGATTAAACACAATAGTCTAGCTCTTACCCCATATGATCTAAGATTTTCCAAATGTCTACCATTAGGAATTGAACCAAAGCCTTTTTTTAAATCCAAATAATCATAAAGCATCTATTTCATTTTTAATTGGCTATTTATTATTTTAATGTTTCAAGCAAAATATTCCTTAAAAACGTAACGAAGATATGAAAAAGAGTTTATATTTGTGATTACTTGATAAATTATGATAGAAAAAAAACATAACTCAAAATATTAATGTGGTTGCATTTTTTTAAAATTTATTTAGCTTATATTTCCAATAACTATAAATCCTATCCTCTAGTGATATTTTAAAGCTTGCACATATTTATGAGCTTTCCACATTTTCCGTAATTTTATCCCTTCAAATATGTTTACTCTTGGCAAGTTCCAGAATAATAATTCATTTGCGCTTCTACTTAGTTTTTGACTTAACAATTAGAATTCAACTAACCTTGTGGCTAGAAATGGCTAGAAAATTATATTTCAGACCTCGCTGACAAATTAAAGTGAGATAAGAATATAAAAAAACATTTTTACTGGATTTTCAGCTGCACTTAAACCAAGCTGCCGACATGTGGTCAAAAAAATAATTTTAAGACAGCTATAGTATTTATGCCAGTGACTCTTATTATGGGAGTAAAAATCAATGCTTAAATGCATTTAAATGCAGAATAACATTTGCATGTAATGATTGCTTGGGCATGATTTAATTAAGAATAGACAAAGTTAATTGAAATATAATTCTTTTAATAGAAATAGAAACAGACCCTAATGAGTATGTCGTGTAGGGAGCATTGTATTCCCTCCCTTCTTTATTTTCCCTCGCACCCTTTTTCTTTTTTCTCTTTAAAAGTGCCTTTTTTATTCTCTTGTTTATTATTTAAGACCACCACGAATATTTAATTTGAATGGGCCCCGTGGAAGCTTGTACTTGCTGTCGTACGTGACATGAGTCTCCTACGAAGATCTTGATTTTTTTTAATTAATATAGATAAAAATCAAGCTATTATAATAAAATAAGAGAATATATACTGGAAAAGAAGGTAAGAATAAGAAATCAATAAATTAAGTATATAAATATGAATTCAAAAATGAAAATGAAAAAACACTAATATCCTATCTTAAATTTACGCATAATCAACCTTAAACACTAATAAGGCTGGAGAGTTAATATCTTAACGGATAATTTCTTGCCAATAAAGCTAAGGAGTCAGAAGCACAGAGGTCAAATCCCTGTATGGGGACCGCATTTCAAGAATTCCTAACTCTCGACGACTAGATTTTAAGAACTTAAACCTAGGATAACTTGAGCTTTATGCTTCTCAAGTCTAGTTTGAAGCAACATACTCGTATTAAAATCTTCCCTTTGAATTCTACTCAAAACTTGTGATAGTTTATGTCACATTACAGAAAATTGTAAAAATTTTAAAATTAGACGACATATTCTTAAGTGCTGTTTTGGTAGCAATAAGTTAAAGTGAATCAAACTCCCATGTATGAATGGATTTTGATGAATCTAAATGTAGTAGTACCATTTATTAACTACCTTTCTCCATCATACTAATGCAAAAACAGCCTGAATTATTACACATAATATGTAAGCACAACAGGGACACAGAGCTGTCGGAAACTCAGCCTAAGGGTTGGAAATAACGAACAAACTAGATCACTGGGTCCGCCCCACACGCAAGTCTGGGTCACACCCTTGGAGACGAAATATATATATATATATATATATATATATATATATATATATATATATATATATATATATATATATATATATATATATATATATATATATAAATATATATATTTATATATATATATATATATATATATATATATATATATAGAGAGAGAGAGAGAGAGAGAGAGAGAGAGAGAGAGAGAGAAGGAGAGAGAGAGAGGCAGGCAGACTCACATGAGTCGTTAATTATTCATCATTATTCCTTATTCATTAAATTCAATTCATTCCTTTGGTAGCACCACGGAATCCCATTTACTCACCTAAGTCCTGCTGCCTTTAGACTCGATACTTCGCGTAAAACAGACCTTTCCGCTTGCCCCTTTTAGTAGGCCCAATCAAGAATAAAGTCATATTTTCTTTGCCGCGTCCTTTCAAAGTCCTTTACATACCCCGATTACCGAGCCACCTTCAGTAAGCCCAGCCTAACGCATAACCCTAGTTAGAATTTATAAGGAGTGAGAACCAATTCAAAAGAGGCGTAAAGTAGGCCCACTGCCTAAAGTCCTCGTCACTCGTCGAGCAAAATAACAACGAGGATTCTTCCATACACGCTCTTATAATTACTAACCACGCACCCACTAACCGGTAACATATACCATCCATAATTTGGTAACATCACCGGTTACATACCCCCTTAAGACCTTCTGCTTTTATTGTATGAGAATCTCTCCCCGAGTCTATGGTAGGCTTTTTTTTGGCCTTTATTTAGTATTGATCAAGTTTTCCATTGTACCTAGTGCCTTCTTTGATTTTTTATTGCTTTAATTTGTTTGCATTTTTTTCTAGCTTATGAGAAAACCTACTTTGATTGTAGAAGGCGGATGGATTAGGAGATGTGCGAGATTTTCCACTACATAGCGTCCCTTATTGTTGGGCTATGTATTTTCTCCTTATTTCCCCATACTACTTTCTAATGTAACCTACTATCACAGACATGGTTTCACGGAAGATTTGGTTAGTTATTGTTATTTTACAAGAAAATAAAATCACTCTCTTCTTGTATTTTTCTTGTACAGTGTTTATAACAAACTCCTTGCATAATTAACTAACTGCAACCATCCTTTTCTTGAATAACAATGAAGTTTAAAAGAAACTAGAAAACATCTTGGACAATTTTAAATTCTTAAAAGCCTTTTTATTAATAAAATGTCAAAACTATACCAACAATCCATTAAACTTAATAGCTCAGAACTAAAAGCTTTTTTATTTACACAAAGCATCTGAGGTGTTTGTACGATTTTCTTGATTTATTTATTCGGAAGCTTTATTCCATGGTCAATGCTGAGTTTATTCTCATTAATTTGAATTTTTGAAAGCTTCGTGCAAATTCTTCCCAATAAACTTTGAAATTCTCTCCCTGAAGCCCGTGTAATTTGGTTTGATGCTTTATAAATTAGTTGTAGGGGAAATTTAGTGAGTGAGTGGGATTTTGTACGACTTTCTTGTATCATTTATTAGGGATCTCCATCTTATGGTCAATTCTAAAAGAAGGATGTCTGGAACCCAACTTATGACACTATGATGTAGTATATTTTAATGAATTTGACGGTCTAGAGACTTCGTGAAAACTGATTCCAATGATTTAGAAAGTCTCTGTAGTCCAAGAAATTTTAACCCATTCTTCATACAATAGAAGTAGGGAAAATTTAACTAATGAATGGGATTTCTTTTCCCCCATAAACCAAGAGAGCAAGTTGTTTGCTCTAAGCGCGAATACTATTTCAGATTAAAACTAATGGAGTGATTTAAGAAACATTCGGGCTCTAAATCAAGGAAATATATAGGAACCCTAAACGCGCGGATATTTACAATTTTGTCTCTCACTCATGCTTAAGATCATATGTATTTAAATTAAAAACTATAAATGATATATATCCTAAAATCCTCCAAATGAAGAAGATTAATGCGTCCGTATTGGGCAATATCGAAGCGAGACAATAATATGGGCAGAAGTGTTAAGCAGCTGAAATTGCTAAAATATATTTATTTATTTATTTTAAGGTGTATGTTAGCCATTAAGTTCATTGGCACCTTCGAGAAGAACGATGTTTAGTTGTAACTTAACACGCTTGAAATCAGCTTACATATATCACACGAAACATGATGAAACATGTGTGAAACATTCTGACCTTTATCGATTAACCACCCTCTAAATGCCTCAGGAAAGAACAACTAATATAAAGTTCAATATAATTATATCTTCCTGTATGTTCGAAACTAGTTTTTTTCACAGTATTTATTGTCATCTTTGATCATTTTGGCTGATTCGATTCATTTCTATAAAGTATTTTTTATCTATCACATTTCCATTCTTTAGCCACTGACTGATTTTACTACATCTGGCTATTACACCACTCATGTTTACCTCATTCCGCCAATAAGAAATAGATGACTTATAAACATTTGAAATAAGGCATTGTTCAATTTACAAAATGGGAGTGAGAGAGACATAGAAAAAACAATTAGATAAAAGGAGAATTGTGTTGAAATACATTCCTGGTAACATGGGTACAAAGCTAAGTTACACAGATTATGGATACTTCTATAAAGAAAGAAAGCAACTATCGATACGACTTAGTTACCCGTCCGCAGAAAGAAAACCAAAGAAGAAAGGTATTGTTTCATCTGGGGTCCTAGGGAAGCCACCATTTATACATACTATTATCACTCACATTATAGGATTATTTTCCCATGCTACACCTATTTCTGATTTCCACAGAAAATTCAGCCACCCATCTAGTTTGCGCTTTAGCGTTTGAAATCCACTTACATAGAGACATTATTATGCACATTCAGTACTCTTTCAATGAGTAATGATGGGAAGCGATCTTGTATGAGAGATACGTCTCTTGCCGCAGTGCGTTTATATCTCTTAGTCTTCATCTGTTGTTCTGTCTGCCTCTCTTTCTCCTCTCTATTGTTCTGCTTTTGTTTTATTCAAAATGTGCTGAGACGAATGAGACCAAGAGGGGGAGAATGTTAGAATGGTGGATTGATATTTGTTTTCTTGGAAACGTCCCTCCCTAGCGTTTGCTCCTTCTCTCGGGAATTGTCGAGGTTAAAGATGAGTTTCCCTTTTTTCAGAGGCAGTTCAGCTCTGTTTGCGGAGGAAGAGAGTACCAAGGCCATACATAGGTGCCTCCTTTTGAAATTATCCAACATCCTCTAAATTAGTTCCATTCGAGGTGTCATTTAAAAAACTTTCACTACAGGATTTAGTTAGGAACGTTGTATCGTAAAAGTCCATTAGGAGTTTATATTAAAGCTTTCATTACGAAGTTTCATAATAGTTAGACAAGAAAGTTTTTTTATTATTGAATTCCTTCCTAAATTTCTTTATAGAGTTCCATTATAGTATAGCGTTTCATTGTGGATTTTCAATGAAACATTTTATTATGTAGTTTATTAAGGAGTTTATTAAGTATATAAAAGGAGTAAAGTTCAATTATATCCATTTAGAGCCATGAAATGACCCATATAACCATGTAGCATATGTTTTTTTACTCTGGAGATTTCAGATATGCCGTCAGATTTGACGCCGGGTAGCGCCATCTAGTAGCAGAAGCCTCATTTCGCCATTTAAAGGCACTTGTAAGTGATGTGAACCATGAGAAACCATCAATGCATTAACCATTTATTATCTTATCACAAAATGCCGCTGGTCATTGGAGGGATTTTTCCTCTTGTTTGAAAAGTTCCTCGTAATTGAGAAATAAAAGCGTTTGTAATCTGCTTTCCTATTTTCCTCGTTGGTTTTTTGCATTAATAATCAAGTATGACTATTGAGGACAAGGACTGGTCCAGAAGTAGTCTTATCTCCCCTAATTTCAGCAAACCTTTGACCAAAGAGCAATAAATAAAAACATACCCATAGCCCAAGTTGACTTACTTTCACGGAAGAATGGTATTTAGTGAGCCAAATTTTTCTAATTGACTCATAAGTACAACATACATCTTAAAATCTTTTCTTCTTTCTTATTAATGTCTTTTCAAGAACCTAATGACGTATATGCCGCGTTTTTAGATAAATAAAATAAAATTAAAACTATCTGTGGAACAATTCCTTACTAAAGAACGGACTAATGATTATAATGGCTCAAACTTGGGTATTTGGAGACGAAACGTCCTTGAAAGGATGGTTATGAGGCAAGGTGTTTCATCTTCTGTCAAATGTATCGGTTTATGATGAGTTTCTTAGTTCTCTATTTTTTATTTATTTTCATATCTTTTCTCCCTCCTTCGAATATTACATTATCCATTTATGATCATTATTTAGAATATTATTTGTAAGATTGAAGACTTAAAATGTGTTTTTTTATTTAAAATAAAAGAGCGTCCCCCGCGGTATCTTTGTAAGTTTAGGTCGTCAAATTCAGTGGTGAAAATTTGTGGGAAGATATATGGCCGCACATCTACCTACAGGTATTAGAACCTAGGTGGTAAAATGAGGTCGTTAGTGCAGAGAAGACACGCACATAATATATTATTAAATTTAACAGGCAATGGCTTCGCCACTCCTCCCTACGGGGGAGCTTGCGCTTCGCTGCTAAGATTAAAATTTAAAATCTAAAAAAATGCAGCCATGGTTAAATTTTTATAAATTTTCTGAACTTCGCCAATTATAATTTATAACTCTATAATTTAGGATAGGAATTTTTTGAAAATATATAAATGTTTTTTTTTGCTTAGTTGACAAATGACTTCGGGTGTTTTGGAAATTCAAAGGATTGAAATAGTTAAAATGATCAAGAAGAAGAAGAAGAAGAAGATGAAGATGAAGATGAAGAACTACAGAATCTAGGACCAGCAAAGACCCTAAGGTCCGCTCGAGGCTAGTCCGCTACACTAAATCAAAAACTACGATACACCCTTATCTATGAGTGTATCTCTAACATGCTATTTTTTATTTTTTATTTTATTTTTTTTTTAATACTATCTACTGTACACACTTATCTACATGTGTAAATTATCGTGCAATTTTAACTAATCAAACTAGGGGTCGGGGGAGATAGAAAGTTTTTCTTCTCATCTTCCGCAGCCACTCGACTGCTAGTGGTGAAAAGCTAATTTAGGGATAGAGACTACTTATAGGATAGGCGGAAAAGAAATGGGACATCTAAGCTACACATGCAGAGAATCGCCGGCATCATTTTTAGTCATCATAATTTCATATCCTTAAACCTCCGCTCCAAACTCTCTCTCTGCAAGGACGTTTAAATTCACAGTGCTCAACTACGTTATATTTAAACTATTCAAATGCACGTCGAGACGATTTTTGAACATATTAACCGAAGTGCTATCTACTACGTGGGTGGGCAGCCGATTCCAATTTTGAGTAACTTTAAATGTAAAATAGTTTTGGGCTATACTAGTGTTAAAACGCTTGTTCACTAATTTTAACCCGTGCTGACGAGTATTTCCCCTATGATCCAGTTCGAACAGATTGCGAAAGTCAACGTTTGAGAAACCCTTTAGTATTTTAAATACTTCTATTAGCTGGCCACGTAATCTTCTGCGTTCTAGCGATGGCAAATCTAAAGCCCTGAGCCTTTCCTCGTATGATCTATTCCTCAGCTCTGGAATTAATTTCGTAGCCCTACGCTGCACTCTTTCTAATTGCGCGATATCTTTCATTAAATATGGAGCCCAAAATTGAACAGCGTATTCGAGAAGTGGCCGCACAAGGGATTTATATAAAGGTAAAATTACATCCTTAGATTTGAAGGTGAAATTACGCGCGATATAACCCAAAACGCGATTTGCTTTTTTACACGCATCCGCGTATTGCTTCGAGAATTTAAAATCGTCTGAGACTAATACTCCCAAGTCTTTTTCTAATTTAACCGCGTCGAGGACTTGGCCTTTCATGGTATATTCTACTCTTAAATTATGGCAACCCAAGTGCATTACCTTGCATTTGCTTAAATTAAATTCCATTTGCCACTTGTCCGCCCAATTGGCAATCGAGTTTAGGTCCCCCTGCAATTTATCGACATCTGATCTTACAGAGGCACGATTGCCCAGCTTCGTGTCGTCCGCAAATTTCGAAATCCGACTAAGTATGCCTTTATCTAAATCGTTAATATAAATTAAAAACAATAAAGGGCCTAAAACAGAGCCCTGCGGTACCCCACTACTAACGCTGGCCCAATCTGAACATTCCCCATTTATTACCACCCGCTGCGAGCGATCTTTCAGCCAATTTCTAATCCAGTTTAAAATCTTACCATTCACCCCAATCACTTTAACTTTCATTAATAACCTTTGGTGGGGGACGGTGTCGAACGCCTTTTTAAAGTCTAAATATATTACGTCTACAGCTTTGCTTTCATCGTACACGCAAATCATTTTGTGGAAGAATTCGAGCAAGTTAGTCAAGCACGATCTCGCACGCCTAAATCCATGTTGGGTATCGTTAATCAGCGTATTTGCCTCGAGGTGGCTCACTATTCTATCTTTAATTACAGATTCTAAAAGCTTCCCAACTACCGAAGTTAGACTAATAGGCCGAAAATTCGTTGCTTCAAATCTATTCCCCTTCTTAAATATAGGTGTAACGTTTGCTCGCTTGAAATCCAACGGAACTACGCCATCCTCTAATGAGCGATTGAAAATTTTACGCAATGGCTTAACGAGTTCATTTTGAAGCTCCTTTAAATGAATTGGATATACCCCATCGGGGCCCGGAGATTTCGACTTTTTCATTAGCTTAATAAATTTAAGGATTTTCTCGTCATTTATAGTTACATCGGATATGCAATTATCAGCACTACGAACTTCCCCAATTAACGATTCCAATTCGGAAGAATCTTCCACAGTAAACACGCTCGTAAAATGTTCATTTAAAATTTTGGACATTTCTGTCGGAATTTCAGTCAAACGACCATCCTTATCTTTGATCGGCCCTATCGATCCTTTTACGGGTTTCCTATTATTTACGTACCCATAAAACCGTTTCGGTTCATTCTTTGAATCCTTAGCGAGGTTTATTTCATACTTCCTCTTCGCATCTCTGACCGCACGTTTAACTTCCCTACGAGAATCTATGTAATTTTGCCGGCTTACAACTGACCCATTGTTTTTATGAATTTTAAATTTTCTATTTCGGTCCCGGATTAAGCGTAGTATTAACGGACTAAGCCACGGAGCTCTCACCGACTTCCCGCTCTTACGCACATACTTAACCAAATCAGAATTCACACGAAGCAGCGTACATCGAAGTTCTGCGTACATCTCTCCTACCGACCTGTTCTCGAATCGTAATCCCCAGTCTATATCCTTAATCCTTTCGCGAAAAATATCGAAATCACAGCTACCAAAACGAGGGATGAGCTGCGAACTCATTCTAACTTCTACACAGGTGTTTAGATCGAATCTAATCGCATTATGGTCGCTGGAAGCTAAATGTTCACCCACACGTACGTTTTCTAACAATGACTCATCGGTTGCCATGATTAAATCAAGAATATTGCTATCACGAGTAGGCTCTTCCACTTTTTGTACGAGAAAATTCTCCAACATAAAGTTTAATAGCCTCTCCCCCGGTTTATCAGAAGTAAGGTTGCTAAAGTTAACATTAGGTAAATTAAAATCGCCGCAGACTAATGTGGTCCCTTTTCTAATCCAAGACGTAAGCGTATCGAAGAGTGCAGCATCTTCTCTTTCCAATTGGCAAGGCGGACGATAAACCACGACTAAGTTAATTTTATTTATAGCATCTAAACTTAGCTGGACTAATAAAGCATCACTTCGCATATCATCCTTAGACGAGTCCATCGTTATGGCGTTTAGATCCTCTTTTATGTACATTAATACGCCCCCTCCTCTACCGGTTTGTCTATTTCTGTAATGAATTTTGTACCCCGCTATATCGAACTCGCAAACACTGATCCCCGTATGAGTGTCTAACCATGTTTCACTTAGGAATACGAGGTCGAAATCACCCTCTAGAATAACGGCTTTTATTTCGGCAATTTTATTTTTTATGCTACGAACATTCTCATATATGCATCTCAGTTTGCGCTTTACGTTAACTCTTCTATAACACTCAGATCCGTTCCGTTTCCCTGCACCCTGTCGATAGTGCCCCCTTCACGCGTGGGCCGGACCGGCGCATCGGCATCACGTGGCCGCGCAACTCTCCTACCTAAAATGCTACGTACGGACTCGTCTAAGATCCTACCCAGCCGACTATTACCCACATCGCTTAGGTGAATTCCGTCCTTTTGGAAAAGTGACGGATGGTCCTGGAATGAATCCCATACGTTAAAAAAGCTAACACCAGTTTCTCGACACAACCGCTTAAGACATTCGTTAGTATAGATCGCTCTAGATTGGAGGCGCAACGTGGATTTAAGTCGGGGGAGAACACCAATAATTCCCACGTTGGTTGCTTTGGATTGCTTTAATTTCTCTACAAAAATGTTATTAACTAATTTTAGGGATTGCAAATTGATTTCTTTTGACACTGTAGCACAGTTTTAAGTATTTTACATTCAATAGTAAGCAGTTTGGCCAACCTTAGCATCTAGGAGTGTTTTAACACGTCTTGGCATGGCATTGATCAATGTTTTGCACATTTCCTGGATTCGTTTAGATATGAACCAAACTTTAATGATACAGCATATTAGTTGATGTTTTGTGATCATGGGCTCTTTGTGTATTTCATCTTCCAGCACACACCATAAACTCTCAATCAGATTCATGTCCGGGGAATTTTCGGGCCATGGAAGCAGTTGAACTCCATTTTGTGCATACAACAACATGCTTTGTTGGAATATTTAAGGTTTTTCGCAATACCATTCCCTTATCTGAGGCAGGAAACGACCTTTAAGAGCTTCTATTTATTTTTTCTGGTTCATTGTTTTCTCAACAATGTGCACCGAAATGGCTCTCCACACCATGATTTCCGCTAAAATTTTACTGTTTTCCTCAGACATTCAGCCATAAATACTTTCCCAGGCTGCCATTTTACACTCTGCACGAGGTCATCTTGCACTGCACAATTCGTCAGACAAGACTACCTGTAATAATATAAATTACCGCATAAGTAGATGAACAGCCAGAGAAGTATTGGAGAAGCATTGAGGAAATGAATAATCAAATGAACATTTTGGTTTGAAAAGATTGCAGCCATTACAAAAATGCGGCACTGTTAAAGTTAGAAGTATTAATGCTCTTTTATGAAGTACAAGTAACATCTTAGCTAGATGTGTCAATCTTACCTTTCCCAATTGTTCTGAAGTCCACTCAAGGTGATTTTTTTTCAGGAATAGCGTGCCTTCATCATTGTTTCCATTAGTCGAAACTTCTTTATCGGGCGATATGTTTTCAATAGAGATTCCAAAAGCCTATCATTCACTGTTCTTTGAGCAAGGCTAACACCCTTGCTGCTAGCTAAGTATAAATCTTCCTGCAAGATGTTCTTCTGTTCTTATAAGCCAGTTGTATTATTTTTCTATCTGTTCTTGGAGTTGTTTCCGTTTTTGACCATTTTTTAGTTTAAATCTTGACCGTTATCATTTTTTACTTAATAATACTGACTATTTCGTTCTGTTTTAATTAGTTGTCCAATTTTTCGAGGACTCAAATCACTCTGTTTACCCATTTTGGTTTAATTCATTTATAGCTAAATAGACTACCTGAAACACATAAAATTAAACTATTAAAATAACTAATAAACAATTTGAAACACATAAAACACTATTGTTAACAACCACATTAATGAAAGACTGACAGTCAATAAATAACAGAAAACATCCTATTTGCTCTCCAAATCCAAGATAGCAACTGACTCACACAACTGGCTGTGACTTCATTAAAATGGTCCAATTTAGTTTTGTTCCTTGAGTGTTCCCATTATATTTTTAAGTAACCTAAGACTCTAGAAAATAAAAGTTAAATAGTTGTTCAGTGTTGGTGCATAAAATAAATCCATTTGCAATCAATGAAATTGAATTTACTGGGTTTTTTTGTCGAAAAAAAGTCAAATTTTGAAAAAATCCATAGTAATTCTGCCAGTACTGTATAGAGAGAAAGAATTTTATGTGATCCGGACACATCCAGGGCGAATTGTATCTCCCCTTCCTCCCCGCTAAAATGCACAAGAGTGAAGAATTACCCACTCCATGTTGTGAATCAAAACACACTTTTTATTAGGTGATTTGATATGTAAATTTATGAGAATAACCTGGAAAGGAATTAATTTTTCGATGTTACTAACTGCGGAGCGAATGTATGAAGTGGCTTTGTGTGTGTGGAGCAAACACATGTATGGGTGAAGCAATGAAAGAGATAAGGAAAGGCTGGGAATGGCCTTTAATGACACTCGATTGGCACGTGTTCACTCTTGGTTCGACAACTTTATCCCCAGTCCCCAATTAATCACCAATAAATTGGGATAAATTGGGTCGTGTTTTCGTAGCTGCGTGATAGGAGAAGATGGGCTTTTGTTTGTAATCCTGAACATAAATACGTATGTATTTTTGTGCCCTTAACTTAAAATGTTGGTTTAATTGGACCGCTGACACTGTAACTGATATATATTTTTGTTTCTGATTTGTTCATTGGTTTTATTGTATATTTTACTATTAATTTTGTTTAGTTATTTATGAGTTAATGGTTTTTCGAAAGGATTTGTTTTCAAGTGTAAAGAAATGAGAACCTATAACTATGTATCATTCCAAATTTGTGTGTGCGGCTTTTATTCCATAGTATGTGTTTTTCTTTTTTGTCCAAACAACGAAGACTGCTTCTCTTTGGAAATACTGATTTTAATTCAAATCCAGATTTGTAAGACAACCTTTAGATAAGGTGTCATTTCATATCATGGATTTTTTTTATTTTCGTATATTTAAAATGAAGAAGTCGAATAAATATTTTTTTAAAAAGTTAGTTTTAAAATTTCTATTTTATTAATAAGCTAAAGTATGACTCTAAATAGGTAGCGAATCCCCAAATCGGGAAAATAATGAAAACCTTTGAACATGAAATTCTTTCGTTAAAAGTGCCTAATTGTCAATAACTTTGATAGAAGCTCTCAAAAAAATATTCTTTTAAGAATCTTCAATATAATTCACGCCTATCTTTTATATATTTTTTAAACGATATTTCCAGCGATGCAATCCAGTTTTGTGGCCGAAACCATCTCGAAACTGCTCTTCTGGGATTAACTCAAGAGTCAAATTGCGTTCCTTTTATGGGGTCCTTCAATTATAAAAATGAAAAAAAGTCGAAAGGGGCTGGATCATGAAGTTGAAGAGATGCGGTAGGATTTTCCATCGAAATTTTTGTATCCTGAACAGACAATTGAACTGTGAACAAGAACATTGTCATATTCATAAAGCACCTTTCGATTAAGTGACTCAGGTCTTTTTTCAACAAAATTATCCTTATGCTTCTTATAAATATTTGAACAATATTAGGCGCTGCCTATTTTTTTCCTTTCACTAATTATTACAATTAATCTTTCACGATCATCAAAATTTTAGCCATTACCATTTTGGCTGATCATTCGGCTCTAAATATGATTGTAACATTTTATCCTCGTGAGAGCCTTCGTTTGGATCGAACGGGATTTTGTAACGATACCGATAAATTAATTTTCGCCTCCTGTTAAAGTCTTATGCTTAAAATTATTTTCATTAACTTCCAAAGGATTGTGAATTTCTACAGAAAGATTTAACCCTTTTGTCCAAATGTTCTTGATGCAACGATTTAATAACCACTAAGGAGAAACTTTCTAAGATTTGAGTTATCCAATTAATGAGCAAAACCTCGAGAGATAAATATCTCATTAACTATTTTTATTATTAAAATTAGAGAAACACATTTAACTCCTTTTGATCTGATTAAAAATCACTAGATCCATTTTAATACGTGTACTATCAATAAATGTCCCGTAATCCATCAGCATTTTTTTGGCTTATTTAGAAATTTATAATTAACTCTTCACTAGAATTTTAATATTTCTTTTGTCAGGAAAACTTTGGTTTCATTTATCTTTTTTTACACTACTGTCACCTAAGTTGCGTAACTCTTGGCTTGTCATAATAATTATGAAGGTTAAATTTCATGTCAAAATAAGAATTCGTTCAAGTCGAATTTGAAACAGTTGAAACACTCAATTTTACTTTAATGTAATTAATTTGGATTCTCCTCGTATACTGTTTGTATTTCCAATATTATATGCGTATTTCCCTGTATATATGTATAAAAACGAGAGAGGTTATGTGTGAGAGATATTGTGTGTGTGTATATATTGGGATATCCTTTGGAAACCCCGATCTTTGCATGAAAAGGAAAGCCAGGACCAGACGGAAAATGTCAATTTAAAACGTTTCGAACTTTTCAATGTTCATCATCAGCCAATTCGTAAAATATTGCTCAACATGCATTAAAATGAATTAGTGAAAACAAGTTTATTAATAATTCGCAGTTAAAAGAAAATATATGAACAGAATAAGCAATACCAATACACACAAATATTTTGGAATGTAAGCCCACTCACAATTGAGTGCGAGCATAAAAAAATATACAAAAATGAAATTTTAAAAAATAATATAAAAAATATGAGAGAAAAGTAAAATCTTATCAACTTGAGTTAAGGATAGAAACTGAATAATCCAGCAGGGAATATTCAAACATTAAATGGGTCAATATAAGTTTGACCCTTAACAAATTGCTTCAAAGGTTTTTCGATGGATTCTGGTACTATTGTGCATGCTTATTAACATACTGAAAATCTAGTTACAGGTAAAGCATAATTCTCAAGATGGTATCCAAAATGGCCGCCAGAAGCTTAAAATTGCAATACATTAATAACTATTCAGACTACAAAGGTGGTTTTGGTGTCAAACAATATATTTTCGAGGTAAATGCATGTGGCTAAATCAGTTTCATTTCTGTAAGTTAAGTACTTTTTGCCAAATCCAAGATAGCGTCCCAAGGTAACATCATAAGTCAATTTTTTGTATATTTTGTCATGGCAGAAAACTTGAGTGTCACCCAAGTGATGTCTGACATTACTTCAATAATCACCCAGGGGTTATCTAACTTCAGGGGACAAAATTAAGGTAATAGGTGATTTAGTCTAGGAGCAGCAGCCATTTGAATGTGGATATGCGTTTTAGGCGAAACTGGCCTTGGGAGTTAGCAGGTTAAATAACATCAAGACAACCAACTGAACTTTATTTTGTATCTAAAATAAATACTATCATTGTCACATGTAATGTAGTAAAACGTGATGAACAAGAAAGTATACATTTACAGATTTTACAGTCTGTTATAGGCACTATGTATCATCATCCTCTGACTCCTTTGTAAGAAACTTGTTATTGAGGATTATGACATTTATCAAGTTAACATGGTCCACAGACCATTATACATGGTAGTCAATATCGTCTACAAGAGCAGCTGAGTTTCTTGCAGGCAGTGGAGCAGTTTCAATGAATCACCTTTAAGAGTCTGTCTTTGAGCAGCGTTCATGTCATAGGTGGGATGAATCCGTCATCTTGTAGGTTCCACCCCTAGTTCATAGCATCTATGCCATCTTCTTTTACCATCCAAACCATGATCTGGTAGTATGATCTTCGGTTTGGTGGCGGACTCAGTTGTTGGCAGCCGTTCAGGTGTTACAGGTGATGAAGCTGACACGACCCTCTTGCTGAAGATGTTGTATCGCATTGTCACAAGAGAATCTGTGCACTTTCCCCCAAAGAGAACAGCCATTACTTTGGAACCAAGGTCATCTATCAATTCTGAGGTCTGGTTTAGGACAGTAAATGCGTTGGCAAAAGACTGAAGGACAGAGTCTCCTTTCACAAATTAATAGAAGGCAGTCTTCTTGCCAATGCCGAAAATCGGAGAAGTTGTTTCACAGCATGGATGGACATTTACTGAGAACACATGATGTCATGTCCAAGGATTTCTTTTAAGTGGCTGATGTCATACACTCTAAAGCTACCATCATCTTTGGACTTGTCTTATCTGAAATAAGGACACTTATTACCTCCTTATACATACTGGTAGTAAAGGAGTAAGACCAGGAGATCAGTATCTTCTTCAATAAGTATGTAGACGGGATGCATCGACTCCATCATCATCCTCGAGTGCATTGTTCACAGTGCAATCCCTTTTTTGCAGTTCTTCACTTAAAATCTGCATCAGTTGCGGTTTGTTGATATCTCTTGATAGGAACTGCTCCTTCTTGCCGGAGAACTCTGTCTCAGCAGTGATGCTGACGATGGGATAAGGGATGTTGTTTGCTCTTCTTTGATGTGTGTTGTCTTGAATGGATGGCTCTTCCTTAGAGCCATCAAACTCAATCGTCGTAGCTGAACCATAATGCCTGATAGTGAAGTTTGTATACTTTTGTACTATTTCACCATACCTCCTCCCTTGCTTTTATGGTTTTCGGTGAAGGAGTGAAGCTCCATCAAGGACATAACATTCTGTTTCTAGTACAGGATCTAAGGTTGTAGGAATTGCGTGATTAAATTCTACAACTTATTGATGATATTTTGAAACAGTTTAGTAAGCATGAGAAATAATTAATGCCGAGCAGAGAGTAAGTTTTCTTTAAACTGTAAAAGGTTTGGTATCTGAACTAGTAATTTTTATGGCCCAAAATGAAAGGGAATTATTTGTTTTTTTGATCCAGTATAAATTTAATGATACGATGTTGAAAATGTATGTAATTTTGAAACTGTGAAGCATAACTCTTATTTTTTAAAAATGACGAAACACTTATCTGCATATCTTATGAGGAGTATAGGTTTTAACTATTGAGGACATTGTTATAGAACAAAGAGGTTATTTTAGGATAAAAAAGATCAAACCTCGATAGTCGATTGGTGTAAAAAGGGTTTCTTTACAACGATGAGGCCAGGTTTAAACATTTTTTGCTCCCAGCGTATAGTTTGTATAAGGAGGAATACATGGTGAAACATGGTGGAGTTAGTGTGATAGTTTGGGGCTCTTTTGCATCTATTTTCTGGGAGATTTTTAAATACTATCAAATATATTAGACCATAATAGTTATCATTCATTTTTGCAGGGACATGCTATCCCCCTGGGCTGCATCTTATCACTCAAAATTTTATCTTACAGATTTACAGATTTATAGCTAACAAAAACCAAATGGTCCACTCAATGGCTAGCCCTAGATAAGCTCAGGAATTTGAGCAATAAATTTTATATTTCAAAATTTAGTTTATTAATCCTATTTTTTAACTTCCGTTGGCAATGCATTTCATATCCAAGTAATTTTATATGAAAAGAAATTTTGCAGAAAGCTGTCCTGAATCGGGTTTTTTTTTAGTTTGAATCCAGTAGTTCGTGTAATCGCGGTTCTCCTATAGTCACAAAGAGACCCAAACTCAACATCCGCATAATCGTTTATATGAAACAACTCACTCAGTTCATTGTTAATCCGTCTACTTTTCAAAGATATTAATTTTAAGTTTTCTATAATCTTTCTTCATACGGTTTATTTCTAAGTTCCTAAAACATGTTAGTAGTTCTGCGATTAACCTGCTCCTACGTCAAAATGTGATATATAAAATGAGACCAAAATTGAACGACATACTCTAAGTGTGGTCTGACTAGATCCTATAATTAAAGAATCATTTATTTGCTTTTATAGGTTAAATTCCTCGATATCCAACCTATAATTCTGTTTAATTGCTTGAATACTTCAGTATATTGCTGCTAGAGCTTAGGATCATTCAAAATTACAACGCCTAAATCAAGTGCTTTTCATATAATAACAAGTGCTAAAAAATCAAATTTAGCTAATGACAAAAGTATTTAACCAATCTACTAAGATAAAATAATGGATATTTTATGTACTGTATTTTGTGTTGGATTTTAATGATAGAGATAATTAAGTGACCTTTTAATGTGTTTCTTCACTACTGTTTCCAGGTAGCCATTGTCTTTAAAAAATGTTTAGAGAAAGCTGAATTTTAGATGCGCCAGTCTGTATGAGCATATATTGTACGCACGGTGGATAAGGGCCTTTACCGAAGATAACATGAGGTTTGCTGGCAAGAAACTAAAGAAGCTTGTGCTTAAACCTGTAAATGTAGGT
Organism: Ceratothoa steindachneri; assembly: GCA_963969495.1. Lineage (NCBI taxonomy): Eukaryota > Metazoa > Arthropoda > Malacostraca > Isopoda > Cymothoidae > Ceratothoa > Ceratothoa steindachneri. The sequence goes on from OZ018325.1 coordinate 186,020,665, forward strand.
TTCCTATAGAATGAAGTTTTTATACGTGGTTTAAAAACGCTTTATGTCTATATCCATACATTGGTAGAAAACTGAGCGACTTTATGAACGAGGTCAAGAAGAATAAATAAATTCGATCTATATCTCGCCCGCACATTTGTATTTGAGTTATAAGGACCGAATTCCATTCCCTTGCTGCTTCTTTGTAATTTATGTAGTTTTTAATCTTGTGATTCATCGTATATGGGTTAGAACATTAGGTCAATCTATGGTCAAATTGAGCAGCGTCAGGTAAGATCGACCCACACTGGGTTGATTCTAAATAACCAAAGCCTTCGCTCATACGAGATCACAAAAAATATGTAATTCTGAAATTAGTTTTGACAACTTTAAAATACTTAGTAATTTCTACCATCCCAACGAAATACGAATACTAGAATAGCTTTAAATCCTAAAATTGAAACCAAATTTAAATTAATGAGTTTTTTAGTTTTCATTAAGTAACACCCTAAATTGCATTATTTTTTTTTAGTATTTTAGTAAATTAGAAATTTTAAACCCAAACCCTCTTGTTTCCAGTGCCAAAGATGAGGCTAGGTCCTAGAAATGTCCAAATTCAGATAATTAATGATTATTTAAACAATAGCTTGCTTGGTTTTCAACTCTCTCTCTTCTTTCTCTCTCTCTCTCTCTCTCTCTCTCTCTCTCTCTCTATATATATATATATATATATATATATATATATATATATATATATATATATATATATATATATATATCATTACTGGCTACAGGCATATGCTGAGAGAAACTCTTTCTCGTCTTGCTGAATTTTTAGTGAGTTTTTGAAATTTGTTTCCATTTTCCAGCATATTTATGAAGAGCATCTCTCCATCTTGTTTTTAGTCTTCCTTTCCTTTGTTTTATACCAAGTGGAGTCAAATCAGTAATGTTTTTGGTACATCTATTGTCTAAGAATCTTGCCACATACCCTTCCGAGCTCCACTTCAGGGTTTTTTATTGCTCCCATTATATCCTGATGTTTGGTTTGCTTTTCTCCCACGCCAACTTATTCAAATCATAATGCGTTCATGTGTTCTGCTTGACATAGTAATCTGTTTATCCAGATAGATATATTCGTCTACCATTCCAATTTACTTGTTGTATAATTTGAGGTCAATTATGTTGACCTCTAGTAGGTTTCTCATAACTTTAATTTTTCCAAGATTTATTTTTAGGTCGACAATTTTCTTTGATGGTTAAGTTCTTGAAGTATTGTTTGAATTTCGGCTAAGCTATGAGTACAATGTCGTCTGCTAATCTCAGGAGATTCTAAGCAAGATGGAAATAGTTTCGAAAAGATACTATGGCCTTATCTTACACATTTCTGTAATTTAAAGATGTCTGAATTCTTATGCACTCAAATGTATGATCTGCAATTTTGGTATATGTTCTGTGATATTTATGTATCCTAGATCTATACCTAGATTCTTGAAGTTATGATCGCTGGTGTTTCTATTAAATCAAATTCTTTTTGCATGTGTACAAATATCAAATATAGGGGTATATTGTACTCTGAAACTTTCTCAATGAGGTGATGGATTTTATGTAGGTGGTCAATCGTTGATAAGCCTTTTCTGAAGCCAGCTTTTCCTCTCAATCCTTGGTCATATAACTGATCTAGCTGATTATTACATTCCAGAATATAAGCCATAGTTTCATAATTTTCCATTAAAACAACAAAATAAACAAAGAAAATTGACGGAATATCATTCCGGCTTATGCTATAAACCCCCCATCGATGAAAATTCTCCACGGGTAAGAAGCAAAGGCGAATCTGGCTCATCAAAAAGCTTTTAAATGGCAGTACAAACGCAAAAATTGTTTAACATTGAACATTTATCTTCTAGATCGTCATAGAGACTTTAAAGAATTGATATAAGAACATCTTCAGCTAATAACTCTTCCCTCATAACTCACTATGCTAAAAACATACTTTGTTTTTTGTCAAACCTAATTCACGAACGAAATCATTTACATCAGGTTAAGTCATGGGTTTTGGAGAGAAATCTATTTCTAGGGACTCATGTTATCCTATGAATATTTATCAGCATAATCTTCTTAATTAGAAAGTATTATTTTAGCAGATGCTTTTGGTATTGGTATTTCGGATCAGTAATGTACTGTGCGAATGACAGAAGGAAGATTGGAATAGACTATAGATGAGAGACGCTTGATAGTTTTACCAGGAATTAAAAATATATATATATGTGTGAAATATTTATTGCTTGCAATCATTTCCTGTCAGTTTTCTGAAAATGATTGTTACATACCTACATTAGACAAGCTAGCTACAACATCAAATAATACTTCAGATTAACCACCAAACAAAAAAAAATACTTAGTAGTTCTTGTGTTTTACCCCAAACCTTCGGTACTCAAATTTTTAATTCTTGAATCTCCCCAAAACTCGTGAAGCTATATTTGTAAATAGCCTCTCGGTTGCATAAGTTGCTGTTACGTCTTAAACTATTGTTAAAAGGCTTGTAATAACTTCGAAAGCCAGATGGACCTAAGTTGTTCACTCACATCTGCAAAAGAACCTTTCAAGAAACTTCGAAGCAAAGTTTCTGTTAGTTTTCAATGGAGCCGAGATAATAGAATTGATATGTGATAGCAAATTCAGAAGAATACTGATTCAGTTGAAGCTAGCTGTTTGTGAGTCATTTGTGTTAGTAGTACAGAACATTCTTGGAAATCATAAAAGAGAAAACTATGCTGAATTAATAAACATGCTAACAGCGTATGAAAGATTGGGATGCCGGATATCCTTTAAAATGCAATTCTTGTATCCTCATCTCGATTTTATCGAACTAATTTGGATGCTTTTAGCGATGAGCATGATGAGAAGTTCTACCATAACATATTTGAGATGGAATTGCGGTCTCAAAGCCGGTTCAACCATGGTAACTACTGTTGGTTTCTACAATGAGAGATCAGCACTACGCATAAGCGCAAGTGCACGTGTCTCAAGTCTCAAACATTTCTGAGCTGAGAATATAAAATATAATGTGAGGACTCCTTTAATATAAATATACTATTATATTATACTATTTGCCTTTAGCGTAAATATGCTATATACAATACTAATATACTAGTCATCTAATAATTATTTACCTTGAAACTAAATATACTATTAATATATATTTATGCGCATAACTCAAAATCCTGAAGTACTCGAACAATTCTTTGTTCAGATTCGGAATCAGCAAACTCCATTTAGCTTAATACAGCCTCATTTTTCTGAGTATTAGACAAAAATCTTTTGGAGTTGCTCAGTGCAATCTAACAATAAAGAAAAAAATTCCCGAAAAACTCTTTGCCTCGGCCAAGGGCTTACTTAGCAGTGAAAAGCTAGGGCATGACACAGGAGGAAAATATCCGCATTCTCTTACATGGAATTGCACTTTTGCGTTTAAATGAGAATTTACTCTAAGTTTATAGAAATAAGAAAAAAAAAGTGTTTTAACTTGTGAACTCAGTTACAAACCTTTGGAATTCATGAGATTCAAACGTGTGCTGGATACGTTAAAAGCGCCGAAGTTATGCTACATTGTCTTCAAACGATGTTTGTCGTGATATATCTCCATTGAAAACTGCTTCCCAAACTTCAATGAAGAAAAGTTTTCGTAAAACAACCAAGCTTTGATAAATCCTCAGTGGACATAAATTTCGGAACGGAAGAGCTTTTCAAACGTAAATGTAGAATAAAGAGAATTGGAACCCATCTTGAATGGTATGTTACAGTTTCATGATCCTTCGCCATCAGTTTCAAAATTGCGAATATCTTGGGCTAAAACATACTCGGTCGATTTTTACCCGACAATAGAGAGTTACTAATAAAATTTTAAAGAAAGTTTTCTGACCTAAGTTTGTGACCCCAGAGCGCAAACAGGGGTATTTAACAACAACCATGGGCTCACTAGTGAAACATATTAAAGAGGATTAGGTATTAAAGAAAATGAAGAAAAAAGGAAGCAATAGTAGAGAAACTTGGACGAGGGAAACAAGTATTATATATAAGTATACTTTCTAAACAAATTTGTTTTGCAATTAAGAATAAAATCTCCGTCCTATCCATTAGATAAAATTGTTTGAAACAAGAGAAAACTGAAAGTAATAAAATGAAGATTGACCATAAAGTAAAAAAAAGCTGCAGTTAATCATAAAATATAGCAAATAAATAACCATCAAGGTGGAATGCCTAAATTATCCGATGATCGACTCCATCAAAGTCACATATTATTACATTTTTTCCCTTATTTTTAGCAGGATAATGACAAAGATTCCTAAACAATGCAAAATGGGAATATATTCTTAAGTTAAAGATCATTGTTCCACGAAAGTTTGACGATTTTAAATTCTGTACCAGCAAAAGTTTCATAATAATTCAAAGCTAGAGTTTAACAATTATTCCAAAGGTCGCTCGAGAGGAAAGATTTCCATAAATTATTGCAGCTCCAAACTTTGTGACACCTATTATTTCCCATTACCATTTTTACTATTCTTGTGTTTTCATCTTTTCGTGACCCGTCTTGTTACACACAAATTTCAATAAACACAATTCTCTTTCCTTTTATTTTCATCCCCAGTCTGAAAGATCTGCCACTGTAGGACTAAATTTAGAAATTGTATCCACAGACCTTTCGGAGAGTGTAACAACAAGGAAATAAGGTACCCTAGGAGACTTTACGGTCCATTCAAAGAGGGTAACTTGAAGCGAAACAAAAATTACACGAAATAAGGTTGCTTGTGTTATATTTAATGTTCCATTGAATATTGCAGCAGATGAATCAAGATGCTTTACTGAGCTTCGTCAGTTATCTCAAATTGGCGTTATTGACCAATATCACACTTTCTTCACAATAAAAGCTCTCTAGTCTCTTCATATCTCTTACATAATTGGACGATGAATATTCCTCCATCCGAATGATGATTTTATTCTACTAATCCAAAATCCTTTTTAACTAGACCACCTCTTAACCTTTCCTAAAGGACAATACTGCTCAAATAAATTATTTCTAGCATATTTCTAGCATAATGTGCGAATTAAAATTAATCAATGAGGATATTCATTTGTAGTTATTCATTATAGAGAGTAAAGAATACTATCATCAAAAGTAGTAAGAGGAAAAATATGCCAAGTTCCTGTTTCTCAAAATTGGAGACTATCTGGAGAACGATATTACAACTTTGATAAAAAAAATTATCCAACTACCATTAAGACTAGAATTTAGATATTTAAACCTCATCTATTTATCTTTTTCATACACAATTTTGGCTGTAGCTTTCAAAGACTAAACTTACAAGCCATTTAGAACTATAACATTCGGAATTTGGGTCCAGCATTTAATTCTACATCTTAAAGTCATCTTATATTAGCTTTTAGGGAGGCGTCAAGAAATATCGTCCCATTACGAAACAAAATTAAAGCTGGATGCGAAGCGTTGGCTCGAGGAAAAAAAAATAGGATGGAACTGAACAATGATAGAGTTGAAGAGGCAATAGAATTCCTCTCTTTGCTCAATGGTATGGCCTTTCCAAACACATTAAATTTGTATAGAAAACAGATCGATGATTCAAATATTCGAGCTTAAATTTCGTTGTATGTATTAATAATTCTGAAATAGAAATGTTAATGATCGTAAAATCTGTTATTTAAATCCTTCAATAAAATAATAAGTATATTCCTGAAAGCAACCATTTTAGCGTTTAACTAATATATATCGCCGAATTTCATCTTCAAAATAATCCCTCCTTCAGTAAACAATTTCGAGATAATGAGAAAACTTTGTTTACTTATCAGCATCAAATCACTTGAGAGGCTTCTCCATAACATCTCCGTCCGGCGGCCTCAGGTGTAGGATGTGCGATCATGCTGCAGCTATCTGTAAGATTTTGTGTCTTTCCTGACCCAACGCCTGCATCTACCTATTTTCCACACATTTTACCTACTCAACTTCATCACTTTCTTTACAAATCTTTACTTGTAACGCTTCTAGCGAAGATGCGCTCGTTTGTTATCGCTTGTTAGTTTTAATTAACAAACCATTCTCCAAGGCTGAAAAGCATCAGGATTTTCATTCCTGCCAAACAAATTAACAATATGTAGGAGTGGATAAGTGTTTATGATGTCTTATGCTGACGAAATTAACCAAAATGTTGAAAGACGCTGCTTTTTGGTTAAATGGATTCATTTTGTATGGAAAAACAAACTCTGGAAAACCTCATTGCATCTTTTGCATATTCACTCCCACGTTAACACAAAAAATATCCATCTAAAGTGTTCTTAAACCGCGAAACATTGCAGCAACATTAGAAAAAAATAAACTAAGAACAAATGTTTACATACACTAAGGGGAAATATTAAATGATAATTTTCCCATAAACTTTGCTAAAAATTAAAGCTTCAAATGTTTTTCATTGATTGTTATTAGCTTACACGTCTTCTTTTGCTCCATTCTTTCTTTTAGTATCTCACAACTCTTTTCTTTTCGTTGGGATTCCTATTAAATTCAATCCCCATAGTTTCTATAGAGTTCAGCGTGGGATTGTGTTACTATTTCCAAAAAGTAATTTTGTGAGCTTCAAACTCTTTCCATTACAGAGGGCGTTTTATTAGATAGTTCTCATGTTAAAAGTAAAACTGACTACACAGTTTCAGTTTTCTGTGTTCATGCTCGAAAGTTTTCTTTCAAAAGAGACAAAAAAGAAATCTTTCCTCTTCCTAGTTTCTTTCAAGAAGAGCTTCATCTTCTTTGGCATTTATAGCTAAATAGTTCTATTTTCATTTTGTTACCAGTGGAAGTCATTTTATTTCAAGAAAATCTCCACTGTCGACTGTAAAACATTAGCTCCAGACGGTGATAAATTGGGCTTTCTTTATCTTCTTGGAAAAATTCTCACTATTCTATCGTCTCTATATTTGCGAATGCCTGACATATTACGGGTAGAATATTAATTCGTTTATCTTTTTCCACATTGGTGTTCCCTTTCGTCTTGAAATGCAATTATGCGCCTGCCTATCTCTTCCCTGTGTTCTTGCATCTTCGAATACCGAGACAGGAGGGAATTTTTGGCTATAAAGAATATGAAAAAGGGGCATCCTGCACACCGAATTTGTCTTCATAGGGTATTCTAGAATGTTCCGAATACTCACAAATTCTTCTCAAAAGTGCGAGTACAATGTATTGGGCATAAAGTTTAATTATAACTCTGTTATTGCATAAATTTAAGAGGTGTATTGAAGGTTTCCGTGTAAATTAATTATGGTTCCTAGGTTAGATTTCGTTGTTTAGTTGTATTGTTTATACTTGATGATTTTGAACTGCTGACGTTTAACTAATGTTATGTCAGTTTATTCCGGTTTGTTGGTTTTATTTTTTTGTTAAGTTGTTTGCTATGTTAAAGTTATGTCACGTTAAATATAATTTAATTGGTACGAATTGTTTGTTGTGTTACTAATGTTAGGTCAAGTTTAGGGGTTCGATGTTCTTATTTGATGGTTGCAATTTGTTTGCTATAATACTACGTAGGTTATGTCAGGTTGTGTGAGCTTACTGATTCAATTTAACGGTTATAACTCGTTACCTACATAAAACCGTTGTCTTTAATTTCTTTTAAATTTTCTAATCTTTCCTGTTGTTCGTACAAAGTTGACCACCTATTTCCTTTCTGTTTTTTAAAAAAATAATATTTTTTACAGAAATTAGAAAAATTAATGTTTCTCTCTTTTTCCCAAAGTCTTAATCATCAAAGATGAACAAGCCCAGATAGTGAATTTAAGATAGGCATGAAAGAGATTTTTTGACAAAAGTTTTTTTGTCTTAGTAAAACCCATACACAAATTTAGTGTTATTATCAAATATTGATACCTCGTAGATAGTCCTAGTACAAGAGCAGCGTCCTTATATGATTTCTAAATTTGTTTTCAATAAAATAATGAATTTTAAGTTATTAATTCGGATTATCATACAATTTTTATATTAACTACCTAAATTTTTAAATCTTGAAATTCTACATAGGGACACTGCAGTAAACAAGGTTTGCTGACCAAAAGGTCGCGTGCCATCACTTATTTTGATTTATGACCTTACGACCTTCAAAACTTTAAAATAATTCCCGGAGTAACCATGGAAGGACCATGGTATAGCCACATAACTTAGCATAGCATAGTAGAGAACAGCTCAGCCTAGCATAGGGTAGTATTGTCTGGTATATCATAACCTAGTATAGCCTAAAAAAAGCCTAGCCAAAACTTGCATAGTATAGCATAGCATATCATAGCCAATAATAGCATAGTATAACCTACCCTGTTTTAGCCTAGTATAGCCAAGTCTAGCCTAAAATACAATAGCCTAGCTGTGCCGGGCCTAACCTAGTCTAGCTTAGTATAATCTAGCTAGCCTAGTATAACCTAGCATAGTATAAACTACTTTAGCCTAGCTTAGCTTAGTATAGCGTAGCCTATCTTATCCTAGTATAACCTAGTATAGCCTAGCCTAGCTTATTAGACCATAGTCTAACCTAGCATATCGTATCCTTGTATAGCCTAGCCTAGCTTAGTAGACCATAGTCTAACCTAGCATATTATAGTATAGCCTAGCGTAGCCTAGCCTAGTATAGCCTTGCATAGTGTAGCCTAGCTTACTATAACCTAGCCTACGTTAACCAGGTATAGCTTACCATTGCACGCCAGTGCCTAGCCTAGCACCGCATAGACTCTCCTAGCCTAGTTTAGTCAAACTAGAATAGGTTACTATAGCCTAGCCAATATATCCTTGCATACGCTAGCCTAGACTATCATAGCCTTGACTATTATAGCCTTGGTTAGCTAGCCTATTGTACCCTAACATAGTATTACCTAGCATAGCAGAGCATAGCATAGCATAGCCCTCCCTAGACTAGTATACTCTAGCCTACCTTAGCGTAGAATAGTATAGCCCTATCTAGCCTAGTATAGCTTAGCATAGCTTAGCTTAGCCTAGCATAGTATAACCTAGCCTAGCATTAACTATCCTAGACAAGTATAGCCTATACTATCGCATTATACCCTAGTCAAGCATGGCTTTGTATTGACTAGCCTAACATACTATATGATATCATAACATAGTATATCTTACTCTTGCACATTATAACTTAGCATATCTTAGCATAGTATAGCCTAACCTATAATAGCCTAGCAGAGTATAGCCTAGCATATAATAGCCTAGCAGAGTATAGCCTATTATAGGCTTGCCTAGCAGAGTATAGCATATTATACCCTAGTCTAGTGTACAGAGTATCAGCCAAATAGTTATGATGTTATTGCCAAAACAAAATAATTCTTGGGCTAACCTTGGGAAGACTTTGGGAATTATATCATTCGAAAGAAAATGTAAAACAACAAGATTTTCAAATTTCGTTAGAATCTGCCGAATAGTTATGATGTTATTACAAAAAAAAAAAAAAAAAGCAAAGCAGGGACCGACTGACCGACATAGTGAGATGTAGAGTCGCTCTCGATTAGACTCGCATGCGACTAAAAACTCCTTTTTCCTACTCCTTGTGATCTTTACTTTCTCCGTGATTTAATGGTCTTAAATTATTATAGGAGAGCCTTAAAAGAATCCCATAATATTATATGGTAAGTTAGCGGTGCAAAACTGTTTTGGCGAGAGAAGTGAGGAATTCCTAGGGTCAAAATGGCCAACTTTTAACTTTACAAATGAGATCTTGCCACACATATAAGGCACTGTTTGTTCTATTGACGCGGGTGTGTTTATATGTATATAGTCCTGTAAATTTAATTTCCTAGATTGAATGCAGGTAGTATAGCAGGTACTACAAGAACAAAGTTACAGATCTATTGTAACTGAACTCCTAAACTTGACAAACAACTTTGGCCCGAACTTCGTTTAATTGAGAAAAGTTACATATGTAATAGGCTTTACAACATTACAGTCTTCGTGAAGAATTGGAATTAAATAAGGACATTAAGGACAAAACTTAAAATCCAACATCGATGGCTTTTTAGGTCGCCTTCCTAAAAGTCAAGAAATTAAGGAATTTTGAAGAATCGTTATCAATTAACGTCGTGATTTGTTACGTTTATGATTTGTCCTAAAGTTACCCTGGATTTTCTCCAGTAGGAGCCTTATAACTCTTTCCTGAGTTTACGTTAGAGAACAAATGAAAAGAATTTAATGGTCGGTACTTTATTAGTGTTCGAGGAATACTTTAATTTATTCGTTCCGATACCAAATTGAATCAAGTAAAAACAATCTAACCAAACTGAGAAGCGAGGCTGTATTTTACTGACACTGGGACTTTTATAGTTTGGTTGGATTAGTAGCAAACCTAAGTTAATAAAGAACTAAATGGGTAGGAAAAGAACAATTTTTAAACTCTAACCTACAGGAATTTAGAAAGGTACAAATTAATCACTTTCATTCACATTTGGGAAACAATTAAAAGCAGATACAGTTTAAAGTAGTCTTATACCCGGCTAAATCTCATCTAAATTTATTTAGAAATAAATATACAATCTAAAGTACGATTCTTTTAAATTTAAGCCTTAAATGAGTGTTCTTTCTTCTATTTATTTCGCCATTTTGGTAGTCGGTAGGAAAGATCGTATTTAGTAGTGTTCGGTAGGAAGGATCGTCTTAACTAGTGGTCGGAAGGAGGGACTTTCTTTATTAATGTTCGGTAGGAAGGATTGTCTTTCATAGTGGTCTGTAGAAGAAATTGTCTTTATTAGTAGCCGGTAAGTGGGATCGTATTTATTTGAGGTTGGTAGTAGAGATCATCTTTACTACTAACCAGTAATAAGTATTTTCTTTTCTAGTAGTCGAGAGAAGCGAGCGTCTTTATTTGTTGTGGGTAGCTGGGACCTTCTTCACTAGTGGTTGGAAGAAGGGATTAACTTTACTCGATGCCGAAAATAAAACATGTTTCGCATTTTTTTTTGCCATTCTAACATTTCGCTTCACATTTTTAATCTTCCTACATATAGCTTCCCATTTCTTTACCCTTTTACAAATTGCTTCCCAGTTTTAACGTAGTATATATTGTTTCCCATTTTACATCGATGTAACATATAAACCTTGTAATATGTGATGTGGTAATGACTTAAATATACCTAGTGGTTAGAAGCTGCCTACGGAAAATGAAGAATTTCCCAACCTCAAACACTATTTTAAACGTGCCACTTTTGGGTATTCATAGTCCTGACACGTTTTTTGTTGACCATTAAAGGACATTTTTGTGTCAGTAAGCACTCATCGCTATTATGACTACGATCAGCGTCGTCGTTATAATAGTAATTTGCGCTTGATGACACAGGTTCGAATCCAACTCCTTTATTCATTTTCATATAACGATTAAAATAGTTTGCCCTATTTTTCTGCGTTTCTATATCTCCCATTTTCTTTCTTAAGCTTTCATTGGTTCCCGTAATATTTTCCTTAGCATTTTTCCGGGGGTTGTTAAACGTGTTCATTTATTTGGCCCTTTAATAAATATATATATATATATATATATATATATATATATATATATATATATATATATATATATATATATATATATATATTAAGTGCAAGAAATAATAAACCACAATATTTGAATCCTATATATATATATATTTATATATATATATATATATATATATATATATATATATATATATATATATATATATATATATATATATATATATTAATATGCTTCTCTATTCCCATATTCTCTAGAGGTATTCTCATGTTGATCGGCATAATGCCGTTCTGACTGATCTTGCTTGCTATGTGGTTGTTTTCACACACTATTTTAAAGATACATATTACATATGTGTGTGGTTTCCGAATTTGATAAGCTTCTTTTTAATTTATGTTTTGATTTAACCTTTGTTGTTGGAGCTTACCACATATCTATTTTGCAAGATATAAGGCTCCTGCTCAATGTTATTTGATGAAGAATTATAGGAGTGTCTGGTCTTTTTAAGTATATTGATTTTTTAGTTGGAAATAAGTTTTTATACTTCGCTTTCGGCTTAGCAGATTACTATGTATCAGTTGGAGACGTCCAGGATTCATGTTTACCTCTTTCTGCCTTTGTATCATTCAAAAGGGTTCACAAAGGTACTCGGAAACATTCGATCCTACCACCTTTACCATGTGAGGGAGGCGTTCTCGCTACCTCTTGCTTATCGAGTGTTCCCTCCCGGATCTATATTGTGCCTAGCCCTTCCTTAAGCAATCTGTAAAAGAAAGAGTGGCAGGATAGTTTATTATTATCGTGGGCCGCCTATGAATCCTTATATACCTTCCTAACTGAAAAGTATTCCTCGACCACTCTTCCTATATAAACCTAACTGTATTGGGCGCCTCTACTCATAATTGTCACCTGGTCTTAAGGACCCCCTTCTTTGCGCTCCTTAATGGGGCTTTCTTCCTAGATTCAATATTTCCTATTTTTGAATGGTTCTGAGTGCAGCGGTTGTCGAGTTATATTACATTTAGTGTGGGAAATATTTGGAAGTTGCAGCAGTAAAAGGAGGAGAAAATGAGCTTAAAATTCCCATTTAGAGTATCTACCCCGTCCAATGGAAATAGGAGATATTTTCAATTACTTCAGCGGAAGAATTTTTTTTCTGCTTGCGTAAATTTCCGCCTTTCTCGTTGCTGGATTTGCCTCATTTACCAGCTGGTAAGCCCTTCTTAAGGAGTACTTCGAGCAAACCTAATGACTCTGGCCCTCTTAAGACGTTCTTCGCCAATACACGAGAAGGAATCTCATAGTACATACTATAAGATTCCCTCTTGTGTAAGTGAGAAGATTGTCTTCCGAGATCCTGATGCAACATTGCCATTTTAACGACATAATTACAATTTTTATCTCTCTTTTTCTGACTCTCAGTTAATACTTCCATGTTGCAGCTTAATTTGTTGGTATATCGTTCCCCTTCGCTCGACATAAAGAAGTCATTTATCAGTTGTGTTTGTTAAAGATTTTTTTCCGAGAGCCGGGTCTAGGTTATTGTATTAAAGTGTGTTTTTGTTTAGGAGTACTGACGACTGAGCAGATATTTCTCGTCCCTTTGATACTTTTCCTTGTGTATTTGATTGCATTCATTTCGTAATATCGCAATTCACTACTCCTCTTCCCTCGCGGATATTTAGTAATTACAGTCATTATGGAATTGGATAATTATGGAACTCTATCGTTTCTTCAATGATTGATGGGTTAGGTATTCATGGGAGTGTATGAGGAAAAATGGAAAGGCTGGCTACGAAAATGGGAGATGGGACCGCAGCGAGCTTAGAACCGCGTATCTTCAACAGTAAGCGAATTTCTTACCATTGTGCGCGTAATTCTGTGCCATATTTTCATTGAACATTGGTTGTCTCAAGATCGTTATAATAATGGTCATCACTGATATTCTTTCCTCCTTTAAATAATCTGGAATAGTAATCGAATTCGTATTTATGTTAATTTACTAGATCTTTCTGATCTACGAAAACATTAAAATGCAAGCTTCATCAGAAATATATGATGTTTATCCTGTAATTTGACTAGAGCAGTTTAATATTTTAGTAATTTGTAATCAATTCGAAGATGTGTTGGATTAGAATCATTAGCTAATTCTATTCAAGGTTACAAAACTCAATAAAACCTATAAAACGTACTTCAAAATTTACTCAGACTTGAACTTAACTTTAAAATCTCGTCTTAACAGTAACTACCACAATAGTCAACTATTAATCCATTGATTTACCAATATGAAAGTACATAATATTCTACCCCAAATTAGGTAAAACAAATAGAACAAATCGAAAAAGATCAAGTAATTCACCTGAAGGAGGGCTGTTTGCTTCAAGGAATCTATTTATTATACCCCAAACTAAAATTACTGTTTGGTGCTAAGGTTGGATATCTTGCAGGAGTCCGGCCTCTTCCAAAGACTTTGCACTCTGCCCCTAGCCAAGAGAACATGCAGTAATGACAACGGTCGTACCAGTACAGAGACAGGGACCGAGTACAGTGAGGGGGTATAATGTAAGGGTTCCGGATAGTCATCCATTCGATGAAGCTACATTCTACTTGTGTGTTGAATCCGGATACGACATAAAATACAATATGAAGTCGTTGAAGAAATTTAGCAGTGGGTTCAAGGAAATTAATGGAGGAAAGATCGTAGCATTTATATAATCTCGAACTGTTTCACATCTTTGCCACTCAGCGTGGATTGTTGCCCTAATGCTTGCTATATAGGCATTGTAAGAAAGAAAAAATTCAGTCCACTCTTACATCCTAAAAAAAAATCCTGGCCATATTCGAGCGTTCATTTTCTATAATGCCTACGATCCTCAGAAAATTCACATCACTAATAAGACGCATAGAAACGTGTGAAAATTCCAATACTTCTATAGCACTTAGTACACTCAATGATTCGCAATTTCAAATGTGGTTCCAATTCCAGAGGTGTTTTATCAACTACCTTGATGATTCTTGATTTCCGACTCTGGGAGCTGCTTTGCACAATGGCCAAAGACTGCCGTCTGTTAACTACTACGGGCCCTGTCCAAAGAAACTAGAAGTTACTTTATGCCGAGGGAACATTCATCCGTTAGACAATTTAGCGATATAGCTAATATATTCGATCAATTTAAAGTTAGGGGGTACCAAGGTAGCAAGCAGATACTCAAACAAGAGACTAGAGGTCTGAGAAGAATCAGTTTCTTCCCTGTGATTTTCTTATAGTTTGTAAGGTGAGGTTGCGGGCTCATTAGAAATTCTGTCCATACACCCAAGGCCAGATCGCCACACTTCTAGCAAATCCCATGAAGATTTAGAATTTTATCACGCATCTTTAACTGGAGCATCACTTGAGGAGGTAAGGCCTTTTTTTAGTATTCCTTTTTTTCTCTCTTTTCATTTTAGTCTCAGACTCTTCTACCATTATTTCCTTAAGAGGTCTTCGGCTTGACGATATTCCTCCCTCCCGAGTTTCCGTCTCCGGAATTCAGCATTGGAAATCGTGCCCATTTTTTCTTTTGGTAGGGATCCTCCAATCCCAGGATCCGTTTCTTGCTTTCCTCCATTTCCTGAGAAGAGGAGACCTCCCTTGCCTTGTAATATTTTATTTCATAAACCCCTGGTGGACAGTGCTCCGGCATCTACTACGGAAATAATGAAAGGCCCACGCCGACTTGCTAAAATGACGAAAATCCGGGTTACTTTATTTTGAGAGGACCGCCAAAAAAAGCTCAGACACTGGTCCCTTTTAGCAAAAGAATGTATAAAGCGGGTGTTTTAAAAGGGTTCATGCTTGAAAAAATGAATAGTGGGCCGGTTCAATACTCGAGTGGGAACAAAACCTTGGTTTTATTCCCATAAAGCAAAGAGTGGAAAGATGGAACCTCTCCCCCTGCTCAAAGTGGCAGAGGAGGGGTATTCCACCAGAAGTAGATATGCCATAGCCATCCCTGACACTAATAAGGGACGATATTTCATTACAAATTGTATCCGTCTGAATCTTTCAAAACAAAAGGATAGTTCTTGATAAAACACCTTCGCACTCTCGATACTAAGGATAGTTCTAATCATAAAAAAGTTGGAAAGAAGGTGGTGAGCTATATTCTAAATCTAGGCCATCCCACATGTTCCATGCACTATCTACGGACCTTTCATGGATCACTTTCTCGCGAGCGGAAAAGATGTTTGTCACGCCAAGGGTACACAGACATGCCGGTATGCCAAGCCTTAAAAACCGCAGCTCCCTACTGAGTAATTAGAAAGGCGGATCGTCCCAGACTTCTTCCCTTTACTTAGTTTTACTAGTCATTAACAGGAAGGCCAGAAACTGAAGATGTGATTTTTGTCAACGAACCGATCGACAACCCCAGAGGCACCTAAAGATGTAGTGAAACCCACTATTCATATATTACATTAGTCACAAGTGAACAGCACAACCGTGTTAGTCAATCCATTACACATTTGGGATGTAGTTACTAGATTGCAAAACTACCATCACATTAATCTCTTCTTATGCCCAAGAAAACTTTATGTCTCTATTCTTGCAACCTTGAGTTTTTAAATGTACTACTTAATCCTTCGTGTGAGAAGAAGAAGGATTAATGGAGATGCAGTTTCTGGCGATAAAAAGATGCTAATGAGGCCCCAAGAGAGAGAGAGAGACACACACACACATACACAGAGAGCAACACATTCATTAGATATTGTTTTCATACTGATGGTTACCAACACGAACTAAGCCTTTTTGGGGGTGTTAGAGCAAGGAGGAACCGAAGTCTTTAAGATCTCAACTGCAGCATAGTTCCTCATACTACACCTCACCTTTCCCATTGCGTGATTGCATGTGATTCTTTGCCTTTATTCTTTTCAGTTCATTTCCATTTTGAAGGTTATACATTGAAAAGAATTTTTTTGAAAGCCTTTCTCTTTGTAGTTTAGTCCAGTTCAAATCGACAGGTTATCTTGATTTTAGGAAACTCTCTTCATAAGAATATAATGAAGAAGACGTCGGAGTTATTGAAGATATTAGAGAAAGTACTAATGAATAGAAAAACTATCATGGTTTTATGATCAATCATGATAAGAATTTACTTTAGAAAACCAAGCATATCTAAATCTGATGAACAATGGAGACATTTTTAAACGTCAGGGGAAAGTTTTATCAAGAATTCATTCATGGTCAATAGTTTCAGAGGAAAACTTTGTGTTTCTTGAGATTATTTAACTCCTATGTTTTCATAATTTATGATCAACCAGTTGCTATTCGTATGGAGAATATTTTATGATTACCAACAAACTCTAGATCTAGGAGGTTCTAGACCAGGTACTCCATATTACAAATTATTGGAAGTCGAAAAACTTTTTAGAGTTTGTACCATAGGACAGTACAGAATCACTACTCATTCATAGCATTTTGGTAAGCCATACTTTTGGATGACCTTTAGATATTTTTTTTTGTTTATATAAGTTTTCCTTGGAGTTCGCCAAGTATCCATAATCAGAAGTAAATCTATATGCTGATAATTTCCGGATGATTCAGTTTTGGACCTTGATCTGTAAACTGCAGTACTCATTGTATCACTCCCGATTTCTTCCTTTGTGCGTTTCGCATTTCTCCTTGATGTTTTACTTGAAGAGTTGCAGCTTTTATAAGGCTTTTTTTCGCCACGAAGTCGTTTTACAGACGCCTGCCTATCATCATGCGTGCGGATTCTCTCAAGAAGACCAAATTTGTCTAACAGGCTTTAGAATCGCGTATAGAGTTTGTTCAGGATTAAGAGTTGGTGGGTATAAGTGCACAACCTACTTCTTATCCTGAATATAATTTTAGAGTTTCAAGGTCATGAACTCCATACTCGTATTCCAAATTATTGGTATCCAAAACCCCTTTTTAACGTTAGTACGATATGTAACTGTACAGAATTACCAAACATTCCTAACGCGTTCGTAAGTGTAGGGGAATCGTCCCTGTCCCTTCTCTCGTGGTGGAGTCACGAGGCGGTGACCGCAAAGACATCCGGCCACAGGCATCGTCGGGGCAAGCGCGTAACCGCAGCGCCGCACCACTCGGCGCTGAGAAAGACCTAAAGGTTAAAATGCAAGATCTCTCCCAGGAGAGTGAGATTCAATTTCACGTCAAATAAGAAATTGGAGACGTGTTTCTCCCAAGCTCGAAGGCTAACGAGGAGCCGGTGGGAAAAACCGTTTGGCGTAAGAACCCTCCTGGGTCCACCATCAAGCCTCTCCCCCTTACCACTCCTCCAGTGGGGTGACAAGGTATAAAGGAGGAACACTGAGGAAAATCGTGGTAGTATACGTCAGTCTCTAGGTGAAGAAGTCCCTGAATTAAGATCGGGCTACCGAGACTATGGAGGTAGATTACTTGGCTCGCCAGACCAAGAAGTACCCTGCAAGAGAGGCAGGGCTACCTAACTTAAGGGGCTAAGAAGCAGCTCATCCTCAAGCTAGTCCCTGGTTATCAAACCAAACGATAAGTTAACTTTGTTAAGTTCAACTTACTCTCGTCAGAGAGACTCCTTATATCGTGGTGCATCTTAAACACCAGGGGTATTCCTCGTCCTTAAAGAATTTAGAAAAGAAGAAGGTAAAGGCTCCCCCTCGAGCCCGCTATGAGGTGGCCACACCGAACTCATAAGTTGAATTGGTTGAGGAACCAAGTTCAACTTATTCTCGTCAGAGAAATCCCCCTCTGTTATACTCACCCTTGAAGAAGACTGGAACTAATAAGCTCATCCTTGAGCTAGTTCCTGGTTACCAAACTGACCTTCAATTTCAACTTATTCTCGCCAGAGAAACTCCCCCCTCATCGATCCTCGCCCTTAAAGAAGACCCTCCCAAGTTTAGTCCTTCCTCGTCCATGAGGAATTGAGTAAAGAAGGATAAAAGCTTTCCCTCGAGTTCGTTACTCAGTGGTCACACCGCACTCCAAGTTAACCTGGTTTAAGAACCAAGTTCGACTCCCTCTCGCCAGAGAGACCACGACTACCTTGGTGCCGCATAAAGCACCGTAATTGTTCTCGTCCTTGAAGAACCCCCCCCCCTCGGAATACCGTGTGGACCCCCCAGCTGCTACCCTCGCCAAAACGACCTCGTGATCCTGCCCACCTTCATCTGGCCAGGCGGCAGGCGTCGTGAGACAATAACATTCCTGAGGGATTTAAACTCCAGTAGAGTCCGTAAGCCTAAATCTTATATATTGCTGTGTGTAGAGAAATTAACCAATTTTAGAGGGTCCAACTAAATGAATTAATTCTTGTGTATGATAATATTCTGAGTATTGTTGTGGTTTATGTTTAAATTTTGAGTATTCATTTGTTAAAGTTAAAATATAAGTTTATTTTGGGAATTATTGTGGGTTTCTCTATATCCTTACGTGTTTCCAACCGCTCTATTCTTCAAGATATTTTTATAATATCAATACATTAGACACTTAGCACTCTTAGAAAAAAAAGGGGGGGGGCATTCTACGACAGTAAGACATAGTCATAATGTTGGATGACCGATTGATATTTTTGATTTTTTCAAGTTTTTATTGATATCCAACTATCCGCGACTCGGAAACTTGTTATCCAATTTTGGTCTTCTTAAACACTTCTTAGCCACATTTAGATGTTTTTTCCAACCTTCTAGTATTTATGTAAATACTTTGCTCTAAAGTAATATTCTGAGTAGAAAATTCCATCATGAAGTATCTAATACTGCACATATGACATTTTAGGTGATATCTGTTAATGAATATGATCATCTCAATTCTTTCATCAGCTCTACAAGATTTTTAGCGTAAATTTCTTCGAGAATAGTAGAATGTAGTAAGGTCGTTTTGCACATCTCACTGTGCTAACATTACTGTTAGAGAAAGTGTTACATAGGTGTTGAATTAATTTTGAGCTAATGCCGCAAATACTTCGAAATTGGTTTCCAGGACTAATTTAATTTGTAAATTGATCATGATCAAATGATCGTGACTTACTAACTCAATGCGAGAGCCACATGATCAATCCTCAACCGGGCATCTGAAGTTCTGGGTCCACTTTGGGATTCAAGAGACGCCTGTGCGTGAAAGAGTTTAGCGTGGGAACCTGCAGGACTCTTAGAGAACCAACGGTTTTCATCAGAACAGCGGTTGTTTCAGTGGCCCGAAAGATCGAGACGACTGGAACATTGATTTGACTACAACCCTCGTCGGCCTTTGTGACCATTGACCAAATCGAATAGGTTCGTCCGCTCACTCAGCTGTTGGAGATTTTCCGCAGTGGCAATCTAACTAGACCTGATGTTCGCCTGCCGTTGGCACGGCGACGTGTCGAGTGCTCGTCCGTGAACAGAACGCTTTCGAGACGCATCTGCTGCCATGCCTCGCGTAATGTACATTGAATACAGTAAAAGCAAATAACCTCATCCATTTAGCCAGAAAATCTTCCTAGGGGTAGAAATAGAGCTTGTTTCTCATCTTGCCACCAATTGCTTTTCAATGCTTAGCTATCGCGTATCAAATGCACGTCTTTGATTATTTAATATGACTTAAATTTCCTCATCCCTTAAACGTAGCCGTGATAAGATTCACAGGGACGTAAACCTATATTTTAGTCATTTCCAAACTAATCCCATTTCGTGGTAGCTCACAAACCAATTTTCAGTATATTAATCAGTAAATGAATTCTTCACATTTCTATTAACAACGCAGGATATTGATAAAAATTTAAACGTTGGATGTTTTATTTAGTTATGGATTATTTTAATGTTCACATGCAAAGCAAATCTAGATTGGACTATATAAACAAAATTTAAATACACATAGAAAAATAAACTAAAAACAAACAAAACGTATCATTATTATCCTACGTAACATTCAATTAAAATTAACAATAACGCTGCTCCTATAATAAAAATTCTTACTATTGAAACTGAAATGTACCGTCCATTGTATGATGTTAATAAAAAAATGTGTAAAGTATATAGCAATCGTTTTTCCAATTTTCCTAGTGATGAAACACATTGTGATGAAAGATTCTCGGACACCTGACCCTAAAGTGACTGTAGAGTTGAATTAACATCTCACTACCCTCGTTCCGACCAAAACTGTTCGCCGTGAGCTCAATAAAGCCAGATATCATGGATGAGCTGCCATCAAGAAACTTATGCTTTCTCATCAAAACATTCAAAAAAGGCTGAACTGGTGTAGAGATCACAAGGGCTGATCAACAAACTAATGGAAGCAAGTAATATTCTCCGACGAGTCCAGTTGTTCTCTTTTCCCCACTGCAAGGCGAATTATGTGTGGAGGCAGCGCGAGAAAGCTTTTAATTCTGACTGCCTTCTTCCAACAGTGAAGCATGGAGGAGGGTCAGTGAGGGTTTGGACAGCCATATCTTAGAATTCTCTTGGTCCAATCGTTGCCCTGCATGATAGGATCAACAGCAACGAATATCTTAATATTTTGGAAGATCAAGTCTACCCCATGGTCCAGTCATTATTCCCTGATAGTGAGTGCGTTTTCCAAGATGACAATGCCCCAATGCACGCCGCTCATGTGGTTAAGAATTGACATCAAGAGCATGGGAGTGAGCTACCAGACATGGATTGGCCTCTACAATCTCCTGATCTTAATATTATTGAAGTCTTACCCTCCACCGTTGTGTTTAAAGCAGATGATGCAGGTATTGCAAAAAGAATGGCTCGAGATTCCTCTCAATTAAGTCAGGAAGCTGTATGAATCAATTGTAAGCCGCATCGACGCTGTTCAGAAAGCAAAAGGAGGTCCAACTCCGTATTAAATGAATATTGATTGA
Source organism: Ceratothoa steindachneri (assembly GCA_963969495.1). NCBI lineage: Eukaryota > Metazoa > Arthropoda > Malacostraca > Isopoda > Cymothoidae > Ceratothoa > Ceratothoa steindachneri. The sequence continues at coordinate 186,042,030 of OZ018325.1, forward strand.
ATTTAACACGTGTTTCAATTATTTTGTCTAACCCCTGTATATTTCATGGATGTAGAATATGAAACAGTGCCGCCTAGTAACCACAAAGTTTGTCTCTCTACCAAAACCTTTGCTCATTTCTAGGCAGTGGTTGTTTGTTTCTTTTGTGGCATAGGCAACAGAAACAAGTTTAATTTGTTTTTTGTACCCAGAAGATCATGTACCTGAATAAAATACAACTATGTTCCCCAATTTGACAAAGTTACTGTGTTCGCAGTTTCAATTTTGAAAACAAACCATGTGCGAAAGTATTTTTTAAAAATATATCTTTAAGTAATGGCGATTTAAAATGACAACAGAGAATCATTATTTATCGATTAAAAATGCTGAAAACCAGCTAGGCATATATATCATCTAAAGAAAAATTTGAAATTAGGGAAGGTGAGAAGGTGTAAAGGGTCCATAACCTAATTTTCTCAAATTTCAAGACACTAAGGAAGCCCTCTGGATCCAAATAAACCTCCTTCTGCGGACTTTCTATAAATTAACTAACGCACTATCTTCCTACCTCTGAGTGAGCAGTACAGTTTTGCTCGCCATATTTACAAAACGATAGAGTAATGTTTGCATGGGATTCATATGTTAATTACCTTAAACATATGTTACCATGATCTATTATATAAAATCAACTTACTTGTGTTGGAAACATTGTAATACAGTGGTGGAAGTAACTAATTCATAGAATCTCGAAAAGCTACACTAATGTTACAATTAAAAACTTCGAGAACTTACACGAAAAGCCTTGCGTCGTACGATCTGTAATAGTTTTTTTCTAATTTATTTATGATACCAAAATGCAAACCCTTGTGCTGCTAATTAGGATCGTGTGATTTCAATCTTAGCCAGCGCGGATAATAAACTTTCAGCGGCGTTATGAGTTGACCTCGACCTCTTATTTGGTAGGTAGTTTGATACTCAATCCCAGGGTCGAGTACCATGCACTTTATCGTCTGTTCCAGAGCCTTGCCGATGGACTACTAGCTTCTTTTATGTAAGTACTCATATCCACATAACCATGACACGGAACAGGTTCCTCTCTACTCCTTGTAGTCAGGGTGGGTTTCACGATCGCTGGAGTGTTGCGAAAACGACCAGAACACCTCTTTAACAAGATCGGCTTCTGGCGCTTTCAGACTCACACGTAATTGTCACTCAGATCTTTATGAGAACTCCATTTTACAATTAGGGGTCTCGTCCACGATGCGAGGGACGAATTTAGTTAATTACCTCCCTTTCAACATATTTTATGTTGGTTAAATATGACTATTGTGAGTACAGCGACTTTTGCTCTAGTAGGCAGAGGCCAAATGGGCTCTCAAAAGTTAAAAAAAGGTTAAATATGACACGATCCATAGTATGGGGGTTCCCGTCACCTTATATCTGACCAATTCCGTTCGTAGGATTACATGGTTCATTGTATCTAAAGCTTTAGATAACTCCGACAGATAACTGTCTCAGTCTTCTTGTCGTTAATATATTGATGAATTTTATTGATTAACTCAATGAATGAGATTATTGCTTTTTCGGTCAAAATATTTAGCTGGAGCTGAAAGAGCGGTCATATTTAAGAATATCAGTTAAAAAGAAAGATGGGAACTGGTAATGAACAAACAGTTTTCCAACTAACTTAGTCCTGTTGGCAGAACAGATATGTGGTTGGATCATAATGGTCTTTTCCTTTAAAAAGCAAATTAATACGAGCAATTTTCAAGAGTCTGCTAGGAGAATAGGTATATGTACAGATTAGGTGAAAAGAATTGACAGAGGCAAATAAAAGAGTCAACTTGACAAATTTAGACGTTTAAGTGACAGAATATGAATAGTATAACCATTTACTTTAAATTTTTTATTGAGTTAGGTAAATAATGAAGTAAAAGAAAATCAATGCTCTTCCATGACCAATTTAATAGCTGTTTCTCATTTTATGTAAAGAGGAGGGCATAATTTGCAGTGGCCTAAATCCAAAATTCCAAAATTATTCACCTTGCACTTTGCGTCTTTCAATATGCATGTGTTTCTATGTGTTAGATCCTCTTCTAATTCCTACAGTTTTCTTTAATTGAAAATTGTTGTCAGATGTCAGAATTTCTCTTTCCTTTTCTAAAAATAAGTTGATGAAGTTTGATTGTTTCTGTTTTTCTAAAGAATCATTTTGATTATCTTAGTTATCTTTTTATTTCTTCTCTATTGATTAAATGTTTCCCTCTTCGTAGCTTTACATTATTTTCTGTTTTCATTCTTAGTTTCAAAGTTCATCTTTTCTTATCAAAATATAGCGAACTAAAAGATAATTAGCGTGGTTTGTCCCTTCTCTCCCTAAAAAGACCTTTCAGTTTTCCAGTCACCCAAGGTTAGCTTTGCTTTTGAGACGATCTCGAAAAAGAGACATGAATCTTGGCATAAAATAGATCACGAACTCCGAGTATGAAGTCAAAGTATAACTTTCAATCTAACTTGATTGATCATGAGATATAGCCACGATAACCAAGACATACATAGTTCCTTTAAAAATTCCTTCGTCTATGGCGCAATCACGTTCGAAAGTGGTTGAAATCTCAAACATTTTGCTTTCTTTTCTATGTGGTATTTTTGGTAATGTGGTGTTGTTCTTTTTTGAGAACGAGCTCTGGTTCTCAAAATTGAGCGTTTCTATGGTTCATATTTGCATTTTAATTCTGTTTAACAATAGTATTATTAAAGGAATCTTGATAGATTTGAATATAAAATTATTTTAAATATGCTAATGCGATAGGTTAAGCTAAAATAATAATAAATCTACCCACCATCTTGCATTCAAATCTGTTTTAGCGCCTTTGTATCAAGATATAATCATCAATTTGCATTGTGTAATGTATCTATTAGCAATACAGTATGACAGGTTGATAAAAGAAGGATGGGGAATCCATTAAATGAAGATATCTAAGGAATTTCATAAGTTTCTCTTAGGTTTTGGGATTCATGGCAAAGAAATTCCCAGAATCTTTGAACGAGAGAGGACGGATCACGAAACAGAATTTTTACACCTCGAAAATTGCCAGATGAATACGTGAGCTGGTTATTTGGCAGTATGGATGATGCAGTTCATACATGTCGAGGGTATTCACATGCGTACATGTACGCAGATTATGAGTATATGTTTTATGAAGATCAATTTAACAGATATTCGAAGTGTAATGGGAAATTCTAAAGGAAAATATTTAGTCTTACCTTTAGATCTATCGTTGGATGGACTTTCTAAAGTTCCCGATTTCGTGAAGTTCTCGGTTCACGTAGGAAATATCAGCTTTCAGGTCAAAGCATTTATTCTTTAATTTCCATCCTTTTCACAAAAATCAATACATCTTTCTTCATATAAGGTTGCATTGAAGTACTATTATTATTGAATTAAACACTGCTAAGGAGGTCAAAAAGGCTAACAATACATTAATCCTAGGATTGATTCCTACGGTCAACGTTAGTTCTGGAAGTTACGGTGAGGAGCACTAAGTATGAAAGATCACAATTTCAAGAAAAAAGCAATCTTTTAACAATGATCAGTAGAAAGACTAAAAAAAGCGGCTGTATGGAATGTGGTAACGGAAATATAATGATCCATTCCGTGAATGAATAATGCGTGGAAAACTACATCTACCATTATTCATCATATCTAGGAGGTAACAAAAACATATAATTCTACTTAACATATTTTTCTTCTTGACATCCTCACCTACTGTCAAGAGTGACAATTAAATAAAAAAAATTTTGATTCGCCCAATTTATTTTCGTGATCTTTCTCCTACTGACTTTCATATTGTCATAGTCAGACAGTTGCAGAGGGAGAATTTCATTGTTTGTTTATGAGATAATTCTCTATATTAAAGAGCAATAATAATATTAAAAAAAAGATTACATTATTACTCACTCTCAGTAACATCTATTTTAGCCCTTAGCAAATAGTTTCATTTATTGAGGCAATAAAGTAACATCGAAGAATTTGATAAACTCCATTCCCTCAAAACCCCTAGTAATCTCCCATTTTAGATGCTCAAGGTAGGTACTTAATAAAGAATTTCATTTGAACTAAATTCAACACTTTATGAAATTGTTCTCTAAAATTTCTTCCGGAGATTTCACGGGTTCGTTTATTTTTATTGGTTGTGATAAATATGTGACTCATTCATGATTGGAGGTACATTATGTTTTACCCATAAACAATTCTCTTTTATTATCCTTCATTTCATCTATCATTAGTTTTTCTTTAACATTTCTACCAGCATAAAATTATTACCACGTGATCTTTTATCTTACTTTATACTTGGGGAAATTTTCCGACCAGAGATTCGATTTCATATATTTTACTTTGCAGTGGCAATCATCTACTAATTTTAACTTCCATTTCCTTTTTATTCTTGGGTTTCTTTTTCTAAAAATATTATCTTCTTCTTGCTCAAAAGGTTCGTTCTACATTCACTCCTTTTTCATGGATATGTTAAAGAAAGGATGTACTTAATAAATTTTCAACACAAATTGCAGAAATCATTTTAAATATGTTTATTAATTAATATTTCAATTAAAACAATGCAGTTAAAATTAGATTGTAGTTTAATTTTGTTTGAAAATTGCCATTTTCGAAAATTGCACATTTCGAATAAGGACAGACTGTGTTGTTTTTAGACACGTGTTTCTACCTTCGAGTCGCGTGCTAGTCCTAGTCGCAGGCGACTCTACATCTCACTATGTCGGTCGGTCGGTCCCCGCTCTGCTTTTTTTAAAAAGGCTTATGTAGTTTTACATTTTCTACGAATGATATAATAGCCAAAGTCCTCACAAGGTTAGCCAGAAAGTTATATTTTAGGGGTAATGACATCATAAATATTCAGCCCATTATAACAAAATTTGAAACCCTTATGTTGTTTTACATTCTCTTTGGAATAATATAATTGCCAAAGTCTTCCCAGAGTTAGCCCAGGAATTATTTTGTTTTTGAAACCACATCATAACTATTCGGTCCATTCTAACAAAATTTTAAACTCTTATGTTGTTTTGCATTCCCAATCGAATGATATAATTGACAAGGTCCTCCTAAGGTTAGCCCGAGAATTATTTTATTTTGTCAATAACATCATAACTATTCGGCCAATTCTAACGAAATTTGAAACTCTTATATTGTTTTACATTTTATTTCGAAGGATATAATTGCCAAAGTCCTCCCAAGGTTAGTCCGGGAATTATTGAAAGTTTTGTAGGTCACAAGGTCATAAATCAGAATAGGTGAGAGCACGCGACCTTTTGGTTAGCAGACCTTGTTTGAAAGATACGCTACATTTTGCCTGTCTCCAGACTTTAGGGATATTGTTGTTTTTTTTTACGCGTATTTCTCGACGTGCCGAGGGTATATATCTCATAACGTAACTAAGAAAACAACTTTTAGATAAGGTTTCGTTTGCTAGTCAGTTTTATAATGCATCATCTCGTCGCATGAGCCTCATCCCTTTCCATTGAAAAGAGATTAGGACGTAGAAATCTTCAATTCTCATCCAATTTTCCTGCATTTCCCGCCAAGCGTCTCCCGCTAAATAGACTTCGATCCACTGCTCAACACCGTAAAGTATGTTGGATAATGTATTAGTCGTGTCTTCAATCTGCAAAGCTCGTGTGTAATCAGCCTGATTATGTTTGTCATCAATGTTTATTGACTGAGAAAGCCTGATTGCACTAATGGGGTTCAAATATATCATTTTGAGCTTTTGATTTCTCCGTACGAATTCTCGTCTAGCGATATTTCATTTGTCCTAGATTCCACTATCTGAGTAGATGATGTTTGCTCTGGTGATGATATTAACTCTTCAATACTTCCAATTATTTTGTTCGTATCTTATTGTTATTAATTTATTTATCTTCTGTTTTCTAGTCTCTCTTCTGACAAAAAATATTACGTAGTGGAATTGTATGTGCTTGGATTGCATTATTTCTTTCATCGTATTAATTACGTTACAGATGAGTGTAAACATTTGCGTATGGAATCATTCCTGTTCTTTGTGGCGAAATTCTTCATTCTGTGTGTATATTACCTCTGAGTATCCACACGCTAAATGCAGCTATATGTTCCTCAGATGCCTTTAATGAAGACTGGCTCATGTGCAGGAAGGTACGGTATTTCATTGCAGTGTCCTATCTGGAAGACCTTTGTACACCAGGCACTGACTAGTATAATTTCCTTGTGCTGCAAACAGGTACTTTAGCACTAGGTTGCAAAATCTTGGTTTAGTTTTGAGAGGACATTTGAAACTCAAAAATATTTTGAGTTATAGTCCTCTATAGGACTTCTTTTGATGATCAAATGAAATGCGTACATCCTTTGAATAATTTCCTCCTTTCATCTTACGTAAATTCATTAATTTAATTGTTGCTGCTTTTTACTGAATATTAATTATATAATTATTCATTGTCTTTTAAAGTCTGGATTCTAATCACGGTTTTCTGCCAAAATCCTGCCATCTATTTGTGTGTTTGCTATCTAAATATAAAGCAGAATATCATGATCGATAACACACAATGGTCATAAACACGAAAAAAGTAAATAAGAATTACTTTCGAAAATAATGGCTTTGTATGACCCTTTCAATTCATAATCACAATCTAATACAAATATTTTGGCTTTCACTCGTAAAAAATGTTCACCGGAGAAACACCGTAGACAAATGAGCTCAAGTTTCTCCTGAGTGTTGCACAAATTTTCGATGATTGCAAATGCCTTTAAAACCTAATACAGTTATGCAATCATTGAACTGTATTTTGTAATGTGTACGCATAGTAGCGTAATGGTATTTTATCATATTATTTGGGCCCTCACCGACAATCAGTGCCGATAATATAATTCAGCGCAGGTCAATTCACTACAAAGAGAGTTCAGCACTGCAAGACAATTAACACCTTCTGTATACATATATGAGGGAAAATGCTGTATTATTTTTTAGAAATTAGAATAAAACTCCGATATTGGTTAAAGGGGTTATTTCCCAGCTGTTCTCAACTAAAGTAAATAAAAAGAGTCTATTTAATCTTAAAACTTTGATTTCGTAGATAAGGGAGTGAATTTCTAAATTTTCCCATTTGAAAATAATGTTCGGCTATAATTAATTTCAGGAAAAAATGAGAATGTATCAACGGCTGTAGGATTTTATTTTTTTTAAAGCCAGGTATAAAATTGTAAATCTTATTTAAAAAAAGCGTTGGAATGTTGTAAAATAATATTTTGGGGGAGGAAACCTTCTGTTCGCAGGGAATAACGACCGGCTAGGAGGTCACACTTGAGGCGTTGGGTTTCAAATCCCTAATAATCAAACAGAGTGCATAAATGGTTGGCGAGATTTACTTGAATAGGCCGAGAGTATCGTTCAAGGTTAGTTATAGGTGAAACAACAAAAATATAATTTTATTTACAATAATTAAAATATGAATACTAATAGCCAAAAGAGAATGATTTAAATTGAAATAGTCTCTTGAAAATTATTATGAGGAGCGATTCTCAAATATAATCAATTGATTGATGTTACTAGGCTCAGATCAAAAGGGGGAACTTGACAATACTAATAATGGAGGGGGTTTAAGTCTTACGGGTCGGTGACTTCGATGAAGTTCCTTCTTGCGATAAGGCGAGTGGGGAACGATCCGATGAAGCAAGTGGGGCACGATCCGAATGACGCAGGCGGGGCACGATCCGAATGAGGCAGCTGGGGTACGATCCGAACCAACCTTCCGATGTGGGAATTCTCGTAATTCCACGGAAAGAGAAATCTTCTTTTCCTCAAAGGTAATCGATGGAGATTTTCTTCGGTTTGATCAAACGAAGGGAGACTGTTGTGCAAATTCAAGGGCTTGCCGTTCAGAGAAGCTACCAATTGACTTGGGTTGAATCACGGCTGAAGAAGTCTGCTCTCTGACGAACGCCCACGGGACGAGACGATGAGGACTGCCTTGAGGTGTGGACTGGACTCGTCGAACTAAAGAATAACCCGAGTATTTGTATGCCCGATTCTGGAGGGAAAGAGAGAGTTTGAAGAAAGGATTCACAAGCTCCAGACATCTTAATCCGGAGGCGGGGTCGATTCATCGTTTAGCAGAAAGGGGCGAGACAGAGTGATTTTTTCACACTTCATCACCGGGGAGGTTAGGAGGCTGGGGACGAGTTCGCAGTATTGGGAAATATTTTCCTAACGTGTTCAGGAGTCGAAAATTCGAGAATGTTCAAACAGGAAATTGCATCGTCCATGATGTGATACCGTAGCACGTCGTCTCCGATAAATTGGGGGAGGGGGTCAGAGGTTGTTCTTTTACACCTTCAAAAACATTTTGGATTTAATGAGACATTTCTAGAATTTAGTAGAATTTTATAAACTTTTCAGAATGTTGCAGAACTTACAGAAAACACCCCTGGGAAAACTATAGAACCTTCTGAAATTTTATGGAAAATTAGTTTAGAAATATTTATACAATGATTCACAGATCTGCTGTCATTTCAGTCCTAGGTACCATAAAGAACACATCGGAAGAGAAAAGACATCAAGAGTCTGCAATCATCCTTCAGATGCATTCTGTTATATCTGCAGACAGTTCATCAAAACAAGAGAAAAAGGTTCGGTGTGACAGCATCTATGGGAATGTATGAAGCTTATAAAACATACTTTGGCATGCCAGTTGAGGACCCTGACAAACCCATGCCAACTCATTTTGCTTGTAAACAATGCAAAAAGGTTGGCAGGTAGGAACAATGTCTGGTTTAAAGAGTAAAATATTAAATGTCACAAGTATTTATTCTATTGTTTGTTGGTAAGCTAAAATAGTAATAACGTAGATATATTTTTTTATTTTACAGGATGGTATAAAGGGGAAAGTAGAGCCATTAATTTCGTCATTCCCTGGATTTGGTGTGCACCCACTTGCCACGCAAATAACTGGTATTTCTATATTGGGGACGCTTCCAAACTTCAAAGTGGCAGAAATGCAATGAGTTTTCTTTTAGGGAGCTTAATTTCAAGTATGAGGTTGAGCAATTGATTGACCCTCAAAAAGTGTTGTTCCTTCCACTGCATTTTAAACTAGGTCTCAGGAAGCAGTTTATTAGGGCTCTTACCAAAGAGTCTTCGGCCTTCAATTACCTTCAAATGAATTTTCCCAAACTCTGATGCAAAGGGGAAATCTGGTGTCTTCGTTGGACCTCAAATCAGGAAAATCATAATGTTTAGAATTCCTTGAAAAACTTACTAAAAAGAATAAAGAAGCTTGAAAAAGTTTTATTTAGTTGTGTCGGGGCTTTTTATGCAACTACAAGGCTAAAAATTATGTGGAACTGGTTGAGAACTTAGTGTAAAGCTCTGGCAAAATGGGCTGCCGGATGTTCATGAAGGTGCTCATTCTTGTTGCTCATCTTGACAAGTTCAAGGAGAATATAGGAGCATACTCAGAAAAGCAAGGTGAGTTATTTGATCAAAATATACTAAACTTTGAACTTAGACACCAAGGAGTATACAATGAACACATGATGGCAAACTCCATTGGAGGCTTGTACGTCAAAACGAATTGCATTACAAATAGAAACTGAGGAAAATGTTCACTTTTTTACGCTCTCATATTTTCTTTTTTACTTGTTTTTATATATTTCTTGTAAAAGTTTGAATAAAATTGTATTTATTTAACTCTGTTTATTATTTTAGCCCGACAATGCCTGAAAAAATCGCCTATTTTTAATTAATATTTCATCATAAAAGCAACAAGAGCAAAATTTAAAACAAATAATGGCTATTTTTTATTGTTTTGCAATAAAAGGAGTTGTAAAATAACACTTACTGGCCAGATACAAAAATTGTTACATAGTATATAATCAGTAACTATTTTTGTTAAATCAGAATATGTTCTCTTATATTTCAAATTTTTAGCATCGCCTTTCTCTCCAGCTCTGAGCCTTAAAACCTTCTTTTCCATATGAACATACTATAATCTTAGAAATTCCTTAAATTTATAAACCATTGGATGGTTATGACTAAGTGACACCTGAATTGTGCAGTTCACCCTTCTTTTGAATAGTTTGTCTTCGATAGATCTCCTTGAGCACGACCAAAGATACTCCACCCTGCTGGTTTAAAAATAGGGTCTCTTTTACCATGCCGTATCGGGTGACCAATACAAATATTTTCAAAATATTCCGATAATGCTTTCAGTTCACTGAAATCGACTCTAGTATGGATTCAAATGCCATCTGATGGCGTTTTCGTCCTTACGCACGTAGAGTACGCACTGCTGCCATACTTAAACTATCTTTGAGATAGGAGGCTTTGGACGTTGAAACCAACCATCCTAAACTAATCCTTGTTGAATTGACCTGCGTTGAATTGTACTTGCGCTGATTTGTTATGCACTGAATTGTCATATACTGAACTGTATTACGCTGAACTATCGGCGCACGATTTAGGGGAGGTAGTGGAGGGGCCTAAATTTGAGAAAATCTTGCAACATAAAAAGGTTTTTTAGATAAAAAGTTGCATGTGTGCGAATACAAGTTTTCCCTTACCGAAAGACAAATCGTGTAATTTTCTCAATAAATTTACTAAAACACTGAAATTATTCTGATAGTCAACCGTTTCAAACAGCACCCTAACTTAGAACCCTGAAGAGGATTGTTTCTCATGTTGTTAACCTATTCATTCTGGTTAACATTAGTTGGAGATACGAGGGACTTTCTTGTAACTGTGATCTCAACAAATCGAGTTTGTTCGATTAGTTTTTTGTTGCGGGCTACTGTATATCTCACTATGTCGGTCGGTCTCGGTTTTTCTTTTCTTTTTTTGTAATAACATTGTGACTATTCGGCCGATTCTAACGAAATTTGAAACTTTTTTGTTGTTTTACATTCTCCTGGAATTATTTGGCAAACGCATCATAGCTATTCGGCCGATTCTAACGAAATTTGAAATCCTTATGTTGTTTTACATTTTCTTTCGAATGATATAACTTTCAATGTCTTGCTAAGGTTAGTCCGCAAATTATTGAAAGTTTAGAAGGTTGTAAGTTCATAAATCAGAATAAGTAAGAGCACGCGATTTTTGGCCAGCAGACCTTGTTCTTTGTTTTTCTTGTTATTTTACAGGCATGGTTCGTTTAAACAAATTGTCATACAGAGCAAGATTACAATAATAGCGCTAGGATATGCGTACATCCGAAGCACCAACAAACCTTTCTCATGGAAAATCAGAAATTCCTTGAAAACTTGCATGACTAAAGTGAATTTTAAAAGAAAGTAATCTCTTTCATAATCGTGGGGAAATTATATTTTTATTATCTTGCATGTTTGTAAATATATTCCTAATATAATTTTCATGGCATATCATTGAGTTTCCGGGCGGTATGTTGGAAGCTTTGTAAAAGGCTGTTAGTCACATTTAAATCTTCCAAATACGATAGCAGAAAATATTAGCTGAAAAATTTGTAAGGGAAAGGGACGCCAAGAAGAATATCCCCTTCATTTGTTTCTTGAATTTCTTTCCCCCCTATGTCTCCTAAGTAAAACTTCACATGGAGTAAGCTCTGTATCCAAAGAGAAAAATAAAAGAAGAAGAATTTGAATATCATCACTGCCTCACAGGTGTAATTAAGTTGGACGCTAAAAGCTTTCCCCTCTCTGATGAAACGCTAATCTCTGTAGTCGGGAAAATGTTAGCAAAAGGTTTCCCACTCACATCGTTGGAGATGATTAAGACCTGTGTCGGGCGAGAAAAGCTAATCCCTCCAGGCGCCGGAAGCCTTCTCACAGACGTCTGTGCCTTCCAGCGATTGAGCACCAAAAAAATAGATACCCTGAGTTTTCCGAAGATCGGCAGATTGAGTTAGACAACCCGTGGCCTTCGATTCAGATCGTGTGTCTGTTTCCCCAAGTCCCTGGTATTTACGAATTCCGTCGAGATTGGATCTCACCAGGCAGATCCATCTCTTTTTTGAAGGCTTACTGTGTTCAGAGCACGCCTCGAATCGTTTTTTCCCTGAATTACTGGCCGGGATTGTTCTTGTCTCATCTGGAATCCCCCTCAAGGATCTCTAGTTTCCCGTGTGAGATTTTGCGCCGAGCCGCGTCAGAGTCTCAGTTTTTGGATGTTACACTTCTCTGGAGCATAGGTGCCATCGTCCGTCTTCAAGGAGGATCGTGAATGCGTCTTCTGCCCCCCACCCCCACCCCCTTCATTCTCATCACCATTAGGATATTCGGCCGAGAATCACTACCATTTTCAATCTCCATTTCCCCGCGCCGGCTCGCTAAAGGAGTCTCCTTCCTCAAGGACCCCCTTCAAGGTAAAACGACCATTGCTTGTATCTCCTGTTAATCAACAGGCTTAACGACTATTAAATAATACTTCTGTATAACTGATTTATAGTATCCATTTAAAAAGCTAATTAACAAGTAATTAACGTTACCCGATTGCCAATTATCTATATTCTCTCAGTATTATCCTTATTTACATTTCCTATATTTTCCGGATGTATATATATGTTAACTAGGGACTTATTAAAATTATATTTTTGGTTTTCACTCTTCAAATATATCCTTGAACTGCAACTTGGTAAACTCCTTAAACGCTATCGGCCCCTGTATTAAAATCGCACTCTTATATCTCGTAATCAACGGAATACTTTTACGAAGTGAACGTACTTGTACATAGCGAAGGACCCGTACGTACATTAGAGGATATATGTATATATAACTATATATATACATATTCTCGTGGCTTTTATCTTTTTCTTCCCAACCAATAAATACATATATGTATATATAGACGTATTTTCTGAGGAGGTGACCTATTCTTCGACAATTTTACTACGGAAGTAATGCGATTCTTTCTTCTTTTGAATTTTTTCCATTGGCAAATTTGATTTCCATCATATATCGTATTACATTTGCTTCGTCTAATTCTAAAAACAAAAGTGACGTCAAAATATAATTATTTGGACGTTCTATCAATTCATTTTTTAATTTTATGGACTAAATATTTCTCCGTCTAGTTCATAAAATTCGACTACTGATTTTTAATGTTTATAGAACAGATCCATATAACTCAATTACGATATAACATCTCATTGAGGAATGAACAGAACACAACACTGATCGTATTTTTTTAAAAAAAACTAATATGGGTATTAGTACAAAGTAGATATGGCTTGAAACTGCCGACTATGACTTAAGGTCACTATTAGAGAGCGATTAACTGAAATGAGAGTTCGAGAGATTTACAGACCTGTATCCAAGCCCTTAATCTTGCATCCGAGAAGATGCTTCCAGCGAGTATCGAGAGTCATTACTCCTGAGACATGAATAGAGTCAAATCTATCATTTTATTCGATATAAGCTCCAATATTCATAAATACGGCAAAAAATGGCATTGGAAACCAATGTAAATCATTGATGATAGTTTTAAGAGGGTAGACATTGGCGAGTGGAATCTCTTTGGTGGTCCCCTCCTAAAATCCCTAGACTGTCCTTTCGAGTTAGTTAAGGGCTCAGCTGGAGGAGGGCGATAATTTGATCGAACAGAGTTTGGTAAAATTAGCTTTCCAGAACGATTACAGCTTATTAACTTTGTCTGGGGGCCCTATCTGGACACAAGTAGTTGCAATCTGGATTATCGGCATTTATCATAGGCAAAATATTCTACATTAGCTCCTTGTAGTCAGTATTCTCAGTACCCGCCTTTGCTTAGGATACTTAAGAAGACGTAGCGCATCATTCTGCTGTCGGAGGCCACGAAACGCCATGTTCTTGATCTGGACTGGTTACTTTGTCTCAAAAGTTCACTTGACATCTGCTGTTAACTTCGCAATGTACTGCTAATTTCAACAATTCAAAGTGGCATCCACTGCAAAATGATCGTTACAGAAAATTATGATGGTAGAACTATACGGTTTGAGGTATTTGAATGAAGTTTTGGACCATTTCAGCATCCATGCTTTTATAAACTCTTTAAAGAGGCTCCTCATGGTCCTAGTAAACATTGTTGTAGTGTAGGTACATAGTATCTTGATTGCCTTTAGCAAAGCGACCATCTTGCACATGCATGTTGTTGGATCCTTTACATCATAGCCCTGACGTCGTGTATGAAACTTAAATTTCAATTCTTGTTAAACTTGCCACCGTCCAGCTTCCAGTTGAATCTATTGGTTAAGTTAATATATAAGGTGCTTAAATATAGGCTGACGATGCTGGAGAAGTGTTTAGGATCAAAGTAAGTGCAAAACAAGTCAGCCATCCTTTTGCCGTCATGAAAAGTCATTTTCAGTATTATTTCGGTGGACTGGTAAAAATTAACAATAAAGGTCTACATTTTTATTGTGTTATCGCTTTGCATTCCTAAAATATAATTTTATAAGCTTCTTGAATCAATTAACATTGCTCCTGCTCATTCTTAATCCAAGGCGATAAAATTAGCTTAGATCATGTGAAAAAAATCAGTCATTAAACGACAACATTCTGGTACAGAGTTTGCTATAAGAGCAAGGAAACCAAACCTCTCATTGAGGTTCTAAAATAAAGTGACTTGAATTTTCTGAGTCTTGAAATATAAACTTACTACCCTATTCAACTTCAAAAGGAACATTTTCATGCAGAAAATGCGCACAGTTGATGAAAATAGGCATTCTAGCAAATAATTCCCAATTTTTTGTCCTTTGACAACAGTGAAAGCTTATACGAGTCTTACGAAAAGTTCTGAAGCTTCTTTCTATCTTATACGGACATCTTGCAACCCAGCAGTGATCTAGAATATAGCAAAATAGTAATACCCTTAGAGCCTAAGATTGTATACTTTAAAATTGTCCATAAATTTGTTTAATTTTTCGATTCAGGAAATGTAAGTAGGGGCGAGTATCATGTTATTCCGAAAATATTGGAAGATAAAGAAATAGCGAATAAACGTCTCATTATAAGTTGTTTGGTTTGATACCTATCAATCCCTCCGCACAAATATTTTCTTTTTTATATTAATAAAAAACTAAACAACAGCACCACAGTCAAGAAGTTACTGCAGAGATGAGTCAAGAAAATGGTGAAGATAGGCTAGTTGGAAATATGAATTTATTACATAATTATAGAAAGGAAATATTCGTTTGGATTCCTACGATCCCTTAAGTCAGCGATAAGGGGTAAGGGAAATAATGCAATAATAATTATCTTACTAGAGATAAGAGAGAGACAGAACGATTGGGATAGAAATATTAATTATTATTAGCAGCAGCATTTTCTTTCACTTACTAAAATGTTGTTTATTCAAATATTCGTATTATTGTTAATATATTTTTTTCTATGATCCTGAAAGGGGCACAACTCTTATGAACATCCCCGGTCCAGACGCTCGCGTGGGATTTGTGTTAAATCTGGAATTTGCGCACCTTGAGGATAGTCGCGCGTTCCCTTGATATCGAGCGCACCAAATATTCCCTATTTTAGACTCCTGGAGGTATACATTTTTCTTACACTAGTTCTCGCTTTTTTAACATTAAATAATAATAATCTTCCGTACTTCTACTTCCCCCTATTTGCCAACATAGAGAGACGTATGAGCAACATTTTAATATTAAACAACACTAAATTATGTACAGGGCGATAAAAATTGGGTTAGAGATAAAAAACCACCAATCATATTTTATTTTACCAAAATATTCATTAAGTAAAAAAAGATCCTGCTTACTGCCAATTTTAATATTGACATTGGTCTAAATTTTATTTAATCTTGTTAAAACAAAAAGAAATATTAAAAATATAAGAATTGAAACCCCCTCCCAACCCAATCTTTCCTTTTTCCCAAATTTCACATCCAACACAACTTCAAAAGTAACATTTATTTGGGACACAAACATTTCCTCATTTTGTAACCCTTTTTTTTACTCAATGATGCCAAAGAGGACTGAATTTTATTAAAAGGGAAAACATTTCTTATTATTATAAGAATTCAATATCTACCAGTTATCAGTGAGGTCAGCGCACTTCAGCGCCACTATAACTACCTCCCACTCCGATCCCTTTTATGCCCTAGAAAAGGTCATCCATAATTTTCTCTACGCTGAAGTCTCTTCAGAAATAATGGGGCTCCATACACTACATATAACATTTCATCCAAACAGGGTTTATCCCTGGAGAGTAAGCCACACGCACACATCCTCACATCACTCTCTGTGCAGACTTATCATGCACAATATTATCCAACTCCTCCTCAATTACTCATTCATATAATCTACCCGACATTTACGCGGCCCCCATCCCCTTCTCACACACCAACACGCATTCTCGTATATTCTCTTCACAATTCCTGTCCTTGCATTCTTTTTATATGCTCAAACCGCCTAAGAACACTTTCACTCTCAATCTCATTCACACCATAAACATCTCTTACAAGGTCGTTCATCAATCTACTCACTTTTCACACACTATCTCTCTCTCTTTCTCAAGTTGTCCATTTTTATTGCTTTCACTCGAGATCTCTCAACCTAATACATGCCTTACTTCCAACAAATATTCTTCACACAATTCAAAAATTTACCCTCATTCCATACATTCTTAGTGCCAGCCATAAAGCTTTTCTATCTCCCAATCATAAACTTTCTCCAGATCCTTGAACCCACTACACAATTAACACCTTTTGCCCCTTGTTTTTTCTTTCTGCTATGGCAGTGAAAATACTTGAGCTACACACCTCCTAACCTCGCTAACCACACATTATTAATCCTTTATTGATCCTTCAATTATCCTTCTGATACACTCAATCATAATTTTCCATAAGCTTTACCTATAACTCCACAGACTTAGCCTCTTGTAGTTCTTATTCCCACTTACCCTCAATCACGGCACTATTACTGCACTTTATGAGTCCCAAGGCACTCTTTCACTCCTAAATGACTTCAAACACAGCCACCATACCCATTCCATAACCCAATCACCTCCACATTTTACCATCTCAGCAACTATACCATCTGCTCCAGCTGACTTCCCATTTGTCAGACTTCTCACATCAGTAACATCCTCTCCCAGGCTTATCTCTTCCATGCCCCAATACAGCCTTCGATTTACACCAACGAAGCCAATTATATTTTCATCTACACCATATCAAATGCTTACATTATATCATACAACTCATCGAAGTATTATAACCATCTACTTTTGACCTGCTCACTGATCCCATGTACCGTGCCATTCTTGTCTTTGATGTCCACAGCGCTATTCTCCTCCTGGTTCCTCGCCGTTTTCGTTCCTTGGAGAATAGTTTCCTGTTTCCATTTATATATTCATTCTTATTTGTTCAAATGCTTCATTTTCTGTATTTCTACTACCGTTATTTTCTCATTCATTAAAACCACCTCTGCACTATTAAGCATTACCAAGGATGCTTCCTTTTTGCTTTCCACTACGCGCTTTAACAGCCAAAAGTCCTTACTTTGCATTCTCATTTTAGTTCAATACACTTACACATCGCTTTTACTACCCACTAAAACACTGGTAAATTCGATACAACTTTGGTCTAATTTAGCATTATCGGTATTATATACTCTAACTTTGAGTTTTTAGCAGAGGCATTAAAGCTGTTTTTTTCCAAACTGAAAATAGTTGAATGATAAGGAAAGGCTATGAATACGTTTCTTAATACACATACAAACGATCTAATGTGGCCCTTGGTTGACGCAATATATTTTAGGGGTCGCAGGAAATGTCAATTTTTGCGAGCTGGATCCGATTGAATCACATTTGCCCCAAATCACATCTAACTCAGTCGAATTCTCCATCCGCCCACGACTCTTCAGAATTACTCGTTTGATATCTCAAGGCTTTCTGTGATTCGGCAGGGGGCTTTTTTACTTGTTCTTTTATGCGAAAAATTTGTTTCTGGCATTATTTTAAAGTAAGAAGTGAAAAACAACGAAGCTATATCTAACAGAAAGGTCGAGAGGAGAGTTTCGTAAGAAAAGTGATAAAGGTGGAAGAATTGAAAATATGCGGAAATATTGCTACGATTGTCTTAAAGGTAAAACGGGGATCAATTGTGGCTTAGAGACCGCGCAACTATCAACAACCTGCCCAATTTACACAATTAAGGCAAATGTATCTAAGAGCGTTTGGTTGGGAGGGCACACAATTCTCCAGAGGTCGGCTTAGCTCACTGTACTACAGCTAGTACCACGTGGGGGATTTCTTATCACAGTAGTAATACTTAGAAAAAATAGGCCTGCTGACCAAAAATTCGCATGCTCTCACTTATTCTGATTTATGACCTTACGACATTCTACACTTCCAATAATCCCGGATTAACTTTGGGAGGACCTTGGCAATTCTATTATTCGAAAGAGAATGTAAAATAACATAAAGGTTTCAAATTTCGTTAGAATCGGCCAAATAGTTATGATGCTATAGCCAAAACAAAATAATTCCCGAGCTAACCTTGGAAGGACATTGGCAATTATATCATTCGAAAGACGATGTAAAACAACACACTAAAACGGGGACCAACCGACCGACATAGTGAGATATTGAGTCTCCCGCTACTAAACAGGACTCGACCTCTAATAATTAGCCAGATTTTCCTCTCAGTATATAATAAGCTGCCTCAAACCTTGTTTATGATATTTGGCTCTGCTCTCGTACACACGTTTGCAGCAATACGCACCAAGGAATGAAATTTGCTGCTCGAGATCTGAATGAGCGTAGCAATTTCTTTTAGAGGATTAGCAACAAGATGGGAAAACTTTAAAGACTCTTATCACCTGTCTCCTGAGAGCTCTCAAAGGAGGAGAACGATCTTCAAAGTTAATGCATACAATGAATACGTAATAAAACAATGCGAAATATCTTGATTAAAATATTTTTAAAAGAAATCGAGATAGAAAATAGCTTAGTTTAAATTTTATTGTGATGAGTGTGATGATGATAATAACCTCATATAAAGTTTTCAAAGCACAAAACTAATGAATAAAAGAAAAAAAAAAATAGAAGTCTGAGTTCAGTAAGAGAGAAAAGAATATTTATCCTGATAAAACGCTATTAAATGAAATAATATCAAGAATATTTACAATTTAAAGCTGAAGACATTGAAAATAAAGATGAAATAACTCAGTTATTCCAGGTACAGAGATATAATTTCAGCTCTGATTGACAGTATTTTAGTGCTACTTGAGAGAAAGGTTTAAGAAGTTATACCAGCAAATGACAATACATTTTATGACTATACAAAGGCAATTATTTATTCATCATACATAGATAACTATCCCTTGAACACGAGGATGGCGGTTTTCCCATAGGGATTTGCTTAAAGTACGAGTTGTTTCACTTTAGTAAACCCAGGTATTCATATCTCACCGGACAGATTATGTGTAAATGCAACAGAATTCAAAGAGCCGCTGTTACCACAATAGTGTGTTTATTTTACTAGTGGAAAGGAAGAAATTGGTGTAATAAACGAGGAAATTTCCATTAAGTGAGAAGAGAATGAGGATAAGAGGGCAGAGGGATAAAATTAAAAGGTGTACGTGAGAAAGAATTGGAATAGTGATTACAGAGATCGCAACAACTGGTGACTTGAAGTTCTAATTTTAAACTTTTAGAAACAAGTTATGATAAAAACCTAAAAGGCTAGTAACTAGTTAAGAGGCTGGTAACTAGCAGTGTTATAATTCTGCTTTCTTCTAACAAAGTAAATGAGACTTATTTGATGTAAATCAGTTACTTGAAAACGATCCCATCTGGATTCCATACCAGACACTTGAGCCTTCCTTCAGATCTATAGTGGCTCATTGGAAAATACTTGCCTATCTCAGGGTAAAGATTGTTCGATCAAATCCAAATAAAGGATAAATCTTTATCTTATAAGAAGCTTATTCAAGCATTAATACTAAGATTTTCGTTAACTGGCATTTTTTTCTCGTCTATACTCTCCAAAAGGGTTCCATGTTCAGGGGTTGTTGCGCATAAGGTTATTCCATGTGGCCCCGCAATGGGTTGCTTCGTCCAGACTGTTGCGCCAGGAGTATTGAGGAGCGTCACACTCTTCCGCTTCCAGGCCCAGAGCCCCTGGGAGTCTCATACTAGATTAAGACTGCCTTAACTTTATTTTTTCTACATATGATGAAAAATGATTTTTTTAATTAAAAAAAGCCATTAATGTGTTTTATCAATTGATGACCTGTGTTTTTTTGTGACTTACAAACGAGTGGCGTTGCATAAAGTTTAGGAGAGCAAACCTTCTTACTTTGCGCATCCCTTACCAGTTGTCATAATTTACCAGCTCGATACTCAAAATTGGACATGTAGTATTACGATTCAAATAACTCTAATCTTTACTATCCCTGCACATTCCTTGTTTGTACTTTCTCGATTGTTCTCTTTATTCATCTCAATTTTCTGATATTGATTATATTGTTGGGAGTAACAGAGCCATGAACGCTACATCAACGAAGTTTATCACAATTTGACATTGAAGCTTTTTTACTCCTTAAATCAAAATTTCCAACGATCCACCTGGCACTCTTCGAAACCAACTGAGTTCTTAAATAGAAAAAATTCGCTGCCTTTTCTCTACCAGAGATAAGTGGAACACAATGGACAAAATTCAGCTTGTTTTCCACACCAGTAAGGTTGTCCTAGCCCTTGTCATAAAATCAATTGTTAAGAAGCGCAACTTTCACCTGGTCCTTTATTCGACTCCTGAACCCACTACTAATACTAAACTAAAAGAGCTTGAGAGCAAAGATGTACAAAAGGTTCCTCCTAACTTTCTACATACTAAGTGGATGAAATATGATGTTTACTCACTATTAACACATATTTTGATTTAACTGTAGATTGACTAAAATGATTATCTTACTGTATACTAAATTAAATGCTACTATATTTAATTTATAACGATTATAATAAATAATATATTAATATGAATTTTTAGTCGCGTGTGACTCTATATCTCACTATGTCGGTCGATCGGTCTGTCGGTCCCCGTTTTGCCTTTTGTTGTTTTGGTAATAACATTGTAACTATTCGGCTGATTATATCGAAATTTTACCTTTGGTTGTTTTACATTTTCTTTGGAATGATATAATTGCCAAGGTCCTCCCAAGGTTAGCCTGGTAATTAATTTGTTTTTGCAATAACATCATAAATATTCCGCCGATTCTAACGAAATCTGAAGCACCTATGTTGTTTTACATTCTCTTCCAAATGATTTAATTGCGAAAGTCCTCTCAATGTTAGCCATGGAATTTTTATACAATAACTTGATAACTATTTGGTCGATTCTAACGAAATTTGAAACCCTCATGTCGTTTTACATTCTCTTTTGAATGATATAATTAACAAGGTCTTGCTAAAGTTAGTCTTGGAGTTTTTTAAAGTTTTGAAGGTCTTTAGGTCATAAATCAGACTAAGTGAGAGCGCGCAACTTAGTTAGGCCGACCTTGTTTATAGAACCATTCAAAGCCAAAGTTCTTCACAGAGCCACTTTTTCCCAACTAAAAAAAGCTTAGAGAAGGGACGTGAGTGCTCAAGACACTCTTGTAATTAAAAAGGGTAAGGAAGAAACATAAACCATCAAACAACTCATTCCACATCCTAGGACCAAGTATCGAGAACGCATGGTCACCCGTGCAGTACAGACGACTAAGAGGTACAAGCAGTATAAAGACAGATTCATAAGTTAGGCTTGTGAAGGGCAGGAGTTTGCTCAGAGAGGAAGGTTGGTAAAAGTGGGGAGTGAAATTTAAGATCTTATACGTAATTAGCAATTTCTTTAAAGGGATGCGGGATCGGATACGTATTCATTGCTGTTCACTGAACAGGACGATTACGCGAGAGAACCGTCCCCGTTGGAGGAGAACAAGGTCTACAACGTTTAGAAACGGTTGAAAGGATTGAACAGCGAACGCTTTGGATTTTCACGAAAGGGGGTTACAGTACCAGCATCAAGTAACGAGAGCGTGAAAGGCGAACTCAAAACTATGTTGTTGTTTTACAAAAGAGCGCGGATACGGCTAAGATTGCCGAGAAATCATAAGAACGACTTGCCGACATTAGTGACTTGAGCTTTATAGATAGTTGACTATCGAAGGTGACACCAAGATTTTTAGCAGTGTCGTAAAAGAGTACATATGAGACATCGACGTGAAACAAAGAGGCCAATTTTTTACAGTGAGCGTAATTAGTAGTGTCCAGGAGAATCATGTCCTTTTGGTCATAAGTCAGATTAGACAATTATCTGAGAAACATTCAGGTATGATGGCGTAGTTGAATACAAGGCTTTCAATAATCTCAGCAAATGAGGTTTGTATAAACAACGTTAGACTTACATGTCATTGAAATAGAAATAAAAGGATTAACTAAGGCAAAACAAAAGAAGGCCATTGATAGAAGAAAGAGGCAAAAAGAGAGCGGAATAACAATCGAACTTTGAGGAATAACAAAACGCTCTACTGGCCTTACTGTATCAATCTCGGTATGAACAGACTGAGTGCGAAATGATATATAACAGTTGAACCAATCAAAGAGGGTTCTCTAAACCAGCAAGAATTCTAAAACAATGAAGGACAATGTGATCTTCAGTATAAATGGCTCTCGAAATATCAAAAATTGCTAGAATAGAAGGAGGACCAGGATCAACCGGTCATGAAAAGCAGTCAATTATATTTAGGATAGCAGATTCGGTGTTGCGACCACCAGCCTGGAAGCCAAACCCGAAGATTTTATCAATGTTGGCCAAGTCATTGTCACTAAGAACCTGACCTGAAACCACTCATTCAAGGGCTTTAAAAAAGAACGAGATTTTAGAGATTAGGCAGTAGTTGACCTGGGAGTTTGGGTGCAGGTAGGGTTTCTCTATAATTGTGCACAGATCAGCGTATTTTTAAAATTATATGATAGCACCTATGATTTAAGGTAAACATTGAATAGAATGAGCTATAAGGATAACATGTCTGGCTTCTTTGAGAAATAAATGGAGGATAATTCCTCCATGTTTCGTGGATAGGAGTATGGCCAAATATCATATGGTGAGATTTTGAGACTGAGTATACCAGATTAAATATGAATAATCTTGATGTAGAAGAATGAAGAGCAAATTACTTAGCACGGGTGATGTGCGGTGATGAGGATAAAAAAGATCCTGGAAGCGTAGAAAACTAAATTTTTCAAAATTCATCCAAGTGATCAAAGAATGTTTTTGATGACTAACTAGGTAACTAGTCAATCAGTAAATAAAAGCAGGTTTGAGAGAAGTCTTCAGAGCTAAATAGGCCAAAATTGTTTTGTAAGTGTTAGGATAGTTGATTGGAATGATAGAGAGCTGCAGGTGGGAAGCAGCGATAATGTCAACGCCATCACTTTATTAAAGAGGTCAGAACATAGAGTAACGAATAACCATCGGGAGTGTAATAAAAAAAAACAGGCTTTATCCACAACGAAGACAAATAATTTCTTAGGAAAAAAATAAAGTCACAAGTGAAATGAAACTTTTGTATATAGAGAGCCTAGTGTTTAGAAAGCTAGCAGATAGACGGCAAAGAGAAAAGGGAGTAGGGTCGGAAGTGGAGATGAAGTGAAATGTGCTTGAGAACCTACCTAATAAGATTACGTAGTGTATTTGTGAGAGAGCAGCCCTACAAACTTGTAACAAGTCTAAGTAAGCTATGAAACTTGTTTGTTGGGGAAAGTGGAAGAAATTTCCAGATTTTTTTCTAAGAAGAAAAGAGTAGAGCTTTGAGTCCACTATGAATGATAGGTAAGAAATAACCCTAAGTGGGTTAACTAGGGGCTGTGGCTAGTCATAAGGCCAGACTCTAATTTAAACTGAAGCAAACGAGTTATACACACTAAAAGCCCGCCAGTAATCGGAGGTCAATAGAGGAGAGCATAGATGGAATTAACACAGCAGCAGCTTGGTAAAAGCAGAAAAAGTACTCAAGGAGACTAAACACACTAAGAGATAACGCTCAGAATTAGGGGAACAAAGGAAACAAAGTCTCCTTAAAACTTAACTATTCATGCTCGTGTCTAGTTATGAGGAGGAAAATGCAGGACGTGATGAAAATATGCTTTAGTTGAGATTCATGATATCCTTAACTAACAAGGCACTGACTATAACACTACAATAAAGCATAAAGTAACAATAAAAATACTGAAACACTATATCATAATAAACACATGAAAAACTTTAAGAAATTATAAGCTATTTGTAGTGAGAGGCATGACGTAAAACGGCGGGCCATCATTCAACATAAATCATCCGCAGATTAATTTAAGCTAAATCTTATCCATTGCACCTCTATTAAACATCCTAAATCTACAAATACACTAACAGAAAAGCTAAATATAAGGTAAATCTAAAGTAAGTCAAAAGATAATACGAAGGCATGCAAAGCAACACAATAACTTAAAGAAATTTACCAACTCCTCAAATAATACAAAGTTCCCTGAAAAACTCCCAACTTTTTTCTTATTTGACTCTCAACTTAAAGCACTACTTTTTAACTTATTCTTACGCGAAAGCCAAAATGGATTTTCTTTTTGAAAAAATAAATTACAATGAAACCTTCGAAAAGAAAAGACACGATTCACAAGTAAAACAAGCTTTCTAAATTAAAAATAGAAATTGAGCAAAGATTTGCAAGTAGTTTCTAAGAAAGAAACCACTATATCAGGGAAGCACATACATACACTCAAAGGCACAAAGAGGGAAACAAAAAGTGTTTGGAAGAATTCAAAATGCCTCTCCCAAAGATTACTCAGTTACAAGTTTCCTAAGAACTAAGGTCAGGGCTGTACATCCAACTCCCTTTCACACAAAAATTCCATCGCCAGAATTCCCTAAATATTCAGGATTTTTACAGCTTTGTGAAAAATACTTATCGCAACTCCCATCTATCTTTAGAGTTACACATCTTTCCAGTTTTCATCAGGAATAGTATTTTACAGTGTAACTTTTGGAGATTTATATTTCTATATTTGCATCTATATATTAAAATAATACTGTAAAATTGTTGTTTTCTCACTAGTTGCTCTTTATATATCTCTCATAAATCTATTTCTCTTGTGTTTTTATTTTCTTTAACTGATTCTTGTATAGTTAATTTTTTACAACTATAAATCGTACATTATCTCACATCCCACCTGTTGAATGATCGTTTGAAATTACTCGATCCCAACTAACGATCTCAATTCTCAGTGCTTTTTTGTTCTAACCAGTCCTCTGGAACCAACCCCCACCGTAAATTTAGTTAAATCAGGGTTTATATACCTCCATCAAAATCACGGGTAAAACTGAAATGTCGTTGCTATCTTAAATTCAGTGCAAAAAATGCATATGCGAGGTAACTTCAACTTTCGGCCATAGTCAACAAGCTCCATATCAGCATTCTTCAACTAGTCTTTTATGCCTTCTAGTTTCTAACCGAGTAGAAAAGAGAGTTCCTACTATGAGCAAAGTTAAACACCTTGTATATGATTGGACACCCATTGTCAGCCTAATTTGCAGAGATTTTTGTGCGGCCACCATATCTTCTAATTACTACTAAATAAACAATAAGTTCTACTTTTCATAACTGGTTGGAAGAAAATTAACGTAAAACGTATCCCCCCTCTGCTTCCCTTTCATGACAGCATCCAAACATGATCGTCTCTTCTAATAATGGTTTGAATTTAAACGTTTGTCGAGCGCTCATGTGCGTCAGTGATAATAACCTTGTTACGTTTGTCTTAAATGACGTCACTGTGATGCTTGTTTACTCTGGCATTTCAAGTTAATTTGGGGGTGGGGGACTATTGTCCTGTTTGTTGAAATTTCCTATTTCCAAGTTTATTACCCAATTATAACTCGTGTTCCCCCCTTTAATCCTCTTTTGATTATTTATAAAATTTAATCATACTGGTCATTACTAAATCTTCAAGCTCATCCAAACCTCCATTCTTCAAGAACTACCAAAGACACTTTTAAACCTCTAGGGATGACCCCCTTCTTAAAAAGACGCATAATCATGTGTTTAAAAATAGAGACAACCATTCTACTCATGGTTTTAATAGTTGAACTCCGAATTTAAGATCTAACAATTTGACGATTTAATAGAAAATACTGGATCATACGAGAAAGATATGATGATGGATAAACACCGAAATCATCCCAATACACAAACATTCCATATAATAAAAAGAATCTCCTGAATGTAAATCTCCTTAATACGCCCACATATGTATATGTACAAAGATCACATTTTCATCATCGGTAGGATTATATTGGAAAATCGGAGAGGGTCTTTCCTCCACTATGGAAATAAACTATTCCAGTGAATTTTGCAAAAAAGGGTCAAAGGAATGTAATTAAATTTTGGTGCGAAGGTCGATACACTTATTTATTTATTATATCTCTAATGCATTTTCGAAACTCTAAACACTTTTACCACATATTTGCATTAGGGAGGTTTGGTCAGTTTTCAATTTAATTACGAGTCGTTCCTGAAAAGGGAACGAGGAAGGAAAGGCGTCTTTGTAAAAAGGACATGAAAGGAGAGCGAGGAAATAGGAAGGATATTTTTATGTTTTAATAAGCAAAACCAAGGGGTTACATGCCCATAGTATTTGTGAAAGGATAGGGTATATCTCTATTTCGTAGTGGGAAAGTTTGTTGCCCTCTATATTTCGAAGTTTAAGGGTCCAAGTCATTGTAAAACTTCCCTCACTGGCGCAAAATTAGGAGCCGGTCAGAGCTGAGATGAAGATGGTTTAAGCCGGAAGTAATTATGTAGAGATTTTAGGATTCAGTAGTGCCAATAGAGAGTTATGATCCTCTATGATAAGAAGACCCAATCACTATTTTTCAAATCCACTAGCCAGATGAATGTTTTTTTGATACAACGATAACGGCTAAAAGTGAAGAACCATATTTAAAATTTTAAATTAATTACCCGTATATAAGTTTTAGGGGGCGCCTGATTACAAAAATGGCTCTATGTAATTCAATCTTTGTCTATTTCCTACCACTTTCCTGACAGTCTCCTGAAGATAACCGTGATATCATGATTTTACCAACAAAAGAATGCAATCTTCAATTATTCTTAGGTATTAACACTCAGGTCTGTAATTTCAGATCCATTAATTCTCCTTCTTCTATACAATCTGCATTAAATAAAAATTGTCTTATTCTGGACATTTGTTTCTCGTATTCGTGTAAGGATAACTAACTGGTAGTTTTAGTATCTTTTAATACAAGCTTCACACTAATAAGGCTTTATCCGTGCTACAACTTTTCCCAAACAAATAAATATCAATCCAACATCTTCCTTTCTTTGCTTCTCGGATAAATACATATATCCTTTTTTAACGAGACTTTCAAGATGGAGCTCTCTATTTTGATGGAATTTCCAGTTTCATCACATCTGCATATTTTCCATGCATTTTCTCATGAGCTTGTATAAGCCATAATGTCTTCTATTTAAGATAAATATGTAAAATTTTATAATATATTCAGTTGCTAGCTCAAATTTTTCCAAAAGTGAATGGCTTTTTCTTGGTTGTTCTGGATATTCAGCACAATACTAGCGGCGTAATTATTCCATCAAAATGTTTCCTAATTGATTGATTGATGAAAAAAGGAAATGAGTAAGAAAGTTGATAGAGGTGGGAAAATATGGTTAAATTTCCTTGGTGAGGAGAGCATCTCTTGCTCTTTCTTCTTTTATTTTTATTTTATATTATTTTCTTGTTTTCTTCAGCGTCGCCAGTGGTTTCCATTGGTGCATTAATTTATCACATTTGTCGACCATTTGTTGACATTTTCAATTATGCTTTTGCTAACTTGTTAGCTTTCTTTTACCTTTAGTTTTACTTATGGGGTTTGGCCACTTCGCCTCTTTTGCCATGCTTTATTTATTTGCTTCCCTTCTTTATAGTTAAATTTTGCTGGGCTTTTGTCTTTCTTTACTATATTTATATCATTTCATTAGTTACTTCTTGGTATTATTCTGTCTTTGATTTTGTTAATTTGGGTGAGGTGTAAATTCCGTTTGTGTTTTCCAGGGAGCAATTTCTTTCACTTGGAAATAAATCCGTTCTGGTGACGAACTGTATTTTTAGTCGCGTGCGCCTCTGCATCTCACTATGGCGGACGGTCGGTCAGTCTGCCGTTTTGTTTGATTTGGAATAACATTGTAACTTCCCTGCTGATTCTAACGAAATTTAAAACCTTTATATTGTTTTACATTCTATTTTGAATGGGATACATGCCAAAGTCCTCTCAAGGTTAGCACAAGAATGATTTTGTTTTGTTAATATCACAATAACTATTCGGGCGATTCTAACGAAATTTAAAACCCTTAGGTTGTTTTACATTCTCTTTCGAATGATTTAGTTTCAAAAGTCGTCCTAAGGATAGACCAGGAATTATTATTTTTTTTTTGGGGGGGGGGGGAGAATACATCATAACTATTTGGCCGATTCTAACGAAATTGGAAACCTCTCTGCTGTTTTACATTCTCTTTTGAATGATATAATTGCTAAAGTTCTTCCAAGGCTACCCCGAGAATTATGTTGTTTAGGGAATAACATTATATCTATTCGGCCGATTATAACAAAATTTAAAACTTGATATTGTTTTACATTCTCTTTCGAATAATATCATTACCAAAATCCT
This sequence comes from Ceratothoa steindachneri, assembly GCA_963969495.1. Lineage (NCBI taxonomy): Eukaryota > Metazoa > Arthropoda > Malacostraca > Isopoda > Cymothoidae > Ceratothoa > Ceratothoa steindachneri. Next base: position 186,070,727 of record OZ018325.1, read on the forward strand.
ACGAACTTTAGCCCGGTAATTATTTTGTCTGGGCAATAACATCATAATTATTCGGCAGATTCTAATGAAATTTGAAACCCTTCTGTTGTTTTACATTCTCTTTGGGATCATATAATTGCCAAAGTCCCACTAAAGCTAGACCAGGAATTATTTTGCTTTGGCAATAACATCATAACTATTTTTCCGATTCTAACGAAATTTGAAATCCTTAAGTTCTTTTACATTCTCTTTCAAATTATATAATTGCTAAAGTCCTCCTACGGTTACTCCGTGAATTATCTTTTTTGGGCAATAACATCATAACTATTTGGTCGATTTTAATGAAATTTGAAATCCTTATATTGTTTTACATTATCTTCCGAATTATATAATTGCCTGATGGAATTTGAATCACGTAGTCGACACGGACGCGTTTTCCGACCACTTGGTAGGGGCCCTTCCATTGACTCAACAATTTATTGTTGTTCGTCGGGAGTAACATTAGAACTTCTTCACCCGGATTAAATTATCTCTCCTTAGATTTGAAATAGGTCTTGTACTTATTAAAGTTAGTATCGGAATTTTGGTACAATATTTCAGCGCATTTCTCCAAACTCTTTCTTAAATCAAGCAGATAGGTTTAGGAAGATTGGATTTCCTGATCCAATTTCTGGTTGTTGAATACCTCCTTTAGAATGCTTAAGAGGCCTCTTAGATTACTTCCGTACAACAATTTGAAGGAGCAAAACCTAATGTGCTCTGAGGGATTTCTCGGTACGCGAAGAGAGCTACCGGAAGATAACGGTGTCATACTTTGGGTTGTTCAGCACACAATTTCTTCAGAATGGCCTTGAGACTACCGTTTAATCTTGCGTACATTCCATTTTCACCCGAATGAAACGAGGTGGTAAATAAAGGTTTTACCATTAGTAACTTGCCTACATACTCCATTACCTCGGACTGTAAATTGACGCCCACGATCTGACAATATTTCCTCTGGTAGACCAACACGGGAAAAAATTGTAATGAGAACTTTAGCACTGGACATCAATCTTTTGGAGAGGCACGGCGTCGGGTAATCTGGTAGCAAAATCGACAAGAATTAGTACTAGCTATGGCCTTTGCCTGGCGAAGAGTGAATTGGCCCTATTAAATCAATTGCTACTCGGGAGAAGGGATCGGAGATTAAAGTGCCCTTCTTTAAAGGCACAGGCTTAACTCGACCTTAAAGGAGATACCATATTCATTTTTTTCAAATTTATACTCGTTAAATTATCATATATGAAATGAAAGCTCATTAAAAGCCTACAGCGGTCTATTTGAGATACAGGGGGTTCTTTCAGAACTCTCCCCTTGAAACCTGATATCATATAAATGGCTATAAAATTACTCAAATTTAAGCATTCGAACTTAATTCACGACCGGAATATGCATATATAATTTAGTTATCATTTAAAATCAAGTTTCTTTAGTTCCATTAAAATTTATGTTAATGGTGGACTGAAACATATATTTTTCGGAAAAGGTCAACTATAGGCTTTGTTCTCATTTGGAGGGAGGGGGGTGTTAGGTGAATAGTAGGGCTGTTCTGAATGACCTGGAATTTAGGTCAATGTATATTCGAATGATGCTAAAAATATAAACCAGTTCTTAGGCGTTGTTTTTTTAGCAAATAATTAAAATCGCATGGTATAGTTTTGCGTTTTGTTTACAAATAAACTTTTAAAATCTACGGAGAATTTACACGAATGTATAAAACTTTGCATTATACTAGTTTTCAATATGTTCTAGTCATGTTGCTAAAGAAAGATATAGACTATAAAAAGTGCATAAATTTTCAATAAAATGATATGAAAATCAATGGTGTAGTTTTCTTTGTTTTTTTCACAAATTAACTTTAAATATCTAAGAAAGTTTTACACGAATGTATGCAATTTTGCATTATCTTAATTTTCACTATGTTCTACTCGTGTTGCTAAAAATATAATTATATCATAAAAAAGTACATAAAATTTGCAATAAAATGATATACAAAACCAAAAAGGGTGAATTTTAAACGAAAAAAATTGAAAAGAGACTAATAAAAATATGTGGTATCCCCTTAATCACCGTCTTCTGGCAGATATCACACGAACGACAGTAGCGCAGAATTTCGACGGTTGAACATGGCCAATAAAAATAATTAAAGATTCTTTGTGTATGACTAAAATGGCCCGAATAGAGACTATCGTGGGCGGTTTGCAAGATGAGCTGAACATGGAAGCGGGGGACACATAATGCTCTGGACTCGGTGTTATTTCACTCGGAACATGCGCGATAAAGGAGATAATCCTTAATAAGAAAAAAGATTATTTTATTACCTCTAATGGCTTCACGCGTCTTATTCTGTGCCTTTGTCCAAAGGGGGTGAAGAGACTCGCATACCTTCTGACTTTTATTAAAGTCTTTGTTCATCACATTCCGGAAGTCGGGACCACATGAGGATTCCAAAGATTCGAGTACTTTTAATTCCTTATCTGCTTGAAAACAAGTGGTAACGGGTTTGAGACACGAAAGGCTGGGATAACCGTGGGTACTGGCCAATTAGGACAGCAGAAAATTTGCTGGGTGCTGTAATAACCTCGGCCCAGCCAGTGAAATAAGCGCACTCTATATAAGACTTGACGATAGGGGGATCTATTTGCGCGCCCCAAGTAGTCGTGCGCTATGGCGAACTTGTCGTGATCTTGGGCTAGAGGGGGAAGTATCTTGTCCGAAACCACGATGCATGTGCACCCTGTATCGCGTACGAGGGTGGAGATACGACAGCCGTTTACCGCTTAGGTTTTGAATTGGAGGCCCCCAAGAGTTCTCTTATCGAACAAAGAATTCATCTGGTGGCGTGTGGGACTCGGCGGGCTTAAGGGTAGAGGAGCTTCTGTTTGCGACGGTGGGAGTGCAGACGTGGCACTTATTAGGTGCACCTGATGAAGAGAGTTATTTCGAAATTGCGAGTTCTGAGGGCAATTAGTCCCCACGTGATCCTCGACTGCAAAGGAATAGAAGATGATAGTCTTCCTGGGGAACGTGAAGCAAGGGGATTAGAAGCGAAGGGTTTGACCTTGCGGTTGTTGGACAAGAAGTGAGGTTTGGGTTTCGAAGGACCAGTCACCTTAAGGAACTTATTTCCGTTGTGGGGAATGAATTTACTTTTACCAGCTTTTGACTTGGGAGATGGTGGTTCCGTCTTCTTTCCTTCTTTCTGATAACAGTTGTGGCTAGCCGCGTACACATTGGCTTCCTCGATGCAATCCTTAAAGGTGAGCAACTTCCGGACTTTGAAGAAGGATCTAATTTCTGAAAGGAGTGACGCCAGAAATTGATCCTTCAGGACGAAGTCAACCAAATAATCGTAATCATGGAAAATTTTGGATGCGTCAAGCCATAAGTTAAAATGACGCTGTAAGGTGTAGCCAAATTGAAGAAAGGTTTGGTTCAGCTGGATGCGACAGTGCCGGAACTTAGCACGGTAAAAGTCCAGGGTCATATTGTAGGCGGCAGGTAACTCGCCTTTTAATGTTGAGTAGTCAATAGTTGCCTCTGATGGGAGTGAGATATAAATATCCCTGAGCTGGGTATTCAACAAAGGCAATAAATTGGCTACGCCATCCGCCTCAATATCACAGTGATTTGCCCCAAAGATCTTCTCAAAGTGAATGAGATACGACCGGAAATCTTCACCTTCCTTAAACACGGGCAATTTTATAAACACTGTCTGCTGTACGTCTGTCTTTAACTAATAGAAAGCGTTTCGTTCCTTACCCGACTCATTTCAAGTTCGTGGGAACGAATTATCTCTCTTTCTCTTTCTTCTCATTCTTTTTCTCCCCTTTGTCTTCTTTCAGCTCTTTCTGCTCTCTCTTAAGTCTTTTCCGTTGATTCCAAGATATTCCCCTAGGGCTTTACGCGAAGGAAAAAAAAATTAAAGCAAAACAAAAGAATGCAACGGGTTTGTCTAATCCGAATTACTGGTAAAACGCTTGAATTACTTATATGCACGAACGGAAGTGCAAAAAATGAAATCACCAACACAAAAAAAAACACTCGTAAAAACAAAAGCAATTATTTCGCACGAAGCGAATTTTATCACGTACGATTACTCCGAATAAATTTTGAGGAGTCGAGATTGTAACGAAATCCCTCACTGTGATTGAGATGAAGCCTCGGCGTCTACCCGTTGAGTACACCAAATAATGCAAAGAACATACAAATAAAAAATTTAATTCTTACTGTATCTTTCAATTATGACAGACAGTATGAGCCCTGAAAGGACAGAAATTTCGCGGGGGAATTCCGGTGATGCACAGCCACCAAAATATCACAAAAATAAATTTTCAACAACAATGGGAACGGGTAAATACAAATTTGTTTTGCAAGTAGCCTATCCAAAGATTATTCCTTCACAGTTTCTAATATCCAGAACGAGGATTAACCAATAGATTAACCAAGATTAGCTCCATAAACCTGTCACCAATTTATATATATATATATATATATATATATATATATTCTATGTCGTAGGTCAGGTCAGATTCCGTCCTTTGCTCGGATTCCTTGATGTGAGCAGATTATGCCGCTATGTGTGTGGGTAATGACAAAAATACGTAAGAGTGTGATTTTAACGTGCATTGGCCGAAGTATTTAACTATCTTGGAGCTTCTGGGATATCAAAACTGAACAAACAAAGGAAACTTTGCTACCATACAACCAATATATACAAATTAATAAAATGAATTTCATATAAGTACCCAACCAGATTAGATGTACACGTGAATGATTTAAAGGGACGATCTCATGTGGCTACGAACATCGACAAACTAACAAACTCTCCACTGAACGGAACACTTGAATCACGATTGAGTCGTTCGCGAAGCCTAATTAGCGGTAGGCTTAGTGAGAGAGAGAGAGAGAGGGACTGCGAATGGTAGTTACAATCGAGGGAATATCTTGCCGAGACGGGAAAAGAACCGAAATTCAGAATAATAGTCTCTTGTCGCTAGACTATCAATTAATCTGAATAGAAATCTTGCATTCGGGCTCTTGGGGTGCGGGAACCAGGGTAGGCTGATACTAAATTCCTAAGTCCAGCTTCTGATCATTTATACGGGCTCCGAGGAAGCGGATTGCCCCGGGCGCTAGAAGGGCGAGGAGGGGGTCCAGTTTATCAGACGCGTCGCCGGAAGAAATGACCCTTCAGCTCTCCCGGTGTACCCATCGCTGCCTCTTATCGCAGGAAGCAGTTCCGTCGGGCGTAGATTGAAGATTCTCCACCACGTGGTGCTCCCTCTCTCTCTCTCTCGCTCTATGACAATGTGCCAGTGTAATCTTTTTTATTTTAAAATTATAATATATATAATTATATTTAGAAATAATTAGTAATTTATCGTGGTGTTATTTTGTATGTATGAGAGTTTTACCTTTCACCATGTTGTGGAGATCTTGAGGAGTTAGACAAGCTGACCTAGATAAACTTTTCTAGCCTCTGGCTGTTTTTGTTATCCTAAAATTATTTCACGTAAGAATTAAATGTAATTTGATTCAGTAAATGAGATATTTTAATATTAATCCTATGGATTGTCTACGTTAATATTAAGGTATTAATATTAGTTGTCCTTAAGTGGAATTTTGGCTGCTCTAGTGCACGAGGTATTAATTAGATTTCGTTGAATATATTGTAATCTGGTATCCATCTTCAATATTATCATTACTTAATACAAAGAAGAAAAAATAATAATTTCAATTGGATTTCCTATCTTAGGGAAGGTCGGTTGATACTCATTATCGAAGTTATTGTAACATGTTAATATAAAAAAAAAGCTCGCGAATGAAGACAGATAAAGAAGGAAATTAATTAACGTATGTATTCATTCAATGTAAATGAGAGATAGATAAAGAACCTGGCAAGTTTCTTTTACAAAACCGCTCACCTGCAACATTAAAAACTATTTAGCATCGTTTTCTAGCGTGATAAAAAATATTCGAGATTGAAAAACAAGCCAGATCGATTAAGTAATCTATTGTATTGTTTGGCCTACTAAAATTTACCTAAATTTGATTTTTAAACTGTTTTCAAATTAACTGGAGTTGAAAAGAGAGAATCGGGTACAAAGGAACAAAAAAATAAATTGTAAATAAAAGAATGAAAGAGACAAAAAAATATAAATTTAGGGTAATCTCAACCACGTTCACCAATTAAAATAGGTGAAATATGAAGGTTGGAGCAAAAGAGTGATGTAAGCTGGTTGTAAAGTTATTACATGATGAATTTTGCTCCCAGTTTGTAGTGTATTCTACATTTTATCGACTTTTTTGACCCCGTTTAGTTTAAATTAAACCAATTTATTAAGTAAAATAAATGATAAAAATTGCGAGGTAAGAATTATTTAGCCAATTATAATTTAGTCTGTTGATAAATTTTATAAAGGCTCAATTTATCTAAGTAAAATAAACTTCCAATTTTATTTAAATTTACTTCTTGCGAATAGTTAATTAATGCAGATTCAACTAAATTTCTCTCAACGACATTTGGTATATAAAAAATACTTTTGCATTTGGCTAATCTATTGAATAGTCGAAAGTAGACATGAATAAAGAGAGCATTGAAAATTTCCCATCTCCGATAACTGTATTTATGTTGTTTAATCCTTTGGTCTTTTGTCCTATATAAAAGAACACAAAGATTTACAAAGGATATATCATGGCTGCAAGAGGAATAATTATGAGTTGAATATCTTATTAATTAATAAGTTTGGAAGGAGAGAATTATTGACATTATAAAGTAAAACTAATGTATTCGGTGATGTAGACATTGCTTTGACTTTTCAGTGGACTTTTTTTTTTTAACAGGAAAAAATCAGTGGTTTTATTTTCTTAGATATATTTGGTTAGTTTGTTGTTTTGATCCCATTTTCTGTCGATCTCATTCGATGAGCCCCCATGTGGACTTGATAAAAGCATACAGGCGACCTCAAAACGGGCCACATGCCTGCGTCACTATCTCCCGTTTATGCCCCTGAGGGCCCTGGTAATCCTGACCATCAGTTCGTCATTTGTGCTACAGCTAGATTTGATGGTATCTCGTTCCACAAGGAAGTCGAAGGTGTTGCAGTCAGGGAGTCTTGCCATTACACGTAAGGAATTCGTGCACCTAGCCGGTCGATCCTGGCCCTTCACTACCTTACTCAGGACACAGATATTCCTGAAGGTCTGAGGCCCTCAGGAAGAAGGTGGTATGACATGATGACACCTTCATCATCACGACACTCTAGACCGTGATTTTTGTTTAAAATTTCATCTGTATGACTTTGGGCACCTCTTTGGGTATGGCAGCCAGCTCTTGTTGTTCTGCGAGTTGATCTACTGATCTTGACAGAAATTGTTCTCGATGGAGAAGAACCATAGCATCTCGTTTTCCAACTATTTTTTGACTTGTTGATCAGTTTTTTGGTGTGCTTGAGTCATTTTTCCTGCATAGCCTTGAGCATAAATTGCCCCTTCCTCATCTTGTATGAGAAGTAACGAATATCCTCATTCACCACAGCCTGATGAGCTTTTCATTCCCAATCTTTTCCCTTGCAATGGCACACATCAACTTTCTCAGATCATTGTTGATGATCTCCTTAATTTCAAGGCGGAATTCCGGCGTAGTGATTGCGACAACTTGGGAACCATGGGGTCTCCTCTTTACTGTCGCCTCGTGGTCAAATCCTGAATCTTCTAGCTTATTTCTAACCTTTTGCACTATCCTCCTGTTGACGTTGAGGAAGTCTGAAATCTCCTTGTTTGCCCTTCTGGTACAGATTCTAAGGAAGTGTCCATGCCTCTTCGACAAATTGAGGGGCTCGAAATTTTCCATAGCCAAGTATTCAGTAAAAGAATAAGGCAAAAATGGTTTTTAGGTGTTCTTTGTATTCATCTTCTTGGTTAAATATGAGTTTTCAGTATTTAACCGTCATTCTTTGATAATAAATTTGGAATAGGGTTTGAAAGTATATGGAATCTTCTTTTTATTGTGCTCATGGGCTTTGTTGTATTTATATACCTTACTCATGCGAGGCATTGTGGGTCTGCCCACTCTCTCTTTCTCTCTCTGAGAAAATAAAAGGAGAGGGGTGCCGCTCCCTTGTCGCGGGAAGAGAGTTTGTGCGTACCTTTGATTTTTCTAGCTATGTAGGCTGGGGTACCTGTCTTCTGCGTACCCCTGGTAGGGCTTCCCTTGTCGATTTGGTCAGAAATAAGGGTCCAGACTAAGTGTGTCCTTCTTTTTTCTACTCTATCCTTTTCCTTTTTCACTTTTATCCTATCTTTTCCACTTACTATACAAAAAAACAAAAAAAAAATACTACTATCATACCACTCTTACCCTGCTTTCCATCTTTCTACATATAAGGACCTTATAGTAACCTCATGCGGCAGAAGAGAGGCTTTGGAACCTCTATGAACAACACCAATCGACGCTTACTGGATGCGAGAGACTAGGACTAGAGGTCTCCTAGGCGTTGGAGCACGATGAATGGGATGAGAGTAGTGCCCCGTTAACCCCTTCCCTGGCGCGTAATTATTGACCATTCTCAGTGACCGTTGACGGGTGCCTCTGGTAGCATCGGTCCGAGGTGATGGCTCTTTGTTCCTAGGTTGGTTGCCAGGCCAATAAAAAGCTTTGGGTCGAGTCTCTTGGTGTGGTGGGATACCTATTGAAAGCTACTCCGAGATCCTGGCCGTCGTGAAGGAAACTAGTAGAAGTTTAGTACGGGGCGTGCTCCGTTGTTCAACTGGTGAGAAATCGATGTCCCCTTCGGGGACCGTCAGTACTGCTTGTTTGGGAGCCACGGCACACCGAGGTTTGACGACTCGGTCGGACGAACAGCAGCATATGGAGCGTGCCTTCTGAAAGATCCGAAACCTATCCGATCGATAGACGGGAGCGGCTTACTCGAGGAGAACTCACCAACCCCCCTTTTTATCATTGATTGGTCACGAGTTTTCAGAGAGCTAGAAAGCGCTTAAAAATGACAAGCAAAAAACACAACTGTGCAACATGCCAATTAGAAAAGTGGTGCGTTGACTTTTCGGAGGGCTGCTACTCAAAATGCATCCCAGAAAGTATACCTGTATACTGACGCGAGAGGTGAAGAACCTGAAAGACTTCTATAGAGCCTCAGAAGAGAGAGCTAAAGTCCTTGAAACAAAGTTAGAGAAACTCAAAGCCCTTCACGCAGCTCAGATTTGATGCCTAGAAGAGGCGCCGCCCACTGACATGTCGAAATCCACTGATACCCAAGCGGAGATTCTGGCATCATCTGAGGCTAAGCTAGTTGAGGCGAGAGAAAAAGAGAAAAAGAATAAAGGAAAAAAGAATAAAGTTTAAACAAAAGAAAAAGAACCCAAAATGGGAGAAAAACAGATAAACAAGAAGAAAAATGGGGATAAGAAAAAGAAAGCTAAGAATGTGGAGAGTAAAGAGGAAAAGGGGAGGCCTCTTCCACAAGGGAAGACCCTGTCTTTAGAGACCAAGTGTACGAAGGCCACCCTCATTGGTGACTTGCAAACACGGGATGTGCAGCCACTGCTAGCGGCCCGCCTTTGAACTAGCGTGAAGGTAAGCTGCCTGCAAGGACGGGCTAACCACAACATCAGAGTAGAGGCAGAGAAAGCTTAGATTTCTGAGAATTCAGTTGTTGCTCTGATGGTGAGTGGCAACGACCACTACCTCAGAGGGGGTAAGGTTGGCCTCAGTGGTAAGACCATCCAAACTGTGATGGGAGCCGTGGATGACATAGGGCTTAAAATCCGCAAACGTGTCGTGGTTGGGATGCTTCCGAGAAGAGGTCCATCCCGAATTGCTCACGAGAGAAACGTCGCAGTGAACAGAAGGTTGACAGATCTTTGCATGGCAGAAGGAGTCTTCTTCATGGCCCCTTTGTACTGTTATCGGTAGAGATGACCTCTATCAAATGGACGGGGTACATCTCTCCTTTAAAGGAAAGGCCTTTCTCGAAAACCTAATTCAAGATGTCGTGGAACGAACTCAAAGGAGCGTTAAAAACAGAGCGAAAGTGGACGTATGCCAGCACGCCTTTGTCACTTCTAAAAAAACCTTCTCGGAGGTCGTCAAAAAGGGTGCGACCACGAAAACCGGTAAGCCGGGAAACGAAAAAGCGTAGGGAGTCCTACACTAGGGGACTCCCTGAAAGTTCTTCTGTTCAATGAGAGGTCAATCAGGAACAAGTTTCTTGAGCTCCATGGCCTCGTAGCAACAGAGGAACCTGAGATGGTGGCTATAATGGAGTCGTGGATAAAAACTTCAAGCCGAGATTTCGAAAGTGAATTCACGATTCCCGGTTACCAGCTCTTCATGAAAGATAGGCCAGACAGAGAGGGTGGCGGTGTGATGTTGTATGTCAAGGATACTCTTAATTCGACAGATTGCGACATTGTATCCTACCATGAACTACTAGGTGTTGACCTAGAGATAGGTCCTGCCAGATACAGGACCCTAGTACTTTACAAACCCCCTGCCTAACTCTTAGAATAGGACAGGAGTCTGTACCAGCTGTTGGGCGAACTTGTAAAAGACAGAGTGTGTATCACCATGGGTGACTTCAATACCCATGTTGACTAAGAAAGGAGAAAACCCTGTGGCGAGAACGCACTGCTTCTGGAATTCGCGAACAACGAGTTCCTCTCTCAATGGGTGAGAGAGCCAACGAGAGGAGACAATATCCTCGACTTGGTTTCCACCTCTGAGGATGACATCGTTGAGGACCTCTCTGTTGGTGAAGAGCTTGGTGGCAGTGACCACCGACTAATTAGATTTGTATTCAAAGTCTCGAAGGTAGGGCCTACAACTAGTAAATCGAGGAAATTTGATTTAAGAAGAGCAGACTTTGCAGGTTTTCGTGCTGGACTGACTGACGCGAGGCTAGAAGTGTGCGATTCTGTCGAAGACTCGTAGGAACAGTTTCAAAACCACATTCATGAGCCTTCAATCGCGTTTCATTCCTCTGAAATTCCCCCGTCGTTCTTCTGTTCAACCAAAGTGGTTTAATCGAGGAATCGGCCAACTGCTTAGGGAGAAGAGAAATGTGTACCGGCAATCGAAGATCTCGGGTTACTTTGACAAATACCGGAGGCTATCCAGGAGAGTGAAGTCCAGCATAAGGGCGGCTAAGCGGTCTGAGGAACTCCAAAGGCGAGACTCTGTAAAGAGAATCCCAAGGAGTTTTTTTTGGATATGTAAACAGCCGCAAACCAATCCGTCGAAAGATTGGCCCTTTGAGGAATGAGGAGGGGACATTAAATCACTCAGATGCAGAAAATGCCAACCTCCTCAACGACTACTTCTCTTCAGTGTTTACTGAAGAGTGTGGTCCTATCCCCCAGCCAACGAGTTTCTACTGGGGGGAAAAGTTGGAGGATGTCGACTTCACCGAAAGAGAAGTAGAAAAGTAGATCACTGACCTAATGACAAATAGGTCACCTGGTTCGGATGGGTTTCTACCTAAAGTGTTGAAAGAAGTGCGCGATCAAGTGTCACGACACCTGAGCGCAATCTTCAACATGTCAATCTGGACCGAATGCGTTCCTAGAGACTGGCGTGAAGCAGAGGTGACTCCTATCTTCAAGAAAGCAGACCGTAGCCAACCGTCGAACTACCGGTAAACTCATGGAGAGCATCATGGTGGAAAAATGAGGTCGCAGTTAGAGTCAAACCTGCTACTGAGGAGTTCTCACCACGGCTTCCGAAGGCAACGGTCATGCCTCACAAATCTTGTGGAATTCTTGCACTTCGTCTTCAGTGAGCACGATCGGGACAAGGCGGTGGATGTGGTCTACTTAGACTTTCAGAAAGCCTTTGATAGGGTACTCCACCGCCGCCTTCTCCGGAAAGTGCGAGCGCTGGTCATAGACGGTAAGTAGTCGGCTGTATACAGAACTGGCTAAGTGGCAGACAGCAACGGGTGGTGGTGAATGGACAGGCTTCTGAGTGGATGCCCGTTACTTGCGGGGTGCCTCAAGGTTCTGTCCTGGGACCAATACTATTCATCATCTACGTCAACGACTTGGACGGTGACATGGTTGCCAAGATTTGCAAATTTTCCGACGATACCAAGCTTAGGATGAACGTTAAAAAGGATGGAAATACTGCCTGCCTGCAGGAAGATCTTCGGAAGATTGGTGAGTGATGGAACACGTGGCAAATGCCTTTTAAAGTGAACAAACGCAAAGTGATGCATATCGGCCACCGAAACCCCCAATCTCAGTATATCCTTAAGGGCACTGCTCTTGAATCCACCGACACTAAGAAGGACTTGGGTGTAACAATGACTAGTGACCTCAAGTTCTCGAAACAGTGCATTGAGGCAGCGAAAATAGCCCAAAGGATACTAGGCTACAGAAAGCGCCAGTTTGGATATCAAAACAAGGAGATTGTACTGTGTTTGTACAACTTACTGGTCCGACCGCACCTGGAGTATGCCGTACAATTTTGGAGTCCTTCATTTCGAAAGGATATCGCGAGATTGTAACGCGTGCAAGCCAGGGCAACCAAACTTATTTTCTCTATTAGACATAAAAGTTATGAAGATAGATTAAGGGAATTAGATCTGTTGTCGTTGGAAACCCGTAGACTGCGTGTTCAGCTCATCGAAGTTTTCAAAATACTTCGAGGGTTTGACAATGTTGACTACAGAGATATTTTCACACTTGTTGAGAGCAGAAAAAGAAATCACGGCTTTAAATTGAACTGAAGCATTACAACCGCGAACTGTGTGGAAAATCTTTCTCGTACAGTATCTGCGGTAGTTGGAATGCACTTCCAGTGGAAGTTGTCAACAGTGAATCTGTTGACCAGTTCAAATCAAGACTAGACAGGGTCTTGAAAAATGGTCGTGAAAGGACGTAAAGCATTTGAGCAGAGATGTGCCCGCTCGACTGCTAGTCCAAAGGTACCCTCATTGAATGGACCGTAAGGTCTTCTAGGGTACTTTCTTTCCTTGTTACTCTCTCTCTCTCTCTCTCTCTCTCTCTCTCTCTATATATATATATATATATATATATATATATATATATATATATATATATATATATATATACGAGTATGTGCGTGTATCTGTGCCTGTGTAAAAATAACACTAGTAGAGTAATATTTATATCGATCGTGACTAGTTTCATCATAAAGTTTTCCCTACAATCTTCAGTCGTTTACTGCGAAGAGATACAGAATCGCCAAACATAAAACATATACAAGTAATTAGATCCAATTCCTAATCAGGAGGTGTGAATTTCAGATCATTAAGAATTTATTTTAAGATTAAATTTGGGGTAAAAGGGATGCATTTCAATTGCCCATCCGAGAGGTTTAAATTCGAGATTTCTGTAATTAATATAAATTAAATAGCTTTTCTTTTTCGAAAAGTCTTACACGGTTAAATTATATGGGCCTAGGGGAAATCTATTGCATGGTTAAAATATTGGTATGTGTATAGATATTTGAGTCATCAACTGCACAGCTATCATCAAGTAATATATATATATATATATATATATATATATATATATATATATATATATATATATATATATATATATATATATTTATCTATATATATATATATATATATATATATATATATATATATATATATATATATATATATGAGTGAGAGAAGAAAAAGGTAGATACTGGAGTCAATTAATGGTTAACATCTCCCATAAAAACAAATGAGGAGAGAGAGACAATAGAGAGCTTTTTTTATATATATTTTTCCCACAATTTCAAAATATTCTGTAATATTAAATGACGTCGTGAATTCTAAAAGACCAAAATTCCTCAAGGCAAACTTAGAATTAGGAATTCGATTAAATGGACCTGAAAAATATTTCCACACAATTAATTTCAACTTCTGAAAACTTAATATTCTTCCTGTGCAAGTCTTTTATGTGTGTGCGTGTCTGCGTGTATCGGTCTCATTGTACCTTTGTGTCTTTGAGTATGATCTATTGTTTGTAATTTTAGCAGGTTGAATTTGCTATCTTGAGGTGATAAAGGAGGAATAAGCGAGTAAATAATATTAAATTTACATGGATCATCTTGAGATTAGAGCTATCGAAAATCCTGGAGAAAAATAACCGAAAATCTCCTTTTATTGCCCGAAAAAGGATAGACTTACGCCGTAATTTACTATAATTTAAGGCAAGGCAATGCTAGTTTCAGCGATTCATTATCAAACTCATGAGCAAAGCAGGAGTGAATATGAATTATATGTTATTGATCACTGGAGTAAAAGGACTAAAAAAACTGCTTATACCTTGTACCTGCCATTACCTCTTTTATTTACACTCCATGAGATTTATTTTGAGGTAGCGTGGTGTTTTGGAATGTTCAAAAGAGTAATATTTTTTCAGGATGGTGATAAATTTAACAAAGGCTATTGCAATAAAATAATAAAAGATTGGAAGTAGATTCGGATCTTGTAAAGCTGAGGCATCCCTAAATTAAAGTTAAGACATCCACTCAACTTGGTTTTAAAATTAAATTTCAAAGAAACAGTTTCTTCAAAATAGAAACGTGGTCTTAAATGGGGCACTTGCCAGCAATTATGTCACCAAATGCAAAGTGATTGCCCGTATAATGTCTATATCTAAGATTCCTTCGAATTTGGCAATAAGCTTTTCATTGGTCACTGCTTAATGTGAATTTTTGTACCACGAATTGCAAATTTAGAAATTCTAGGCAATAATGTATCTGCATTGCGTGAATCTACCATCTCCATATACCCCATCGACGGAACAGTCGATGTATCAACGAGGCCAAATAACTACAATGGGGTTTGGGGTCCACGACCTGCATGGTGTTTCGGCCAATGAGAAAAACAACATTTCTCTCTTTACGCTATTTTACCTTATCCGCCGATGTTAATAGTGTTCTTCTTCTTAAAATATTCGTGCAAATTTAGTGGAAGAAACTGTACAAATGTATCGCCGTCACTCCACGTATCACGGGCATTTCTTGCCACCAATAAAAAAAAATTCTATTCACTTTTTTAAGGATTTCTTTGATTTATAAAAGAAGGATTCACTCCAAATTGATTCGTCATGGTTGTACTTCTTACTTTATTTTGGCATTTCCAGACATATTTATCTATTTTAGACTGTTTTTTAGTACAGTGCATCATAGCATCACGAAATCTGCAGTTCAGATCATTACGTAATAGACACTTCTCCTTCATATTGATCACTGAATGAAATGATTGATAATGGAACTTCAATGATTAAAGGCTTGATCTCATTTTCCAAATAAGAACGCTCGATTTGGCATTGCTCAGTGAAGGGAAACAAGTAAACTGCCTGAATTAAGTGGTTGTAACTTTAGAGCAACCTATCCCTACCAAATGAATGCGAAGAAGTACCAACATGAAACAATAACAGACATAAATGTTCCAAAGCATTAGAAAACAAAGGCTCGAAAAATACAAATCAAATCGATAAACGATACACAACAAAAACAAAAGTGAACGCAAAAACCAAAGCGTTTGCCAGGCAACCTAACACAAATCATCATCACCCTCACTGTACCACCTCCATCTCTATTTTCTAATCATAACCAACTCATCAACCCCCATCCCAATACACAATATTTCCTAACTATCCTATCTTTTCTCTCATTATATTCCCTACTTATATTTGACCAAATATGAATGCAGAGCATTTATAGTTTTAATTCTTTATAAATTTTAAGCTTCAGTTGAAGTGATAAAATTTTAATTATGTATCCTTTAATAATGTATTTTTATAATATATAGGCTTACCAATGAGTTGTATTTTGGCTTTGTAAAGATGGAGCATCTCAAAATCCACATTTGAAAGATGAAACATCCGGGTTTTTTTATTGGAATGCAGCATCTTTACAAGATCCAAAGACTCATAATAACAAAAGGTGTGAAAACTTTTCAGGTACAGAAAAACTGCCCAAAGGGTGTATCTTTCACCTGTCCTGGGGAAGTATATGTTTTAGGGGAAGAAAGGATGTTACTTTTAGGTGTTAGGCAGTTTACTCTAATCGGAATAAAAGAAAGAGTTCGCACAAGAGATAAATACACTCATCTACGATATTTATACTATAAAATTAATATAATACATATTCAATACGACGTATTTTGTTGTATTTATCTATATGTCTTTTTCCTTGCTCTCATCAAATGAATTCAAGTTTGTAGAGTTGATTTCTTTTGCTATTCTTTTTAAAATTTTTAATGTTTGAGATTTGACTGATACCATTCTGAACTTTTTCTGCTCTATTCTCGATTCGTACAACCTTCATTTTTTTTACGAGTAGATTACATCGATCTTCATTTCGTTTCTTAATAATTGAAATAATCCACCTTTCCTCTTTCTCCACTGAGAGGATGTATGTAGCTCAGTGTCGAGACGAAAAATGTTAATCCTGTAATTTTTTTCTTTCTTTGTAGGTGAGGCGTGACTCAATTTCGCGAACATTGATCGAGAGGTAAGCGCAGTATTGTTTACTTCTCGTTATCCTGAGCTAAACTACTCTGCTAAAGTTTTGACTGCATCCAGGATAGTCTGTTACTAAGGAAAATCTTGTTTAGACTATATGGGAGGTATAATCTTAATGAAATTTGTTATTCATCCATGAATAACGATGTGTAAAGGACAATTCAGAATGGGTGATTAACGTACCAGCAAACAATAAAGACCTTCAACGGTTAAATCCTAGGAAAATTACTCATATCTTTTTTTTTAGTTCTCATCGCAAATGTATAAGTTTTGCACAAAACCATTGAAGTTACATGGTTAATTATTATCGGACCATATTTATCGTTTTAATTTTCCTTAGTTTGCTTGAAATTTTAATCATGGGGAAATATATTGTTTACCAAATCACAAGCTCGAGTTATTTTGTTATGACCAAGGAGCCATTCCGAAATTACTACCATTTGTAAACATCAACATCTCTGTCATCACTTTCTCACAAAATGGTGAGTTCGCGCACATTAATGCCCGATATAAGATTGAAGGTTGCGGAGTAGGATGTTTCAAGGTGGTTAATTGCATAGCTCAGGAGTCCCAATCAAGCCTACTAAGTCGCTAACAATGGAACAGGTCGAAAGAGGGTTAAAGTGGTATCCATCCCTAATTATAGGCCAATATATCATTCCCAAACATCATTTAAAAATATCTGAAAATAAGGATGGGTCAACTCGCTACGGTAAACTTGTCAGAGACAAATGGCGAGATCTAATAAGGTTTTTTTTCTAAATAAAGGAGGTTAATTAGTTGGGTATGACGGCGAAAAGTTTTCCTAGATCGTCCTGGGATATCCTTTAGCAAGTTTTGATGTAATACAGCTTTCATAAAATTCATCCAGTGCCTGTTTGTGGTGTATATTGAAATTTATTTTTCAGTGTGACATTGTGGAAACCACTCCTGAACTTAAAAATCTTGAATTAGTGCCCCTCTCACCGGACTAGCAAGACCGTCCAAAACTAGAGAACAAAATTCCAAACTCTATATTTACTTAAAATACTTGTTTTATTCCCATGAAAATTGTACAAAATATTATCTGATAATGTTCAAGCTTCATTTCATAGAACAGCGGCTAAAAATCTTACAAGGAAAGAAATATGCATTAAAGAAGGGTTGCATCCAAACTTAGAGAACAATAACTTAAAACTTCACTTTATTCGTCAAAATTCGTAACATTCATCGAAACACTGTGCCATGTACATTTCAGAGTCCTATTGATGCATCGAAACACTGTGCTACGTACATTTCAGAGTCCTATTGATGCATCGAAACATTGTGCCACGTACATTTCAGAGTCCTATTGATGCATCGAAACACTGTGCCACGTATATTTCAGAGTCCTATTGATGCATCGAAACCCTGTGCCACGTATATTTCAGAGTCCTATTGATGCATCGAAACACTGTGCCACGTACATTTCAGAGTCCTATTGATGCATCGAAACACTGTGTTACGTACATTTCAGAGTTTTATTGATGCATCGAAACATTGTGCCACGTACATTTCAGAGTTTTATTGATGCATCGAAACATTGTGCCACGTACATTTCAGAGTCCTATTGATGCATCGAAACACTGTGCCACGTACATTTCAGAGTTTTATTGATGCATCGAAACACTGTGCCACGTACATTTCAGAGTCCTATTGATGCATCGAAACACTGTGCCACGTACATTTAAGAGTCCTATTGGTGCATCGAAACACTGTGCCACGTACATTTCAGAGTCCTATTGATGCATCGAAACACGTACATTGCAGACTCCTATTGATGGTGATATCTTATATCAAGATGATGAGACGAGTTAAGGTCGACGAATCCTACAAAAAGTAGGTTCTCCATCCTAAGAATGGACATATCCAGACATAGTAATAGGTAAACAAGTATGATTTTCTGCCCTTAAAGCTTCATATGGATGAGGGATCCAACGAGTCAACCAAAAAGGAGGGTTGCCCTCCTCAAGCCACTGGCATAGAAGATCAAACTTTTCAGAAGAAGGCGATGAAGATCTGAAATAAGACAGCAACCGATAAGTTACGTAAAGTTGTCTGGAATGTGAACCTGAACCTGTGTCTCGACAGACTCTCACGTCGCTTGAGAGAAGGTAACTCAAGACACTTTGCTACGTAGAAATCGTTCATTATTAAAAATAATAAAGCGGTTTTGTTTGCTTTCGCTACTGAACATGTCCTCTGGGATGATGAAAAGTGAGAAAGTGTTTTTTAGCAACGAAAGCAAAATTAATTTGTTCATATCGAATGGGAAGCACCATACAAGGCGCCGTACACGTGAAAGATTGAATCCTACATCCACGAAAAGGACGGATAAATTGGAAGGTGATGGGGTTATAGGACGGGTATGTTTTTTAAGCCCAGTGTTCGGCCCACTCGTCCGTTTATGCGATAAAGTATACAATGCGGTATACCACAATCTGCTTCATCAGGAACACTTGATCCCTTCTCTCTGGACATAGAGAGTACGTGAGCCTGTGTACCTGTAGAACAATGCTTCGTGCCACACAGCAGTGGCGGTGAAGCAGAACCCTTCGGAAACCTACGAAAGTTGAAGAACCCTAGCAAAGATTGGAAGAAGAATGCAATCAAATCACTATCAATCAATGCAATAAATTGGTGAAGTCCGTCGGCCGAAGAGGTGTTCAACTCATTCATAACAATAGCCCGCATGCACACTTCTTAATAATATTTTGTTCTCTCATCTAGGAGATAATTATGGGTTTTTTATTTATGTTTTCATTTATACATATAGTTCTCCTGTTTAGGCGATTTCTGTTTTCGAATACACATTAATTCCTTTTTCCTTTGATATCTGATATTTATGAAATAAAACTTAGACACTCAGAGAAAAGTTTTAAAAAACATTCTACGACATTTTCATAGGAATTGAACGAGTATTTTAGAAAAAATCTCGATTATTTTCTCTACCCTTCGACTGTTACTGTAATTCCAACTGCATTTTTATTAATTCGCCTTTTCCCACTAAGATTTTTGTGCCCTGCAGGTTAGAAATTTTAGGTCGGAATATGTGTATCAGCAAATTGATAATAATTACACTAATTCCTGAAATAACATTCCTCATTAATTTGGTCGGTATTTCTTTGGAGATTTATGTTGGGATATGGTCCTACTATATCGCCTTGCTCTATCCAAGCCCTTTTATTTTCTTTCATATTCTTTTGACGTCGCCAGCAGAATATTAATTTTCAATTTCTATTTAAAGCGATTTTAAATGGTTCATTTGGGTAGGATTTTGGATTAAGATCTAATATTATGATAGTTTTCAAATATTAAAGTCAAAATATAGTGTTTCTTGAATATTTTATTGTTTACAAATATTACTGAGTCAAAATTTCATTGAAACTATTCAACAACTTAAAAATCTCGTATTATTTCCCCCTCTCACCTGTCTTATTTCCCACCACTTCATTTTTAACTCCTGAGCAAAGTCTCTTTAAGACTTACCGAACGGATATATGTAATAATCCGAGAAAGAGTTCAGCAATGTACGAGTAAATTGGTACTTTTCCTTTTGATAGAATCGTTCTCGAATATTAATTTCATAAATTTTGATCGTCTACCAAGAATAAATGGCCTTTTCACCATTTACACTAAAACTTTTATATAAATATGTACGTATATTTATTTATAAATGACAAGAAGGTTTTTTCCTCCGTTTTACTCCTTGGTTGGTGGTCTCATAAGATCCTGTGTACACAATATAAACAGACGTACGTGGTCTCACCTCCTTCCATCTGATGAGCCACTTAAAGGTTTTCTAACATCTTGGGCAAAGATTATGCACTAGTACTTAGGTATTTACCGACATTAAACAAATGAATGAAGACTTGCATCAACTCAAGATCCTCTTGAGTCGCTGGGCTTCCGGCAGAATGAAGGAATTCGAACTGCAAAGTAGTGAAATTCATCGTGAAGTTGTAATGGAAGATGGGGCAGGAATGATCGATTCTGAGGAGAAAATTAGCGGTCATCTCCCCAAATTAAGAAGGAAAATTAGTTTGCAGTAAACCGCAGTAGAGAGTTTCACATCGACACACAAATTGAGGTTTCAGGTGTCCACGAATTCATGAAGCACATTGGATTTTATAGTTGGTGTTTGACTGTTTTCATTATTTTTATTATTATAAATTTAACAGAGAAACCAAAGTGCAAATACGCACCAGGAGTTTTTTGGAAGTTTCTCGTAAAGAAAGTTAAAGATTATGATGAGCGAAAGGTAATTATTTACATTAGCTATTCGGGCATTTTTCCATTTCACCCCATAATGCTTTGTCCTTTTTCCCAAATCTTTCATTGTACTACTTGTTCCTGAGGGCAAGTGAAGCGTAGCGAGAGGGAGGGTATTCGGGTGAGCCCTCCCCTAATGGCAAGCATAGACGGCTCGTAACCGGCTTCCAACAACCAAACATTTTTATTTATTCTTATTTTTCCCGATGTTCACTCCAACAAAAATGAAGCCTTTATGCGCAGATGAACGAGAGATGAAACACGATATCGTTCAATTTGGAACGAAACACAACATCAACACCCGATTCGCTAATGTAAAAAATTACCTAGCGAAATTGTGTGAAATGTACACTGCCCGAGTAGCTTAAAGAGGAGACTAATTGGGAAACTCGAAACACCGTCCAAGTTATAAATGAGTGCAATATGGTATGAAAGAGCTAGCATAAGTGAGGAGAAAGTTATTTTGTTAATCTCGTTACGTAAAGAGGAGGAAATGAAGCATTATGTCAACTGTGCCATTCCTTCTCCAAAGAGGTTGGGGCACGTAGGGAAATCGAGTCTCTAGCAGGGATTTATTTGCATTACGACCTTTAGTAGAAAATATCTAGAACCTCAAGGAAATGAAATCACCCCCTACCCCCTCCTGAAAGAGGGTATCCTTCGTTGTGTAGAGAGGGTATGTTTAGAAGAGTTGCGTGCCCCCCCGGTCCATGGCGCCCCAGGTAAGTGGTTGTAATTCAAGGCAATCGCTGCTTGCGACTCGCACGCGTTACAAGAACCCTCCGCTTTGAGATGGATGGGGTGCCTCAGCTCGCAATAACCTAACAAAGACCCCAATTATACCACCCCATGCCTAGCTGCCATTCCACCCATCTTTTGAGCAAAGGCGAGGTTTCGAGTGCCCCAAGTAGTGTCTTATTTAGGCTACTCCGTTGGATATCTTAATCATATTTCATCTAACGTTAAAATTTTAATGTGAATTTATTTTTTAATTCTCTTTCCGAGATGCCTTCATTGACTTTAGCTTTATTTGATAAATAGGTAAAAATAATCCCCCCCCCCCCCTCTTCCTCCCGTCTCCTTTATTTTCCTTTTCATTCTTCGTCATCCCTATTCTCACTCTTTTCTTTCTCTTCGTTATCCTCTCAATGGTCGAAACCTGCCTTAATAACAAAACGGAGTCAAATCCAGAGACCCCTCTGACCCTTGCATCGATTCTTTTTCAACCAAACAGAACACAATTTTCGAAAGCCAAATCCAAAAAAATTCTCTTAACTTTCGGTGACCTAAATGGAGCTGCCACGACTGACGTCTTAGATCCTCCCCCCCTTAAGCCTCCGTTCCCAAAACCCCCCTAAAGAAACCATGAAGAGATTATAGTCCTGGTTATTGATTGAGGCCATTTTGTGTATTTATATAGCTTGATTTGTCGTTGTTTTTCCTTTTTGGAGACTGGTTTGGCCAGAGTGGCTAACGTCAATGGAACGCCAATTCTAATTCTAATGTCTGAAATCTTTTACCCCATTTGTTTTTCTTAGTTTTCGCTTCTTTAGGCACCATCTGTTTTATGCCACTTATTATCACTTCCTCCACTTTTCTTAGTTCAAAATATTATATTTCTCGATAGTAATCCGAGTGTATGTTTGTTGATAGCGAAAACAACCCTCCCCATTCCGAGTTTGCTTGCCTTCCCTCATCTTCCGCAATGCGGCTGGCTGCCTTCGTTGAAGAGTAGGGACCGGTTCAGAAAAGCTGCCCTATCTTTCAATCGCAAGCTCCTAACTAATATATTCTGGTTCTTTGAGTTATACACCAATTACACATTTTTACACACCCTAATTTCACAATTTTTCTCTTTGAATTCCCTTTATAGGTATGTGGAGCATGGTACCAGTGGAGGTTATAAAAGGCATCTAATCTCGGATAAGAGCCACTGGACTGGTTAGCTCTCTAGATCTTAAATAAAAACTATAAAATGTTAACATCTATTCATATATTTTAAAAACACATTTACACGCTTTATTTAATCATTCGTCTACAAATACCCTTTGCAGATAGGTAAAGAAATATTTAGGGTTGGCATGAATATGTACATGAAAGGTTGAAGAAATTATGGAAGTCATCAGAGTCCAAGGACGTGTCCTGAAATTTTGTTAACAGTGCCAAAATAATAGTTTACTGTCTCTTTAAAGGAAGTCTTTATGTCCTTCTTGAAGAATCTTAAAAGATGAGGGTTTTTCTTGAAGAAAGAAGACAGCGCGAGAATAATTTAACAAGCGTTTTGCTACCTGCTTCCATCTTTAGGTTGAAAATAATTATAGAAGTATGTATATTATATAATGTTTCATCCAAAACGAAATTAAGATAGAATCATATTATAAATTATGAGATGTAAGTTACTTGGGATAAGAAATAAAGGAAAATGTTTAAAGTGAAATGAAAAAATTGAGCATTTTAACTTGACACACTCACATCGGACACAGCGAACGAAATGTGAAAGAATTAGCGAAAAATAAAGATCAACAATAGAAGAGCAAAATCATTATGCTAATTTTTCATTTTTCCTACTTCGGCAAAAAAACATTGGGTGACCTTGTTTTTTTTAGTCGCGTGCAAGTTTAGACGCAAGCGACTCTACATCTTACTATGTCGGTCGGTCGGTCCCCGTTTTGCTTTTTATTTTTTGGGGGTAATAACAATCATAACTATTCGGCCGATTCTAACGAAATTTGAAAAACTTAGGTTCTTTTAGATTCTTTTTCTAATATCATAATTTCCGAAGGACTCCCAAGGTTAGCCCTGAAATTATTTTGTTTTAGCAATAACATAATAACTCTTCGGCCGATTCTAACGAATTTTGAAAACTTTATGTTGTTTTACATTCTCTTTCGGATGATGTAATTGCCAAAGTCCTCCCAAGGTTAGCCCGGGAATTTTTTTTTTTTGGCAAAAACATCATAATTATTCGGCCGATACTCTGCTAGACTACACTAGACTAGGACACAATATTCTATACTCTGCTGGGCAAGCCTAGAATAAGCTATTAGAAGATAGGCTATACTATGCTAAGCTATGATAAGATATAATGTACAAGGGTAAGATATCTATGCTACTTTAGGCTATAAAATGCTATGCTAGGATAGTATATAGTATGTTAGGCTAGACAATACTAATCTATGCTTGACTCTGGTATAATAGGATAGTATAGGCTATACTTGTCTAAGATAGTTAAGGCTAGGCTAGGTTATACTATGCTAGGCTAGGCAAGGCTAAGCTATACTAGGCTAGACAGGGTTAAGTTATGCTATGCTAGGGTAGGCTAAAGTATAATAAGCTAGGGAGGGTTATGCTTTGTTATGCTAGGCTATGCTAGGTAATACTATGTTAGGCTACGATAGGCTAGCTAACCAAGGCTATAATAAGCTAAGCTATACAAGGTTATTCTAGTCTAGGGTATGGTATGCTACACTAGTCTAGGATATACTAGGCTATGCTATAATATCTTACGCTTGGCTATATTATGTTAAGTGTGGTTATCCTAGGATAGGCTATACCAAGCTAGCCTATAGTATGTTATGTTAGGCTAGGCTATCGTATGCAAGGATATATTGGCTAGGCTATAGTAGCCTAGTCTAGCTTGGCTATACTAAGCTAGGCTACTCTAGGCGAGGTCAAGCTAGGCTCTGGCATGCAATGCTAAGCCATACCTGGTTAGGCTAGGTTATAGCAAGCTAGGATACATTAGGTAATGCTACGCTCAGGCAAGGGTACACTAGGCTGAGCTAGGCTATACTATAATATGCTAGGTTAGGCTAGGTAGGCTATACTATAATATGCTAGGTTAGACTAGGGTTTACTAAGCTAGGCTAGGCTATACTAAGCTAAGGTAGGATAAAGTAGTCTATACTATGCTAGGTTATGCTAGGCTAGGTATATCTTACTAATATATACTAGGTTAGGCCCAGGACAGCTAGGCTATTCTATTTTAGGGTAGGCTATCCTATGTTTGGCTAGGCTTGGCTATACTAGACTAAAATAGGGTAGGTTATTCTATGCTATGCTTGGCTATGGTATGATATGCTATATTAGGTAAGTTTAGGCTAGGCTATGCTAGACAATACTACGCTATGCTAGGCTAGGCTATCCAGAACAAGTGAGGGCACGCGACATTTTGGTCAGCAGACTTTGTTTTCTATTTGTTTCCCCTCATTGTGGAGTTTAAAGACTGGGGGGAGACTGAACAGAGCTGCGGCGACTCTCCCCCATGACCTGTAACAGCCTATATATATATATATATATATATATATATATATATATATATATATATATATATATATATATATATATATATATATATATATATATATATATATATATATATATATATATATATATATATATATATATATTCGTTTCTATAGTCTACTCAAGTTATATATCACCTACAAAATTTCATTTCACCATACTTCACCATTTGCTTATAAACTTACTTGTTTAGACACTTTATGGTGTAGTTTTTCCTTGGCAGTTTGTTCTATTGCAATAAGATGCATTATTATTACATTAGGAGTCTTCCACTGTAGTTTCAACGTGTGTGTAGCGTCACTTAGTTGGATCCGTTGGTGAATGGATTCCTAAACGGATTCCATATTATATATCAATCTCTTACTGTTGTGAATCATGCAAATGATTCTTCAGGCAACCATGTTACTATTTTGCCCGCAGCAGCTGGCCATGTTCAAAAACCATTATAGTCTCACAAATTTTAGCATCGATCTCTTCGATTAAATGTATTAGAAATCGTTACTCGCACATGTGTGTTAGTCCTGTGAATATATTTCTCTTCGACTACTATCACATTTATTGAATTAATTTTGCCTTGTTTACGTAAAGTTCTTGTTAATTTTTATTTATATAAAATATTACTTGTTATAGTAATTACCCTGCAGGTAAACGAGCATCAATATATTGCCTTATGTTTAAGTCTTATAAAAACATGGTCGCTGCTAATAACTATTTCTAGGTTCATCGTGGAATAAATACGTTAACATTTAGGCTACAAAACATGGACGAGGAAACTTAAAATAAAAGCAAAAGCAAAGGTTTTTTTTTTTTACTAGCCAGTACGACAAAAAACAATGACATTATATAATATTGGACCATTTAATTGAGCCATTAAAAATACTCATAATGTTTATATTTCTGATATTAAAAAACAAGCGCTATTTAAATTAGTATTTTATTTAGTGTTCGGTAAACAAAAAATATTTAGAATAATAAAAAAATCTCTCTAACTCTCTTGCGTGAAAAATACTTGATTTGATCAAGAACTAGAGTACTTTGTATTATAATTAAATGTATTTTAGTTGACTATAAAACGCCCCGCGAAAAGAAATACATTTAGTTTATTTGTTTAAAATTTTGTGAAAGTCTTTAAGTTAAATAAATAATTATTTGTTTTAAATTTTGGGAAAATTTCTTGAAGTTAAAAAATTATATTTTTCACAACTAAAAATTTCATCACTAAATCATAACTACTTTAATAACTATAGCATAAGTAAAAGGTAGCCTCAATTTTGTGTATGCATTTTTATAAACTTCAAAATATAGTTTTGCATTACAGTTTTGCGCACAGACCGTGGAATTGATGCAATCCCTTATCTGATCTTTTCTTTCAGTTCCATAATATGCGATGATCCAGAAAAATGAAACTCAAACGAAAACCTTTAGCGTATACAATCTTTGATAAAATCATGCACAATCATTCACACGAGGATATTTTCAAGTTTATAGACCAAAATAGACTGTAATTTCAAAATAAAAACACAAAAATGAAAGCTGCCATCACCAATGAGATGCAAGTTATACCCCGATCGTAAATAATCGGGATATTAAAAAAGATATCGCAAATTGTAGGCCGAACTCTACTCTTTTGAATGATATATATTTATCAAGCTCGAAATAAAATATTAGGAAATTATGGCTTTTTCTCTGGGTGGGGTCCCGTTTTCCTCGATCACCCAGTATTTATACGATGGTTAACAAAAACACCAACTTTTAGAAAACATAATGAAGAGCAATCAAGGGAGGAGATAAATCGGAACTGTTAGAGGCCAACTTTAATTTAATTTCTGCACCTGATTATCCTTTTACCCAAATGTTTGAATAGCAATTTCCTCGAGATAACTGATGTGTGCAGAGGGTCAACACGATGTTGGAACCAATATTTAGCCAAAAGAAATTGAAAAATGGTTTAGAAGTATTTTTAAAATTAGTCAAAGGCATCAACGTGTCAAAGGCATTCTTACCTCCTCCTTCAAAGAAAATGGATCTGATTAAAATTTTTAAAGAAATTACTACCTAAGCAGCACATTTTTCATAATCTAGAAATCTTTCGGCAACATCTTTTGATGGTTATGATCCCAAGAAGACGCTATTTTTATAATTAGATTTAGCATGATGATAAAAAATATGAGCTGCGTCTGACAACCAAAGCAAATTAAGGAAATTTGTTGTTTTCGGAACATTTTTTCCGTTACCATACATAATAAAATATCAGACAAACCAACCAATATAAGTAAAAATGTTGTGGTTTTATTCTTTTTGTTCACTTAGATTCTAGCTTTGATGGCGTAAGGTCACTTATATTCTAGGTGTTTTTGAATTAGGGTCACTGAATTCTGGCAGTAATAAGTTAGATCACTCTTCTTTTGGCGGTGATTGGAGCAAAGTTAGTCAGGTGGCCATCATTTGATTTCGCTCGGAAACTTCGTGGATTCCCACTTAATATTTTGGTTGAAAGTTTAAATTCTTTAAATTTCAATTGAAAATTTGAGTATTTTTTATATGAAGATTTCGGGTAATTAGGGTAAATGATCAATTGTATTGTTTATTATTAAGGCTCTATCTTCACTTATTTACTTGGGTATTTACTTTGTTTAAATTCGGTATTTCTTTGTTAATTTCTTTCTCAGCCAAACAGAATCTGTAGCATGAATTTGGTATCTTTCTTAAAGTGAAATAAAACATTACCCTTAGGAGAATTGAGATCATTCATTCCTAAAGAGTTCTTTTTTCATCCTTTATCAGGAACCTAATTCATTCCATGATATACTCATTTTTTGTATAACCTTTCACTCAGCCTTATTTTATTATTTGCTTGCCAAAGGTACTTTGTTTACACTATGTAACACAATTTTTGTTCCTCGCAAGGTAGTGTTATTTCCCAACTCTTTTTGTTTTAAATTTTGCTTTTGTGGCTTGTATGATCAAATATCTACTAAAAAGAGGCAAATTTTTAATTTTTCATCCAGGCTAAAAACAAAAACAGAGTTAAATTTATATAATATTATTGAAACTTTCGCAAGAAATATATAAAAACAAGTATAAAAGTTAGAAGTTAGAATTTTCCTTATTTGTTGTTTGTAATGTAAATCACTTATCCAGAGGCCCCAAATATAGTCTCCAATCATGGATTCATTGTATACTCCTAGAAAACACAAAGTTCAGTATATATTCCGTAACCCGTTCAATAATCTCATCAGTTTTGCTACCAAACTTTGTACGCAGCTTTTTGAAGGAAAGGAATCAGTTTTTAACCCTTCACAAAACCGTCTATTCACTAGTTCAACGTATTTTTAAATGTATTTTCTAAGCAAAAACGATTTAATTTGCAGTTAGGTATAAATTTATTCCCTCTATTTGTCTTTAGTTAAAATAATGAAGAATCTTATTTAACGAGGCCTGTGATTTATTAGTAAATTAGTCACCATATATATATACATATATATATATATATATATATATATATATATAGATATATATATATATATATATATATATATATATATATATATAACGTGGTAGGATGTCATTTTGTATACAAGATTTGTTAAAATCAACAGCAATAACTGCTTGGTTAAGCTTGCAGCTTTTTAGCCTTTTCAAGGACATTCTTTTCAGAAAACGAAAGATGGGAAAAAATGTTAGCAAGTGGCATATCTTCATTAGCAGAGACGTATTTCAACCTTGTCAAAGGTCATCTTTTAGTCAAACGGTAAAAATTTACGAAAATGGTTGTTATATATTCATTATTATCTTATAAGAATAATTTTTAAGACCACATTTCGCTATTTGAAAAGGTAAAAAAGCTGCAGCGCAAGCTTATCCAAGTAGCCATCGTTGTTGATTTTAACAAATCTTAATATATATATATATATATATATATATATATATATATATATATATATATATATATATATATATATATATATATATATATATATATATATATCCGTTTCGTCGATGAACTTTTAGTTTCATAGGAGGAGCAATGCAATGAAAATTAAAGGAAAGATGAAAGTATGATACTAAATTTTATTGGCTTATAAATGGTTTTAAGCGACGGAAGTCTCAGAGTGTAATTTGAGGGGAAATTGGGAATATTTGCAGATAATGCATCTCGTTAAGTCCTGATTGCCTCACAAAGAACCTGAGTAGACTTCTCTGCTCGCCCACTTAAGTCAGTAAGCCACTCCTGGTCGAGAGACACTACTTTCCCAGTGCCACCAAGTAGAGAACTGGGAAGAGAAGGAGTCTAACTGTAGTGTTGAGAAGGACTTAAATATGTATGACCTTCCAGTCCCTCTAAAATATTTATGTTGTAATTCATTGAAGTTTGGATAGTTCGATTTACCTAATTGGGAATATAGAGGAATATTAGTAAATAAAGACTGAGAAGCGACATAGCCTGATAGGAGGACTGAAACTAGCAAACCTTTAAAGATTAGGTGCAAGGAGTAAACGAATTGATAATGGGAGTCAGGTCAAGCAGAAGGGCCCAAAGGAGGATAATAATAACAGGCCAAGTACAGGGAGAGGAAGGCATCAGAAAGCTTATTTGGTCACGTTAAAAGATAAGAAAAAGGGAAAATTACTCATAAAAATAAACGAAGAAACGATGAGGCCAAAATTGGTAAAGAAATGGGAATAAACGAATGATGACTTATTTCAGTAAATTGCCTGAGCCTTAAATGGTCCAGACTGTACCTGACCCATAACCTGTCTGTCCCCGTACATACAAGAGAACCCCCAGTGCCGAAGAAGCGACCTCGCATTTCCGATACAAGGAACCTCCTTACCCCGCGCAAGGTTTGACATACCAACATACAAACATCGCCACATTTTTTAGTCACTCAAGCTCGAGGAGGGGGGGAGGGTAAGAGTAATGCCGTACTGCAACTGACACCTGAAGTAGTGTCACACATACCCTGATCCCAGTGCCCCAAAATGACCTGGGTTCCTCTTTCGGGCCGTCTTTGCATCATCTCCCACTATCATTTCCACGCCTGGCTAGACCTAACAAAGGGTGAAATATGACATCAAACGTTCTTAAAAAAGGACATTTGCATGTTTTTACTGTCTGTTTGGGACCTCCCCCCCAGCCCCTACTCTCTGGCCCGTATATGTAATCTTAGCTAAATTTTGCATTTGAATGCTCTGTCATTTTTAGTCATTCACGATTCCCTTTCTATTTATCTACCACTTCCCTTCCTCTTCTTTCATTATCTTCTACTGTAAATTAAATTCCCCTCTTTGGCTACGCCAGTTTTTCAACTCAATTAAAAAAGTAGCCTTTAACGAATTCATGAATATATATGTATACAATTACTTATGCATTTTTAGGCGCTTGAGTGGGGGCTGCTTTTGCGCGGATGCCTAAATAAACTTGGAATTGACTTTCTTCGGCGAATTAAAAAATCCAAGATCAGGCAACTCTTCGGACTTCACAGTCCTCTTATTTTTAAGCCCAAGCGTGTGGGGGATAAATGATTTATTATTTGATTTTAAACTGGATAGAAGATTTATTATTTTTGTTTTCATAATCAATCTATTGGTTTTATTAAGAGCTTAGATGAGGTTACCTACTGCAATAGTCACTGTCAAGCCTGGTCCGTTTTAGTGATTTTTTCCCATTTTACGTTATTCTATATTTTTTGGTGTGTACTGTACGATCCCTATTTCAAAATTTCGGCTGAAAATATCTCGTATGTTTTGGAATGTAGAAAAAATAATGAAATAAAACGCGAGCACAAGATATAGGAAGAAGTGTGTGCATGTGTATAGTATCATTGTGTCTACCTGTTCGCAACAATTTTTCAATGGTTTCGTATTACGGAATTCTTTTCCATTTCCATTTTCCAAGCGGCTTGAATCCAGCCTTTTTTTGAAGATTTTCAGCCGCTGCGAAACGATAAGGTTTCCGATTTGTAAATGAGTTATCAACGTCAGTGAATTTAATAGACAGTTTTTACGTTCTATTTTCCTCTGTTGAGAAAGATTCAGCCTATTTCTCTTAATATCCTCGCTATTTTGGGTCGGTGCCAAGTTTTCGAATTAAAAAATTGTAATCGTTTATAGAACCTTTTTTATCATTTTGAATCACTTTTATTTTATTTCTCCGATTAGTCATTCCAAATTTACTTTTCTTTCTGACCTTATTCAGCGCCATGTTTATTTTGCTTGTAGGGATTTTTGTACTTACCTTTTAAGTCTCTTCGTTCGCCTTTGTTATGGAATTACATATCCTGACAGGATTGTGCTCTTTGAGTGATCATTTTGGTCTTATACTTAAGTCGGTCTACGGCCTAACCGAGAGAAGATATTGCTTCCGATTATAGCGAAATTTAACTTCGTCGGACTTGGTAAGTCGCCGGAAGAATCTCAATTTGGGTCAACTTCGCAACTGCTGCCTTGCGCTGCAATGACCCGTGGTTCGGATCCCTTGCGCATTAAAGGATCCCCAGTGAGAAATAAAAGACCTCAAATAGTGGGCAGATCGGTGCTAAAACTCCTACCAAGTTATTATTGTTTGGTCACGTTGGCTCTTAGATATTCTTAGGTTGCTGATTCTTTTTACAATTTAAAATATGAATAACCGAAGATTATTGTATTCTCCCTCTCTCCCACCTCATCGTTGAGGCCAGCCATATAAGAGCTTTAAAATTATTTTTAAAATATTAAAAATGCTCTTTTTTTCTCATTGGTGAGAAGATGATGGAGGTGCTGTGAACAGTGAACACCTCCATCTAAATCATTTAACTTGAGTGCTGTTTAGTATATTTCTATTTGATGTAGTCATTAACCTCCCTCTTATTTGCTCCTTAAGTACGTATAGCCAAAGGTTTTCTCCTCACCCAGTCCGAGCCTCTCACCATATTTTCTTAACTTATAAAATCATGCAAACCAATTTCCTTCCCTAAATAGTTGGAAATACATCGCTAAATACTTTTAAAAATAGTTTGTATGCGTATCTTACTAGTGTAAATATGTCTCAAGGAATTCATATGAATACCATTATTTTATTATAAAGAGAATCAGGCAATGGCGAAGCCATTGCCTGGCAGAAGAATAATAGAACAATTCTACATTTTCCTGAAAGCAAAATTCCGTGGAGTTGGAGGAATTGATTGCAATATCGGGATTAATACGTGGATTAAAATGCTCCCCCACCCCCGAAAGCGAACAAATAGATGTATATACACATACTTATATTAAGAAAAACTGTACTTGAACTCCCCCCAATCAAAATGAAAAAGTGTATATATATATATATATATATATATATATATATATATATATATATATATATATATATATATATATATATATATATATATATAATATATATATATATATATATATATATATATATATATATATATATATATATATATATATATACTGGGCAATGGCTTCGCCGGGGGAGCTTTCGTTTCGCTGCTAAGATTAAAACTTAAAATCTAAAAAAAAACAGCCATGGTTAAATTTTGAATAAATTTTCTGAACTTCGCCAATTATAATAATTTTAAAAAGGAACTCTAAACTAAATTTCCTCCCTTTCAAAAAATCACGTTGCTAAAATATAGTTATAGATAAATATATTTAAAAATAAATTTTCTGAACTTCACCATTTGTAATTCTTTGAGTTTTAAAAAATTCACAAAATTTCTATACTTCTATTTATTTCTGAACTTCACCATTTTATTTTTTGATATTATAAAGGAATTATTAGAAATAACTTTGATAAAAAATATAAGTCATAACCAAACTAAGATGAAATTATTATGCAAATACTCAAAAGAATCCCCTTCTTAAATTATTGAGTTAGTGAATAGATTCTAGGAGATATATAAAAATAAATTTTCTGAACTTCACCATTTGTAATTCTTAGGGTACTAGTAGTCGAGATTATACCCCTAATTTTCATTTCAAATAGTCCATAACAGCTATTTAACTTCATTTAAAATATAGAACAAATAAAAGAATTACTCAAACCAAACTTGAATTTATAGCTTATTTATTATTCTAGCTTTCTATCCGTGGCACCGAGTGTATTCTCTTCTCTTTGCTGTTATTTATTGTATATAAATCATAATTGTTACTTTTGATTTCCTCATCTATCTCCCTCTCCTCAGCTCGTTAACTAGATTCTAAATCAGTGTCCTGAAATCCAATAGGCTTTTGTCAACCCCATTTATTCTTCGCACTAAATCAGTTTCTTGATGTATTCGAACACACGACTTTTTGTTTACATTTTACGGTTTGAAAATCTCGTTTGTTTAGCTTAAAAACTTTAAAATTACAACTCGTTTTTTTACGTTAATAACTTGGAATGGGGGGAAACATGGCTTTAAATTCGCGGCCTCTTTAATACCTGTCTGCTCCCAGAAATAGCTAGTAGGGATTGCTTCCTCTAAGTGACCTTTAGTGAAGAGAATTCCAAAGCAAAAAATAAATAACCATTCTCAGCTCGAATATGGAACTAAATGCAGAGAAAAATACTGATAGATTAACAAGATCAAAGGTATAGTGAAAAGCAGGTAGAAAGAAAATAGATTGCGAAATGCAAGAATTTTTTACTTACAAATAATTTAGACCTGGTTTTATTTTTTCAAAAATTTTGAAGTCTTGATTTCTGACCACTTCCCAAATTGAGTGTAACCTTTTTAACGATTGCCTTGAAATGTGTTATTTACCTTACATGGCCATTATTTCTCTACCTAAATCATTTTCTCTCCTGTTGTCCTTCTTTTATAGCAATACACTACGGACTATTTCAATATACATATAATGATTTTTATTACAAGTCATTTTTAATGTAAGTAAATCGAGATTCTTTATGAAGGCTTAGTTACTATTGCAATTTAATGCAGCCTTTTCAACATGTTTTAGGCCACTTTTCGTGTTTGCCTGGGTTGTAATTCTCTTACTAATGGAGAATTTATCGGGAAATTGCGAGCGAGACGTATTCCCATAATGTTCTGTTCAAATATAGACGGAATAATGAGTATGTGATACCGTCATTGATCAAAATTAAGGGGTTGTATCGATAGAATAACTGAGTCGTGTCTACCAGTTTATCAAGAGAGCTCTAATGATCGTTTCTTTCTTTCCCATATGGCTTCAGAGCTATTCATAGATATTTTAAAAGCCACCCTAACCCCCTCCCATAAAAAAATCTTTTGAGCA
This sequence comes from Ceratothoa steindachneri, assembly GCA_963969495.1. Classification (NCBI taxonomy): domain Eukaryota; kingdom Metazoa; phylum Arthropoda; class Malacostraca; order Isopoda; family Cymothoidae; genus Ceratothoa; species Ceratothoa steindachneri. The sequence continues at coordinate 186,105,083 of OZ018325.1, forward strand.
TTTAATTTACAGCTTGTGGTATAATTTTTAACCTTTTTCATACATATTTCCTTTCTTCGTGTTTTCCTTTAACAGATCAGTTTCTTTGCTGATTTGTTGTTTCCATGATAAATCCCCTAGCTCATTGCGAACACAGACCAGAAGTTTTTCTTTACCATTTTTTTTTTACTTTTATACATTCATTCATTCCTTTCATCTTTTCCCCTCTCTCTTCTGATTGCCTTCATTATATTATAAAAATGTCCTTTTCACTGTCAAGTATCTTTCATCTTTCTTCTATTCATGTTTCGTCTTTTGCTCTCAATTCGCGAGTGTTTGATTACACCATTCTTTCCCCTGCTTGGAATCAATCAATCCTCGCTCGCTCTCCACACTTATTCTTTCAATTTTAGACTCTTTTTTTTCTCTGTTTTTATTCAGTATTGATTGCTTTTTTATTTGACAACATCCTTTGTCACATTAACATCGTAGAAACTTATGATTTAAATGCAGGTATAATTTTTATTTATCTCTCTGTTTATTTAATATCCTTCCATTTAGTGTGATTGATGGCAATTTATCGATAATAATGTAAAATATGTCTCATCACATTATTATGATGCATGATATCGACCTTAAACAGCCATTGCGAAGCGAATCACCGTTGCAGTAGTTGGTAAAGACTGCAGCTGAACATAAATTTTATTTTTGACTATCTGGCAACTCGCTCAAGGATCGCTGCCAGTTCGCACTAAATCGAAAAAATATCCGCGTTATTTCAGTGGTGTCGGAACGGAGGTCAGTGATGGAGGTAAGCTATCTAACTTAGCCGTGCCGTGTTTCATAACTATTCTGATCTTATTCCCTTATTTCTTCTGTATTATCTTTAGCATTGATGAAATTTTGTCGGATATGTTTTGTTATTATAAATTATCTGTAGATGTTAAATTACTGTGGAAGTGTTATTTAGTCTTTCCTATATTGAGCTTTGTATTTTATTCCTTTATAATTTAATATAAACCGAGGCAATATTAATTCGCAAATTTGACATCGTTTGTAATTTAGTGATTTTTAATTCTGATTAAGTAATGAAATTCTGGTTTGTTGAATAAAACCGTATTTTTTTTATCACTGAACAAACCATCAAATTATAACAGGGTTTTTTTTTCTGCCAAAGGTTTCAGGAAACCTTTCAAGTTGTGTATTGTGAAGTATACACAGAGTTTTTAGTCCCCTCTGACCTCTTAGATAATTCTCAATGCAGACACACGCAGAATTTAATTCATCCATACAGACATAACGTGACAGATCAGAGCTCAAGCGTAAACATTCATTCGATTAATTTGTGCCACGTTACAAGTAATAATGCTTATTAACTAATTCAAATTTCAAAGTGATATTTTCTTTCTCTTATCTTAGTGTATTCCTTTATGTTTATACAAGACTCATCATTCTTGATTTTATTTGAATGGTCTTTCTTGGGCTGAATTCTCTGCGACTAGTGTCTTTGGAAGTTTGCCTATATAATTATTATCCTCGTCACCTGTGTTTATTCTATTGATCTGTCCTTTTTCACTACACTTTTGTACAAAAATGTATGTGTTTAAGGTTGCTATTTACTATGCGTTTTCAGTTTAACCGCTTTAATTCTAACGCACAGCGAGTAGATGCCCAGAGCACATATACAAACACTTACATACACATAAAGGCCGAAAGAAAGCGGGAGATGTGAAATAAAGATTCTAGAGCAAAATCTTCTGAATATAAACGCTAAGGAACACTAGGTAAAAAGTGAATCAAAAGTGTACACAAAGTACTCATTTACTAGAAGATGCACAAACACAAATTTGCTCACATATTTGCCAGTTCAATCATATTTTGCATTCGGAAAGTTGTATAAAAATATTTCCTTTTTCGTTCGCATTATCTCGAAATGGATGAATTGTGATGACAGACAAGTAGAGAGAACCGGGAAGGCATAGAAATTAGCAGCTCCTAGTAAGCAAAGAAGCTTTTACAGCGCGCCGTTGAATTGCTGGGCTAAATTATCTGGATAGCTACGGTGAGGAATAGCTAGAAGGAAGCGCCCAGAGAGGAGAGCAGAATTAGAATTTCAGGTTCAGCGAAAGTAAATCTAACGACGACGATTCCTATCTGTGGAATTGAATCTTGGCGATTTTTAGACCATTTTAATTCATAAAGACTTGTACAACTATCCATTCTCCGCAAGCTGGACCATTTTAATTCATAAAGACTTGTACAACTATCCATTTCCCGCAAGCTGGACCATTTTAATTCATAAAGACTTGTACAACTATCCATTTCCCGCAAGCTGGACCATTTTAATTCATAAATACTTGTACAACTATCCATTTCCCGCAAGCTGGACCATTTTAATTCATAAAGACTTGTACAACTATCCATTCTCCGCAAGTTGGACCATTTTAATTCATAAAGACTTGTACAACTATCCATTCCCCGCAAGCTGGACCATTTTAATTCATAAAGACTTGTACAACTATCCATTCCCCGCAAGCTGGACCATTTTAATTCATAAAGACTCGTACAACTATCCATTCTCCGCAAGCTGGACCATTTTAATTCATAAAGACTTGTACAACTATCCATTCCCCGCAAGCTGGACCATTTTAATTCATAAAGACTTGTACAACTATCCATTCCCCGCAAGCTGGACCATTTTAATTCATAAAGACTTGTACAACTATCCATTATCCGCAAGATGGACCATTTTAATTCATAAAGACTTGTACAACTATCCATTTCCCACAAGCTGGACCATATTAATTTATAAAGACTTGTACAACTATCTATTCCCCGCAAGCTGGACCATTTTAATTCATAAAGACTTGTACAACTATCCATTCCCCGCAAGCTGGACCATTTTAATTCATAAAGACTTGTACAACTATCCATTCCCCGCAAGCTGGAATAAATACTTGTCAGTGCGTGCCAGTGGTTTTTTTATAATTTGTAAGAGATTTCAACTGCCTTAGCCCAGTACAAGCATTTAAGAGTTATTAGATATTAGTATCCATCTTCTATATCTCACGCATTTCCTTTTTTATGTCATTCAGCGATTTATTTATCCACACTTCCTATTTTTCTTCCACACTTTGTATATCTTTTAAGGTGAAAGAGGATGTTAAACCCCTTAAAACATAAAAATACCTAGCACTGTATACTCCCCCTCCCCCTTCCATACGCTGGTTACTATGTCTATGCTTAAATATGTATTAGCTGGATACCAGACTCCCTCCTCCTTAAATATCCTCGCTTTACCATGCACGCAAAAGTAATGGAGTAGCAGGAGCTGACACGCAAATATGCGTGTTTCGCCACCTCCTGCCACCGCTCCTATGAAAAGTTGATTTGCTATGAGTCAGAAACAGGCAAGGAAAATACAGAAGAAAATCATAACTTCAAACGAATTAGATTAGCAAAATGTGTATTATTTGAGGTATCGTTATATTTAAGATTACCTGTGTGTGTGTGTGTGTGTGTGTGTGTGAGTGTATGTGTATGTGTGTGTTCGATATTCCGAGGAAAGAGGTTGAGTCTCTGTGATCGAGCTCGCGTGAGCTTGGACCCGTCGCGCATTCGTGATTACTCTACGGCAGCCGATAATATCGGACTCGGCGTTCAACTGAACCTATGCATATAATTCCACTACCTGGTTCAAGTATTTATCGGCGAGAAAAGACAAAACATATCGGGGCTCTCAGGCAGCAGGGCGTTAGGTCCAGTCTGAGGTATAGTCGCAGAGAGGTCCGGCCACATATGTCATCACACACATAGCGCGCATCACTCTTCGCTGCCCGTACCTGCCAAAGGTTTTCATATCCATACTCCCCTGACGCTGAGTGGGTAATTCATCTTTGGGTCTCGAGAGGTTTCCTTGTTGGCAAAGTACACTGCTACCTCCCTTTCTCCATCGGCGACTGGGATTTGGTAACTACGGGCTTGCCAACGATTGTCATTCGTATCTTTATGTGAATATCATAATCCTGTTGAACCTCGTCCACGATTTAAAAGGGACAGGGTGCGCAATAAACTAACAAAGGTAAGGTGATTTCGATAGGCTGACTGGGTCATTGTCTCTATGGGTTTCTTTGTACCCGCTTGTTCACCGATGAAGCCTAATGGTGCCTTTGTTTTCCTACCCTGATTATACTTTTACATACATACATATTTATGTGTGGCATGTATTACACCTTCTCGTATCCTGTCAGAGTTGAAAAGATTTGTCGTCCTTAGCCTCTTGTTTATTCGGTTCGTTCTGTTTATCAACCTCCTCCATCAATACCTCGGTAGTTCTCTTCATTCTCTATCAATTAAATTTCCTTCAATTTTTGTCATCCACTTCTCTATTTATACTTAAATTATTCGTCCACTGACTCCCTTTTCCCTTCCTTTCCACCTATTTAAAATGTGTACATTTCCTTTAATATGTTACACTGCAGAGCGAACTGCCGGTTTGAAGATTTGACACGGTTACCGACTATTCCAGTCCCTGTGCCCTAACGAAATTTTGCTCATCAATTTTCTCGTGGAATGAAGAAAAGGTGAGTGGGTGATTCAGGCGAGCGATCTAGGTCTGGGACATGAAACTCAAAGATCGATAATGTTCACAAAGACAACTGCAACCATCAAAACAACAAAAAATAACTTGAAATGAAGCTAAAACATGAGTACACAAAGCAATGCTGATGATGACGATGGATATACGGATGATACGTCAACCAATAGGAAAGCGACGTACACACAAGAAACAGACAAAAATGGAGGCAGGCAGCGGTACAAAATTAAGATAGCAACTATAAAGATGCGACCAAGATGTCGACGGCAAAGAGGCGGATTGAAGACTTCATTGATTCAACAACGCTAACTTGCGGAGTGACGAAACTGAAATGAACTGGACTGCCTGTCATCTTGCCTCGACCCAACTATGACGTTCTTTGTGATAGACATAATTGGGAGCGCCAAGGAAACCTGGTTTGAGGAGTAGCCCACAGTGGAACTCTGCGTCAGAGGCCCTCGGACCAAGGGCAGGACTGCAACTTCCCGGAAAGGATGTGGGGGCCCCCACTCCTCCATCCCAGGAGCCCAGCCAGGAGCATAGAGGGGAGCAACACCCGTTTTTATGTATGCCAGCTGCAGTTCTGATACCCAAACTCGCAAGGAGCGGCATCCCCGGTTAGCGATGGTTGAGTCTGTGCTAACCAACAAAAAGTCCACCATACCATCACACCTCTTGAGGGCCCTCCCCCTCCCCGGCTTCACCCATCATCATTCATCCACCCCATTTGGCAGTTCACGTTTATGGATGCTGAGTTATAAAGAAGAGGGAGTCCCCCTCAAACAAGCACAGAATACCACCGCAAGCACAAAGGGAACACGACACATTTCCTCTCGAATCAAGTAATCACAACCAACGACTAGTGAGTATAAGAAGATTATAACCTCGAGGGGGCACTCTCTCGAAGAGATGACCCAGAATAACACGACCAGAATCCCTTTGCGGGCAATCGACGGACAATCCAAGCCCAACAGAGAAAAAGTATTCGAGGTTGTATATGGCAAATTAAGTATTGCCATGGTAATACTGTTGAAGGTGGCCTCGGGATATTTTGTTATCTGCGAGGAGGATAAGGACATTGAAGCCATCACCAATGAAAAGGCAGTTGAGGTCCTGCGGGGAATTGGTCTGCAGCCCGCCGTACACCTCAGCTCCTGGCCCACAGGAGTTTGGTATGCCGGCGGCTCGACACATGGATCGGGCAACACTCGAAAGAGGAAATCCATCTTCGAAAAACCTGGGCCTAGGTAGTCAAGGTGGTCTAGTTTAGGAACAGGATGGATAACAGTGACTACACTTACGTGTTTAAGGTAGTCTTTGCAGAAACCACTATGGCTCAAAAGGCAAAAAACATGGTCTGCTCATGTTTAATGCCAAAGTAAGTGGAGACCAAATTGAGAAAGGAGAATTTACTCAGTTCAATTCTGCTTTAGGTGCTACAGAATCGAGTATCACGCGACTAAAGACTGTAAGGAGCCACCAGAAACATGCGCTAAATGCAGTGAAAATGGCCACAAATGGAGAACGTGTAAAAACAAACTTGAAAAGTGCGTCAACTACGGGCAGGGACACAGGTCAATGGTCATGGCCTACCCTGTTAAAAAATAAGTGATAAAAAGAAACACGAATTAAAGAAACAAGAGGAAACGTGTCGACCCAATACAACCTACCCTCAAGCAGCAAAGGTGGCCCTCTCAGAAGTTGACACAAAAAAGACCTACCTCAAACTACAGAACGAAAACTCAACCAAGATTCTGATGTGCATTCTTCACGTGAACGTCATGAATCTTACGCACCCAGGAACGTTCGCTAAAGAGCTAAAGCAAATGCCCTCCAAAAACGGTTGGACCAAATGTGATTCCCAGAAATCACCCCCCCCTCCTCTCATTGGATGTCCTGCAATTGCAGATGATCGTAGACCAACAGACAGGGATACAAGACAGCACCCAAAAAGACAACCCCAAAATTAAAAATAAAACTAGCAAAAAAGAAGCAATCGAAGTGAAAACTCCTGCCCCTAAACAGAGACAAGTAGACAACGAAGCGAGGGAAAATGTTGAGTCGGCTAATATTGGTTCCTCGGAGTTCTAAGACTCCTCGGACTCAGAAACCCCTTAAACAAAGAAGGCCAAGAGGAATAAACGGAAGCACAAAAGGTTGCGTGCGGATGACATCAATCTCACAATATACGCATGCGAACAGTTTCCCTTTTCCTAAGAGATGGAACTCACAGAAATATTCCATATAATTAAAGCAAAAGTCTTTAAATGGGAATACGATGCCGAAATCTACACTGAAACAGTAGAACAAGCTTTGCTCCGCCAAAACGTGGTTCTACATCACAACACTTGCAAGCAAATTTCTAACGTCGAGTTCATGAAGAAGAGAAACGGTAGGGAGAACATAACCCAGAAACACTAAAAAGACAACATGGAAAAAGTAAGCAACAGAATGAGGATCCAGACACTCAACGTAGATGAGTAAGAGGGAAAACCAACGGCATATGTAAACATATTCATGGTGCTTGACCCCGATATCATTCTTATAACAGAGCACAGCATTGACACTACATCTAATCAAATTAAAATACCGAGCTACAGAGTGGTCATGAAGAATCAGTCTGAGGAAAGGTTTGATGGTGCTGCAATAGCTATCAAGGGGAATATCTTGTTCAACATCTACCAGAACTGGATGAATCCTTTGCGGCGGTCAAACTACACACATTGGTAGGAAACCTCGTGATAGCGGCAGCCTATAAACCCCCTCGTCGATCCAAACCCAATAAATAACTTCTACACACTGGTTTGGTACCGAAGAATGGCAATCTTAGGGAGCGATCTAAATGCAGGATGCCGTATGGCTGGCTATGGTAGAACCAACGAAAGAGGCCTAAACTTGGAATTGATTATGGGAAGAAAAAACATCCAAAAAATAGGGCCGGATTTTCCGACCTATATCACTTCCAGATCAGGCACCAAACCAAACATAAGCCCAATAGTCCCCATGATCACATAGCGATCCTCACCACAATATCACTCGTCCGATCCAGCTTCCAGTTTCTCTCCGCAAAAAACTACGCCTCGGCCATCTGGAAACGTTACAAGAGACAACTCAGTCAATACACCTCAGCTGACCTAGGCGACGCAACCTTGGAGGAAATAGACAAAGAACTGAAGAGGATAACTACGTCCATTCTAAAAGCAGACCACGAGTGCGTATGCAAGACTGGGTACAAAACCCTTCCTCAGTTCAAATGGGCAGAGGAGATGAGGGAGATTGCTCGTGTTCAAAGAGAAGTGTACGTAGAGATAAGACAGGAACGTACTAACGGGGGAAGAAGCTCGCTTCTTTGGCGCCTAACCACCGAGCAAAAAGAGGCAATCAACCTCCAACAAGAGGAAATCTGAAACAACCTGATAGCCAAAACCGATAGCGAGCTAAACCCGGCGAAATTCTGTCGTCAAATTAAGAAACTAAAAGGACTAACTGAAAAAACGAAGACTTGAATAAAAGAGAACGGAAATAATATAAAGGACCAAGTGGTTCTAGAAGACAGATTTAGGAACTATTGCAAAAACGTCTTCAGTATCACCCCAGAAAATAATGAAGAATTCGACCAGGAATTCGAATGCTAACTGATCGAAAACTTGAATCAGATTATACACCGCACGCACTCACAACATCACGCAGACGAAGGCAAGCAAATGGCGGGCCATGGCCGTCCCATAACACCTGAGGAGGTCATGGTCACTGTAAGATCCTTTGAACAAAAGCCACTAGGGTAGACGGGCATCACCAAAATCAACTTGATAAATGCCCCACAGCAGATCATTCAAGGAATCAAATATTTATAACGCTTTCCTAAACACTGGTTACTTTCCTGATGGTTTTAAGATTGCCAAAATTATCTTCATACCTAAGAGAGGGAAGCCCCCTGATCAACGAGTCAATTACAGGCCAATCTCCCTGCTGGAATTCGTTGTGAAAGTCTACGAGAAGCTCCTGGCTGACAGGCTTCAAGAACAACTAGCCGAGCGAGGAGCTTACAACCCTCAGCATTGCGGGTTCCGAAGGAGACGAGGAACGGATACTGCCATCGCCCTCCTCACGGAAAAACTCGCATGCAGCAAAACTGAGCGAAAATACGTAGACGTGGTGCTGCGGGATGTCAAGAAGGCCTTTGATAAGGTTTGGCTGAGAGGGTTACAATTCAAGATCTTCATCCTCCAGCTAAACCAAATCCTAGAATGTGTCCTCTGTGACTATGTCATGGAAAGGAGAGCCCAAATCGCGATCGAGGGCTACATAGGACCCGAATTCGAACTCGAGGCGAGAGTTCCGCAAGGAAGCTGTCTGAATCCGTTGCTGTACTTCGTGTACACAAAAGTCCTCCCTGCTCCAGTGAGGGACGATTCAATGTATGTGAAATGACATCCCAAGTCTCACCAGGAACGCTGGAGTTCAAGCAAGGGTGACAGCTGCCGAGATTGATAAAACAACCGTTATGAAAAAATTGGAAAATCAAGACGAACCGCTGGAAATTCCAGATAATTTCGATGAACCTCCGGAAAATAGACGACGTCCTCATTACGGCTGAAATTTATCTGTACTCTAACGAGGGAAAGGTTCTGGGCTTACGTCTTTCCAAAACAAGATACAAGGCCCACATAAACAACAAAGTCTCCCTAGCCAAAAGAGAGCTGAAAAAACTGTACTGTTTCCGAAGCCTCAACGTGCTAAATAAGAGGAAACTTTACACGGCCATGGTACGCCCCGTCCTGGTGTACCCGCCGTGATCACGCAGAGATCAAGCTGTACCTCTCACAGGGCGATGCGGAGGGTACAGAATCAAGTCACGCTGTTTTTAATTGGCACCAAAAGGATTTACCGTATTTGAAAAGCGGTTCTACACGATAAAACCGGACTCAAACCGATCAATATGGAGATCCAGAGGCTAAGGAGAAAGACATGGGACAAAGTCAAAGAAGAAACATTCCCAACAATCAACAATAACTTAGACATACCCGAATTCAGACAACGCACAGTAGAAAGGACATCTCTATGCCCCAGTGGAAGAAACTGTGCAAGAGAAAATATAAGACCCATCTACACCTAACAATGATACAAAAATCAAAACAAGACAAAGAAAAACAATAAACAAAAGGCAATAAACTTTAATAAAAAAGATGAAGTGCCAATCAAACTTTAACTAAAACAAAAAGAGGAGAAAGAACAATAAAATGTATAAATAAAAAAGACTCAAAGTGCCCAAGTTAAAATCAAATTAAATAAAAAGAGAAGAATAAATAATCAACAAAGTTAACTAAAATAATACGATAAGATAGTCTAAAAGCAATAAAAAAAAACGTAAACAAAAAGAGGCCAAGTGCCCAAACTAAGATTTGAACTAAAAATAAGAAATGAATAATTAAATAACAAAGTCAACGAAAATTAAAAAAGAAAGATAAATTAAATAAAAACGAGCATAGATAAAAAAGAGGCAAAGTGCCCAAGATAAAATTTAAGTAAAAAGAAAATAAAGAATAAAATAAATAAATAAATAACAAAATTTAAAATTACAAATAAAAGAGGCAAAAATGCCCTATATATAAAGCGAGAACAGAATAGTTAGCAAAAAAAGCTACTTGAAAGGCTTGAAAGCCACGACGGAGGAACCGACTAAAAATAAAAGTTATAAAACCATGGGAGAGAACCTGACTCTCTTGGTCAGCAATATTATTGACAACGGATAAAGAAAAATTACACAAATAATAAGAAGAAAGTATGCTAGTGATGCCCTCAACACCAGGGCAAACTAGTAAACAATTTTAGATCTATGAAAATCTACCAGACATTTCATCATTTTCATTAACTTGAACTTAAACTTGACGGCAAAGACACGGCAAAAGTCAAAGGTGATTTCTACTTAGATCCTTCTACTATGACGAAACGGCCGTTTCTTTGGAGGGTCGCTCACTGTCATAAAGAATCCTTTTAACTTGAGTCTTTGAAAAACTTTTGTACTCGAATTCCATTTTTTTCTTCAAAGTCTAATTTTCAGAGATAATTACCAGGGACTTAATTATGTCTCTCCCTTCCAATGCCTCGGTTCAGACATGTTTAGAGACTTCGCCTTTTCATCTTTCTCTTCTTTGTTGCTATGACGGTTGATCCAGGGCTTCACTGAATGTGCACCCATTCCGTGGGCGGCTAAGGATCTCGAAACGCTGCTCCTACCAACAACGAGGATTCTTTTATGTTGTCTGGTAAAAGAGCAAGATGCGAAAAATAAAGGATTAAATAAATAGCGCTATAGGATGTATGTGAATTTGAGGCCATAAACTGTACATTAGTGTATTAAAAACATGTTATCGTTCATAGGATTATCAACTATTTTCTGACAAACATGATTATGATTTATTTCTAATCCTCAATATCAAAATGCACAATTATATATATATATATATATATATATATATATATATATATATATATATATATATATATATATATATATATATATATATATATATATATATATGTATAACTAATCAAACGTTTTATTTTGTCTTATTATATTTGTCATATAATTAAAGATGGAATATAAAAGAATTGAAAGCCCAAACGCATTGTATGAATAAATGCAGTTAATATTTACAATTATGCTGTCCTTTGTTCTTCAGCACTGTTTTAGTTCGTTTTGGCATGATGGTGACCAAATTTGTGATGATATCTTGACTAATATTTCTCCATTTTTGTTCAATAAGCACCCGCAACTGCTTATAATTAGATTGCTTCTGTATCTCAACCGACAGGTTGATTATCACCCGCAAATTCTCTATTGAGTTCAATTTCTGGCAAATTCCCGGGACATGGTCCCAAAGGTTCGATGATATATTGAAGCAAGAACACTGTTATTGTTTTTTCTTTGTGACAATGTGCGCCATCGTGCTGAAAAATAGTTATTCCTAAATTGATCCTGAATTATTGTTAAAAGGTGGTTATTTATAAAGCACATTTTGGTACATTTTTAGTTCATGACAGTGTTCTTGAAAACAGTGTTCTTGGCCTATCCATGGGGAGTGTTCGGAAGTTTGAACGTAGGCACGACACAGGATTCGTGAAAGCGCTTTCCTTTTACTTATCCTAACGATGGCTCTTCTATACGCTCCTAACGAGCAGAAAAGAGCTTGATTTGAGAATATCATTTGCCCCAGTCTTCAACAGTTCATTCTATATATTTCCAGCTTGGTTAAACGTAACGTTAGAGGAAATGAGCCACTCCTGTGCGTGGAATTTTTAAAATAGTTTTAATGTGCGATTCCAGCTTGTCGCTTGACTGTTGATGGCCGGCTTATCTTTTTTTAGCAATATGGCTTCTAAGATGTTAGGCCCAGTTTTATTAACCTCTTTTCTTTTAATAATGGCGTTATCAACGAGCATATCTCTCGTTAGGTTAATATTATGTACACTCTCCCTATGGTTCTTAGGCCCTCAGCTTTGTAGATGCATATTTAACTTTCTCGAAAGTGTGGTAGTTGTCATGCCAATATATTTAGAGTTTTTTTAAAGCTTAGAGTCTTTATTGGGGCCGGTTAACTCGTGAACTATGTTGGTTTACTTGAGATTCGAGGAGTTGTGGCAGATGTTGTTTTTCATCAGAAGATTGCTGGCTTTTGTTGTTTTATAATAGATGATGAGTTGGATTTTATCGGTTTGATTTTTAACCTTGATTTTACGGTTAATAATCTCCTTGATGTTTTTTTCATCTATTTTAAATGCCGTGGACATCTGGTTTCTGTAATACACTTTGATGTTGTTGACTTCTCCGTGATTACTTTCAGTTTTATTTGCATGTTTATAATGGTTATTAAAAAATGATTGGAGCTGGTTATCAATCATGCTGTTTGAGAAACCATTATTCACGAGTATTTTCTTTACTCGTGCAATCTCTTGGTGGAAAAGTTCCTACGTAGAGCAGCATTTATAAGCTCGGGGGATGTATGAGCCGATTACGCTTATTTTGTACCTTTCAGGGCATTCACTCTCTGCATTGAGGCATCTTCCCATGTCTGTACTTTTCCTATGTAATTTAGTGATGTAGTTGCTATTGATGTTATGACCTCAACATCCAAGAAGGGGAGTTTATTGCCCGTGCTCAATTCATAAGTGAATTTTAACACGGGGTTCTCCTTAAAATGTTGCTTGATGTAACGAGATGTTCTTCGTTTTGGACGTTGATGTAGATGTCATCTACGTATCGGCAATATGTGTGTGGCTTATTTCCCATGATGTCCAATAATCTCTTCTCGAGTTGAACCATGTAATAGTTGGCGAAGGTCGGCCCTAAGGGTGACCCCATAGCCACTCCATCCCCTTGCGTGTATAGATTACGGTCCGGTGTCCTGAACGGTGCCTCTGATGTGCATGGACGTAACATGATCCTTAAGATGTTTTTGTTAAGATTTGGAGGAGACATTGTAGGATGGTGGTTCACGTTTTTTTATAATGATGTCGATGGTCTGAGCGATAGGCACGTTCTTGAACAGGCTTCTACGTCAAGGGATGATATTAGTCCTGATGGTTTCGTAGCGTGGAGTATGTCGATGGATTCCTCCGTGGATTTTATGCTATATTTCAAAGTGATGTGCAGTTTTATTAATGCATTTAGGGTTTTAGCTAAACAATACGTAGGAGTCGTGACTTGAAAGATGGTGGACCTCATCATCATCAATGTGTATAATTTAAGAAGGGAATTTTTTAAAGTATTTGACTAATAATTTCATCTTAGTTTGTTTATGATTTTGGTTTATTTTTTATCAAAGTTATTTTTAATAATTCTTTTATAATATAAAAAAAAAAATGGTGAAGTTCAGAAATAAATATAAGTATCGAAATTTTGTGGATTTTGTAAAACCCAAAGAATTACAAATGGTAAAGTTCAGAAAATTTATTTTTATATATCTTCTTGTATAACTATATTTTAACAATGTGATATTTTGAAAGAAGGAAAATTTATTTTAGAGTTCCTTGTTAAAATTATTATAATTGGCGAAGTTCAGAAAATTTATATAAATTCAGCCATGGCTGCTTGTTTTTTAGATTTTAAATTTTAATCTTAGTAGCGAAGCCATTGATATATATATATATATATATATATATATATATATATATATATATATATATATATATAAACTTTTTCTCATTTAGATTTGTGTGAGTTCAGGGACAGTTTTTCTTAATATAATTATGTGTATATACATCTATTTGTTCGCTTGCGTGTGTGTTTAATTTTAATCCACGTACTAATCCCGACATTGTAATCGATTCTGCTGACTCCACGGAATTTTGCCATCAGGAAAATAAAGAATTGTTCTAATATTCTTTTGTCTTTTCTTCTTATTTTCTTTTTCGTTCGTCCTCTTTTATTTTGAGGATCTAATACCATTTCTTTTCCTACATATTTGTTGACACTTAGACTCGGACTTTTTTACAATTTCATCGCAATGATTGATTTATGTGTAAGTTCCTAACCAGTGAGCAATGACGCTCGTTCAATTTCTATTCTTCGCGTTAGGTTATTTAAAAGGAAGTAAAAACTTCTGAACGGATAACAGGAGTCCAACTTTGCGGCAGCGCTGAGGCATATGAAAGAAGTGAATGATAAATTGTGTCTCGTAAATTAAAACGCAGAATCCTGTCTTGTACACTTCCTGTCATATTCTTCTGCAGCATTGTTTAAGGACACTTCTTTCATGGTGTTTGCCTCACGTCCTTTTCTGGCCCTTGTGGTCGGGTCACGTTGATCAGAGATCCTGCGTTTAGTTAAGCGGTTGGATCCTACGTTTAGCTAGCCAGTTATTAAGTAATTCCTACACAGCAGACCGTGTTTGGGAGTATTAGATATGGAAGGGATAATAATAGATATAATACTAGAGAAGGTCGACAGTAAAACTTTGTTATGGGAAAACCAAGATGGTGAAATCCAAAAGCCTTTTAAATATTTAATATAATCAGGAAAGAAGAGAGTATGGTCGAATATATTGACTCTTTCTCCGTATTGCTTCTTTCACAAAGATTGTATCTTTCAACCATATTTTTCAGGTTAATTCCAAGGTTAATAAATTCATGGGTGATATTGGAGCTGTACCGCTTTCCTTAGTTTGCGTCATTCCTAAACAAGAAATTTGCATGGCAAAATTTAATATCGGCTTTTACCATTTAACTGTGTCGTGTCACTTAATAGAAGAGGAAGCTATAGGGAGACGGTTAATTTACAGAACTTTAACTAAGACATCATGGTTAACGACACCGTCTAAATGCCCTTAACATCTATATTAAACTCTTTATAAAAATGGAAAAGCACAATGTTTTATCAATATCTTAAAGCAAAATTCGATATGTTTTTGTTTTACGTTTTATTCTCTGTGCGTTTACTTAGTTTTGCTCTGGTAGAATTGAGTTATTTCCTTTTCCTTATCATGTTTACTAAGAAAGAGACGTTACGTCTTCTGGTCGGTCACTGGAAGAGCGCCTAATATCCTCTGTCCCTCCCTCCACGAAACTTTGAGGCTTAATTTTGGAGGCAGAATATTTTAGGCGTCTAGAATTTTCATCTTGCTTTCCTAGTAAAAAAAAACGACATGAAACTTGAATCTTGAAACTAAAAATATCATATAGAACTATAATTTGTTTCTTGGTAATCGTGCTGATACAAGGTAATCACCAAAATTGTGTCCGAATATAAATGTCATTTTTTGGGGGGTTTCAAACGAAAATAATATTTTTTTTAAAATCTAAAGTTGTAATCTTAAGGTTTTACCCTTAACTCTATAATCTAAACTGGTGAATTTTTGAAATTTTTGAAAATGTTTTTTTTGCTTAGTGGACAAGTGACCTTTCATGTTTTTTAGTTTAGGTTTATTTGAAACTTTTATTCGCAGGGATTTTTTTTGTATTTTTCGAGCTTATATCAAAGTTCTTTCTAAGAGTTCAGAAAAAAATAAATATAATTATAGAATGGTTTGGAATGAAAAAAACATACAAATCGTGAAGTTCAAAAAATGTTTCAAAATTAGGGCTTTGGCGCTTTTTTACTATCATTTCGTATATAAAACAAATTTAGATGAAAAAAAGAGATCTGACGAAGGTTTTTCTATATATCAAATCGGTGGAAATAACTTTTAAAAAAGGTTTCAGGGTGTCTATGTTGAAAAATGTGTTCGTAAAATTCTCAACTATATATAAATCTTCAAGGCATAAAGACAATATAATAAAAGGTGAAATAACTTTTAAAAAATGTTTGAGGGTATCTATGTTAAAAAAAGGTGTTCAGGGTGTGTTAATAAAGAGTCTATAAAGAGGATTAACAAAAGCGAATCAGAATAGCAAATAGGCCGTAGGCCATACGCCGAAGGTGTACTTGTGGAACAAAGTTCTTTCTGTAAGAAAGGATATGAAGTATGGCTTGTTAATTATATTTTAGTTTTAAAATGCTGTTTCTTCTGCCTACTGCAGGTCGAAAAATCTATCGTAAACTTCACGATTCTTATTTTGAAAAATTTCATAAAAAAATCGTAGTTTTTCATAAGTTTGTTAATTATATGCGATAAAAAGTTCCGTCAAAAAAATTTAGTTCAACAAAACTATAGAATTGTTTATTTGGAATGTTTGTTTAATTATCCTTTAGTTTCTAAACCTGATTATTTAAATTAATTCAGTCATATTTTGGGTGTGTTTAGTTTAAAAAATAATTAACTTTCTCAGCATAATGGTTAATTTTTGTATTATTATTATTATCCATAACGCTATATTTTTAAAGGGGATTTTTTTAGCATTTAATTAATTGTAAATTTATTTTTCCTTAGTTTGGTTATGACCTTAATTATATTTGAAGTTTTAATCCAACTTCTTCCTAAGAGTTCCTTTAGATTTCAAAGAGAAAAAAATCGTGAAGTTCATAATAAATAAATATGGCCAGGCAATGGTTTTGCCACTCCGCCGTACGAGGGGAGCTTGCGCTTCGCTACTAAAATTAAAGTTTAAAATCTAAAAAAAAGCAGCCATGGTTAAATTTTTATTAATTTCCTGAACTTCACCAATTGTAACTTTTAGAGTTTTAAAAAATTCACAAAATTTCTATATTTATATTTATGTCTGAACATCACCATTTTGTTTTTTGATATTATAAAAGAATTATTAGAAATAACTTTGATAAAAAAACATAAGTCATAAGCAAACTAAGAAGAAATTATTATTCAAATACTCAAAGAAATCCCCTTCTTAAATCATAGAGTTAATGATGATAATGATGATGATGATATGATGATGATGATATACATTTGTTGTTTTCTGTCTATTTTGCGTTTTTAAGTCAAGATTTATTTTTTCAGCATTTGTAACAAAGATTGGATTAGAAATTTAAATACACGCAGTAGTAGTGTCAAAGTTACTAGTTTGTTATCATTTTTTACGTTAAATCTCTTTAAGAATAGTCTATTATAAGACACGTCATACGTGGCGCACAGCCATTGATTGTATCAATTTACCCGCATATGTGTATTGGACTTAATATTATATACATAAATGGGGTCATATGTATACATACCCCTATAAATTCCAATTATAGGATAGTTTAAGGTGTTTTTCATTATAGTATCGTTAGCCTAGATTCTTGCTGCGTCCTTTCAGTGGAAAAGAGGCAGAATAACCCATAGATTCACGAAAAGGAACAAGTATGAGAACTGCAAAATTGAGAGCTCTGGCCAAAGTAAAATGAAACTAAAATACATTATGTGACACAATCTTTGTTCCTGGGTAGAAGCATTATTTTCCAACCCCCTTTATTGCAAAAGAATAGGAAGTAGCCATTATTTGTTTTAAACTTTGTTTTTGTGGCTTGTATTATAAAATACTTATTAAAATAAGCTTAAAAACAAAAAAAAAATCAAATTACAAAAAAAATTAAACTTCAACAAAAAATATATAAAAACATGTAAAGCGAGTTTGAATTGAATAGTTTTCCTCAATTTCTGTTTGTAGTTTCCCATCATATTTTCATTGTAGCCTCCTTCGTATCCTTGTTCAAAGTTTAGCATATCTTTATGGAAGCGCTCCTCTTGCTCTTTATTAGGATCCCATATTCTCCTTGAACTTGTCTAGATGAACATCAAGGAGGTGAAGCTTCAGAGAGTTCCTGCAACCTATTTAGCTATGGTATATCACTAAGTTCTCAACTAGTTCTACATGGTTTTCGGCTTTGTGGCTGCCCTCAAAGCTCTGACACTCCAAAAGAAAACCTCTCCCATCTTTCTTTTTCCCTTTTAATGAGCTTTTCATTGGTTTCTGAACACTCTATGGTTTTCCTGATTTGTAGTCCAACAAAGACACCTTTGGTTGAGGGAGCTTGGGAAAGAAATTTTAAAGGTACTTTAAGGCTGCAGATTGTTTGTTAAAAGCACTAACAAGCTGCGTCATCAGACCTAGTTTAAATTACAATGTAGGGAAAAGCAACTTTTGATTGGTCTATTAATTACTCATTAATTCCAAAATTAATAATACCATAGCATTATTTTCCAAATTGACAAATTTAGAAGTATTTGTGCTACTCTACAAGTTTGGGGATCAAAATAGACCTTTTTTTTTATCTCCTTTAGTTACAAGCAAATGGAAAATAACCCTTTTACCCAGGAACAAGAAAAAAGTGAAATTTTATTACATAGTTAATTATCAACGATATATATAGGTAATATTTTAAGGTAAACTTTAAGCCTCGCAAACTAAAATTTAAGTACTTCAAAGTATAATTTCCTCCGAAGTTACTATTTCAGAGAAGACCATGAAAACATTTATACACAAAAATTACATCCACAAATATTTGTAAAATTCACGTCGCAAGAAAGCATTATAGAGCGATGAGAGGAAAGTACAGTTGTTTAGTTATAATTGCAAAAGACACGTGCGACAGAAAAGGTTACAGTACCACTTCCAAAAATGACCATACCTTGGGTTAGATAAGACTGGAGAAAGCATAATGTTATTGAGTTCTTTTGTTATTAATGGTAGAATAACGCCTCTTTAAGTGAGAACAAAAGATCACTTGACATTTTTTAAAGTATAATTCCTATTATTGCATAGAATATTGGATATAGATAGGCAATTGCACCTCCAACGAGATAACGATTCCAAACTTCTAAGCCCCAGTAGTGAAGAAATGGTGAAAATCGTTTAAAATTAATATATTGTAAATGCCATTTGAATAAATTCCCGAACTCCATAGAAAATATCTGGATTGAAATAATAAGGCGCATCTACCAAAGAAATCCAACGAAAATGAAGAGATGTCGATTTATTGTAGGGAGAAATGAATGAAGTGAATACTGATTCAACGTTATAAAAAAAACTCACATGATCCTTTGAAAGCTGTATCTTGTTCTATGTTCGACTTTGAATTCAACTGAAATCAATTATTTCTGGTCCGGAACATTTTACATTGAAATTTATTATATCTTTTTAATGAAAATGTGACTTTTACTATATCTCCCAATTTATTAAAATATTAATCAAGTATATAATAAAGAAACTTCCATAGTGATCTGCATTATAAGATCCGCTTCAAACTTTATGCCAGTTTAATTCCTTTATTAACCACATTTATTTTCGAAATCCAATCCAACTTTTCGCTCTATTTGAACAAATTTAAAATTGTTCTTGTCGTGGCGTTGCTCTCTACGTTGGTTCTACAGAATATGCAAAAGAGAAGGAAGAGGAATCTTTTGCTCCTTTAACTTCTCGTCATTCTCCAGATCATTCTTACCAAAATGTTATATATATTTCAATTGACACATTTTTAATTAAGACAACTTCAATTTGCGTTGTTTTTTAGATTATTACGAATTCATATTTTGCTTCTTTTAATTTAAAGGTATTTTTATATTTGAGAAGTTTTCGTTTTAATTAGGTGAGAATCTTAGCTATGTATTGCTCTTTATTAAATGTTACCTATTGATATAGCATTAAAATATAAGATAGTTACTTTTAACTATAATTTTGACATATTTTATAGTTTTTAAATTCTCCTTAGGCTTTAATATGATGTTATAAATCACTTTCGTTTATTTCTTCTTTCATTCCCTCCACACTTTACGCCAAACTCTCGTTTGTTAAAGAAAGTTTCAGATTTTGTAATTGGTTAAGGGTATAAGAACTTGTTTTGATTTTCATCAGCGAAATATTAATTTATGCTTTTTATGTATTTCCGTGACGTTCAATTTTCGATATTAATCTCAATATGTTAGAATTAGAATTAATTAGAATTTAAATGCAAAGATGAGCCGCAGTTGTGTTTACCCTATCTGGCAATATCTGGTGTTTACCATATCTACTATATATGGTGTTTACCAAACCTAAACATTTAAATACCTTATATGTGATAAGTATGCTCCTCTCTAAACATCCACATAACTCTAACCATACAGAATGCTTCGGAATTTTGGAATGGATATGATCTTTAATAATATTTATGAGGCGATTTTAAAGAATCGAGTAATTATTAATAAAAGAAACCTAACGGATGTAGAAAAAAGTTAATGTATGCGTTGGCAGAACTTTGATTAATAGGAAGAGGTTTTATGATTAGTTTTTCGTTTTAGTCAAATGTATTTCTGCCGTCATTTCTTTTTGCTTCTTAAAAGAGGTCGCCATTTCGCGGGAAAAGACTCCCCAGGAATGACACAAATGGTGGTGAGAATAAAGAATTGGGGAGAGTGTAAGGTGATTATCCTTGGATCACGCTAAGGCGGCCACAATCATTATGAGGTTAATGATGGTAATAATAATAACTGTTGAGAGCATTTAGAGCAATACTAGTGTCTCATGTGTTCGTGGAAATTGCGGTTGTGATAGAGAAGAAGGCGATGAACATGAGGATGAAATAGATGAACAAGTAAACGATGAAAAGGAGAGACGTGATAGTGTTGCCTTTAGAGATACCATATACAGGCAGATTACATACAAACGAGCATCCACATATGAATGTACATTAGCATATCATCACACTTTTATAAATAAGAATTTATTGGAAGAAAATACGAGCACTCACCAAACCCTAGCGTGTTCGGGAGGGTTGTAGTGTTTTTGTCCTATCTTCGAGAAGTATTATCTTTTGTAAATCTAAGCACTGAATTATTCACATATTTTCACTTCAGCATTTTGTCGGGCAGCAATTCAGAACATTTCAGAAGATGTCGCCGTTGCTTTTTGCCTATCTTAGAGGTATTTAATGTCTTACTCATCAATTTTCTTTTTGTCGACTGCATTTAGCGTCGTCTTCATCTTCCATAACCCTTTCAAAACAATGAATGTAAATGGGATGAGTACACGAAAGTTATTGAAAATTGACTTCGAGAAAAGTACTGTGAAAGGGCGACTCAACAACGAGATTAAATTTCATTTATCTATTTAAAACGATTGCAGGATTGTTTAAAGACCTTGGTACAAAATGAAGTGAAGTTACGAGATTAAAAATATGTGGAAGATGCAAAGTTGTTGTGTAACCGAATAAGAATGCCAGAAGAAGGGAAAAATTTTATAGTGCGATTTAAATGCAAAGCGAAAGTTGTAGAGTTTGGTGATAAGCTACACACACTCATCCTATAATTAAATAACAAAGAAGCTTCTAGATCCTATACTACTTCAATTTTTATTTACTGGAGCTGGAATTATACTGATTATCTTCGTGTTTCTCATTGCAATTACATTACTCTACAGCTTAAGCAAAAAACCAACTCATTATTAATCACTAGTTTCTAGCTTTGGAATTTCGACGCCTACAGGCTTATGGATCCATCTGACTGGCTCAATAGTAGAACTATAATATACCTATCCACAGTCATTAGGTTAACATATTAACATTGTTTTAAGTCTTAAAGAATGTCAGCGTCGTAAAAAACATTGGGTTTTGTAACATTTTAACGTCAGAATTCACCTAAAAATAAGTTTTCCTTCTTCAAGATTTGTCCATTGGGGCTATAATTCCAAATTCATTCAAATGGCTATTTTCTTGCCTCGACAGCAATAAAGATTCAATGTTTTACTTCGGTAGCACTGCATTTTATTGCATTTAACATTTCAACTAGGTCAATTGTTCGAAGTTCCTTAACTATAAATTAAGCTGCAAAATAGAAACGTTATAGCTGCATTTGTGGTGTCCAAAATGAGACATCATATTTTAAAATGTTTAAAATCTTATTTATTCTATAATTCCCAACCATTTACCTAGGTATTAACTTAAAGTTGAGCGCCCAAATTATAAACGTCATATTGGCATTTGTGGCGTTAGAGCTGACCCTAGGTCTTTTACATTCTTAAATTAATTAGTTTACACCTTTATTTTGATCAAGCTTTATCATTAACAAGAGTGATTATATCATCAGTATGCAAAACTCTATAGTGCTGATTCTTTATTTAGTAATTATAAGCGCAAATTAGTTCATAATGCCCAATTCTACAAAAGTAAGTAGGAAAAATATGATACTTTAGAAGTGCAGAAATTACCAGAAAACAAGAGCATTATTAACGGGCAGCTGTCGTAAATTCATAAGCTAAAAGTCTTATCGAAAAATACTTCATGCTCTTATGTGTATAAAAGCTATCCGTATTCATTATTGCCCAACGTTTGTGGAGACTGTGGTCAAACCGATGCAACTAAACTTGAGTGTCCCATAGCATGATACCAAGCTTTACCACTACGTCAAAGTGATATTGTTTTTTTTTAGATAGGTAAAAACTACCCTTAGAAGGGAACAGTTTTTACTTTAGAATTTCTTTTCAAAATTAGAACAGACTCAAAATATTTAATACAAAAGAAAATATTGAATTCCTTTCACAATCTGATCATTGGAATGCTGATAAGAATTTCAAAATTAGTTCCTCCATGTTTTATCAACTCTATAAACTACATGGCTCAAAATAAAATGAATTCTTGCCTTTGATGGAGACATTCTTTACTTCTAATGCAGCATGAACATGCAGTATTCTCTTTAAACAGTAATCACACTTGTAACCCTTACATTACCAGTTATCGATAACCATTCACTTTAAAAAGAGATGGTGAGTGAATGTATAAAGGAATTCCATAATTTAAGAATAAGGGGCTATTCTGTCCATATTCTTCCTCGATGCAATTTTGGAAGTGTTTAGGATTTAGAATTTTTGTATCTTCATACCTTAGTAGATAGATTTGTAGCATTATTTGCAAGAGATTCCTTAATATGAAAACATATGAATCTGTCCACACCATGTTATTCTAGAAGACCTTATAATGTCTTACGAAATATAGAACCTTTCTAAATCGGTTTTAGAAAAGATTCCTAAAACAAATAGCGCGATAAAAGGATGACACTAAGAATTGAACATAAAATTGCAGTTCATCCCCCCAATATCAGGAGATTTATAAAATGCCTAAAAAAAGAACAAATTTATAATGAAATTCAAATGTATCAACGCGATTTGAAAACGCACCTTTACGCAAAAGAAACGTTATAAAGATACGGCTGAACGTTCACAAATATGTCATTGAAAACCTGTAATAATCTTAATTTTATTGATTTAGTTATCTTTGAAAAATTTCACAATATCTACCTTATTGAGGGTTTTCTTACTCTTAAAGAAAATTTGTACCTTTTGCTTATAAAAGTTAATTTCATAATTTTGTTTTGCTGCTATTAATTTTTGGCAATGAATTGTTGCCGATGAACTAACTAAATCCTATCATTTCTATCCTGACTTAGGGTGAACGTCGTTTTGCAATCAATTATTTCTAATCTCTGAAGAATATAGAAAACTTGTATCAGTTATCTAGGCAATCTGTTAGTCTCTCACGCGAATACAAGAGGCTCTCGTAGAGGGGTTCAATAATTATTATTCCTAATCGATGGGGGCAGTTTAGCTCGGTCGGGTTTGCACCCTTTTCGAACAATCGATTTCCTTTCGAGTGAGTTATAAAGTTCCAATACATCCTCCTTATTACGGAATTGAATTACATAATTTGGAAGCCTGACACGCACTGAGTTTTTTCTCAACTTCAAGGCACTAATAGGAGAACTTCAAGTTTCTGATAATAATCAGCTATCTCAAGTCTTTCTCCGTGTGGATTGAAACTAACATTTTTCTTTTAAGTTTGTAACCTGACTCGGGAGAGAGAGAGAGAAACAAATGATATTGATTGTTTCAGCTCTTAGAGGAGAATGTCTCTCTCGTGGGAAGTCTGGATGGTTGCAATGGCATCCTTGACTTGCCTTTAACCCTATATTCCTTGAATTAATTTAAAAAAAATTAATTACATTCATCTTTTCTATTAAGTTACAAATAGTTAGTGGCAAACTGCGCGCAAATCTGATGTATGCCTTGTGTGAATCTGAACAAAACGTTTCATACTTGTTACACTCGCTTACCAGACTCCAGGCACGTAATTTCACTAGCTATAAGCCTTCATTTTCTCTGTGATGAATTCATCCCATAATTGGAGAGTATTGCCACCGTTCCATGCTCTATTAAAAAACATCAATACTATTGTTTAGTTTAAAAGGAAAACAAAATAAATTTCTAGTTGAAATAATTTAGTAAATGTTTTTTTACCAGCTATGTTGTCTTTCGCTTTTCCCAACATACCTATTCCGGTGGCAGTGTGAGGAGGGGGGTGTAAATCCGTCCTTTTTTCTGTTTCCTCTAACTAATTAATTCATATACTTTTCAATACGCAACCTTGTTACTGTGCACAAGATCTTTTGAAGTAATTATTTTCCTTGTAATATTCTCTAGCGCTAACTGCACCAGATTTACCGGGAATTGTCTTCTCTTTTTCTCTTTTTTTATAAATATATTTCAGCTTAATTGTTTCGTTTGTTCCAAGGTCTATTTGACTGATCTCATATTATTTAGCGATACTTTATTTCATTATTTTTTCAGTATCTTTCTTTACCATTAAAAGTGAAAACACGAATGCATTTGGCTCTTTGAGATCTTTCCTTTAAAATATTTCAGTATCTTAAGAATAAGAATTTGGAGATTTTCCTCCGTCATGAGATGCTCCAATATGGCTCCCACACACGCCCCTGATTTAAATAAATTCCGCTAGAGTTTAAGTTTGAAATCCTCGATTACTAAATTGGGATTACCCCGTGAATTACCGGCGGATATCGCTGATGTCTAATTTTGTTTGCCCACTCACCACCCATGTCCAAACCTACAACCATTTCCAGGTCTTCGATTCTGCTCTTTAAATACCTCCCCCCCCCCTCAAAATGTCGCCGAACGTAGATCCTCTCAACGAAGCAGCAAATCTATATTATTATAATGATTGAGCTTATTAATGTTACGCAAATAGTCAAGTAAGAGAAATAGTCCAGGTCTTTATAAGAGCTGCTGAGCTTGATTGTAAACTTCTATGATCACCGATCAGAGTCAAAATTGTCAAATATTTCGACCCCCTAAATTCTGTTGCTGGATAGTTGGCATTTATATAGGAATACTGTTTTTGTTGCAAGGCCATTTTTCATAATTGAACAATAATTCTAGTTCATGCAGATAAATGTATACACTTTTTTTTTATACATCTTAATAAACCAATAAAGTAAACTACTTTATTATCCTTGTAAATTATACGTCTTAAGAAAGGAACAAATTAGGGATAAAAGTTGGCAATGTCTCAATCTGAAAAAGAAGGGAGAAAACTGGTCTCAAAGAGCGGACTGGCTTGGCCTAAAAAAGGGTGAGAGTGCGTTCATTTTAACTACTAGTTTCTAGCAATTTGTGTATCTCTCATTGTTTGTTATTTAGATTTTACTATATTTAAAAAAAATTTAATTTTCCACTTTAAATTTTTTTTAAATTGCAAAGACTATGACTCCGTTTATGTTTTAAAAAAATGAAACATTGTAGTTACCTATATATGTATAATAAGGGTACATAAATCTTTATTCATCGTCACATGGCCGTTGATTTACAAACTCATACATCTCACCAAACCTTTCTGAGCCTCTTGGGAGAGATAAAATGAGTGCAGAGGTCTGAAATATATGAAAGGCCAAACAAAACCCTCAATCCATCCAAGATATTGACTCTTTGGCTCGTAATAAGCAGTTCACTTATATTCATGATTATTCGGCGGCTCCAAACTGATGCGTATACTATTAAACACATTCTTATGTCCTCCTAGACTAAGGGTTGATCGCATAATATTAGAAGTGGTTAAGCATCTTTTCATCTAGCATCGATTTTAGGCAAGAAAAATATGTTAAAATGTAAGTAGCGTTGTACTTAATGAAGGTATGAACAGTATTCATTACCGAGGACTTTTCTGGTTGGCAAATGTTTGAAAATATGCATGTTTTTTATCTATGTTGTTTTTTAATGAACTAATATGTGGTATAGCAAATGTTGCATAATCATTCCAAGGGTAACAAAAAACCAATCTCACGTGTCCTGGACCGCAAAAAAATATACTTCAGGGACATTAAAAAAAAGAACACAGAACAAAGGTTTACATTCACATAGAGACAATAAAAATATATAAATATATATTATCACACGACCTATGTTAGAAATTATAGCTGTTAGACCTTCGTAATAGATTTCCATCAATTTATAGAAATTTCCATTGAATATTTTGCTATAGTTCTCCTTACAGTACGCACAAAACTAGTCTTTATTCGTTGGTTTCTTTGGTGATCTCACTTTTCCGATTACATTCTCATTTTTTATGAGGTTCAGTTAGGAGAATTCGAGCATTTTCTTAGCTCTTGGCCGTAGGTTTTGGCAGAGTTTTTAGTCTCGCATTTTTCCTATACTTGCGTATGATTGTCTCAAGAGATCTTCAGGTACGTAAATTTGCTTTTATTGCCAAATACGTGTTCATCCGTCTTGAAATGCAATACAACAATATACGCTAAGAGCTCTTGACAAAAAGGCTTCCCGTTTACTTTTTTATCTTTCTTAGCTCATTCTATGAAGTTCTGAGGAATCAAAGAAAGGATACAATTTTAACAATTTTTTTAAAATTTTAACGATACATTGTCTGAGAACTTGTATGCTGTTAATTTAGCAATGGTAATTTACATTCATACTCCCTCGGGCTTGCGTGCAGGAGGTTCCTAATCAAACGCAGCATGTTACTGAATCAGGTAGATTCATTTATCAGCCCCCAAATAACTACTTGGCTATTTTAACCTTTACTGGTTGGGCGATGTACCACGTATCTTATAATATATTAGTTATTTTTAAACCAATTTTAAGAGAATAAATGCTGCAAACTACTAAATTGGACAATAATCTTAGGTCTATTTAAACCTCCGAACAGAACTGTATATTTCATGGGAATTTATGCGATGCGTTACCGAAAGAAGTTTTTATTGAGCCATTATTCCTACTTTGTGTATTTAGGGGAGATATTTCGGTAGTGGGGCTAAGGATCTAATAAAAAAGGAAAAAGAGAGAGAGTGAGCGATAGAGAGATGAAGAGAGGGATATATATATATATATATATATATATATATATATATATATATATATATATATATATATATTGAGAGGTGCTGAAGATTTCGCTAGTGATCCTCAAAACATTGTGTACTTTCCCTTTCTTCGATGTGTTTACTCAAGCTCCAATAACAGGCATGAATTTTATATCCCCCCTCCCCAACATTATGATTCATCATTTCAAAGGCAGAGCTCTTTCTATAATTAACCGTAATCTTTCCCATACAGGAGAATGACGTTCAAACTAATTAGTTTTATCCTTTTCTTGTCCATGCTTCATTTGTTTTATTTCTCGCTGCCCACTGCAGGAATCTTGGCTCAAAATATTTAGCAAGACCAGGCATATAACCCTCTCAGTCTATTCCTGTTCTTACAACGGGATATCCTTATCTTTCTTATCTGTGGATAACCGTCTGAATTTTTTGTATTTCCTGGATTGCATCCGGAGGTATTACTCGTATATCGAATAGACTCTCTAAATCAGGCACATACTCGTACGCTCCTTCCTTTCCTCCAGGATTTCTTGCTCTTCCTTTGCTTTTCACCAGAGTACAATGTTTCCCAAGTAGTTTCAAGAATAGCTTCATTGCGTTGTACTTGGACATTGTCTTGATCCTAGCTAACTGCAAGAATGAGATGATAGATTCAACTGTTTCATAGGAAAGGTCTTGAACTTTAGGTCTCCTTGCATTTTCCGATAAATTTTGAAGATTAAAGAAATATCAAACTCCTTTTTGTTGAATGGAAGCTGGGAACCACTGATAAAACCTGAATGGTATCCAAACAGGATGGTTTTAGTGAGAGATCTGGTATATAGCCGAGTTGACCCTTACCTGTGGACAGTATGTGAAGATTCTAAGATGCGCCCGCAGAGTTCCTCGTCTCCTCGTTTAATGCCATTGTGAAGTTGTAATTTCTAGATGTTTTTCTAAATTCTGATTGAGGTTCTGTTATTTCCTGAAAAATTATAGATAAATATTATTTATTTATTAATTTTATTCTCATTCATTTGATACCCATGATATTCCTCTATCTTGTTTAAAAAGGTCATAGTACGACAAAACATGATTAAACGGATTTTGGAACTGGTGCTTTTGGCCGATTTCAAGGCGAAAATTTTAAAGCGCCTTGCAGCAATACTTCCCAACATCATAGCTCAAAATAGTTATAATTTTCGGCTTTGAGATCAAATAACATTGGAAAATGTACAAACAGCTATGAAAATAAGAAAAAGCTGTTTTTTCCGGACAGGACTAATGCAACCATGTTAAAACCCACCACCGTAAATAGAACCAAGGAGGAAGGGTCAAACAGTCAACCTCCCTCCACGCCACGACTAGAAAATAGGTGAGAAGCGGCTTGTACAGAAAGTGTGTCATAAAGGTGAAAATAGAAATGTCAAAATAATAAAGCTCAGGTAGTTTTAATTTAGTTTAAGAGTTGTGGGTGCACTGAGCTAAGCCAATTTTAAAGGGAAGGAGGGTAAATTCCACTTACTTAATCCCTTCTTCCCTCTTCCGAACAAGAGAATAGCTTTTCTACTCTGGCATTGCTAATGTCAGGTAGAGCTAGGTATCTTCTTTTTAAGGTCTGGTTGATCCATTACTTTTCTATATTTGGTGGAGCTATCTTTTTTCTTAGATTTGTAAGAGCTATCTTCTTTCTAACGTCTGGTGGGATTATCTTCTATTAATTGTTTGGTTGAACTATCCTATTTCTACTCTCTTGGGTACCTATCTTCTTTCTAATTAATGTCTGGTGTAATTACCTTCTTTCTAATGTTTGGAGCGATCTTATTTCTATTATCTCAATAAGCTATCTTCTTCCTAATCACTAGTGGAGCTATTTTCTTTCTAATATCGAGTGAGGCTATCTTCCTCCTTATTTCTGTTGAATATATCCTCTTTCTCATATCTGGTAGAAATATCTTCTTTCTAATATCTGTTGAATCTATCTTCTTTCCAATACCCGATAGAATTATTTTCATTCTTATGTCTAGTTGAGTTATCTACTTTTTAATGTCTGGTTGGATATCCTTTGTGTGTTGGAACTATCTTTTTTACAATCTGTGTTGTAGCTATCTTATTTATAATGTCTGGCAAAACTATTTTCTTTCTACTGCCTGATGCAGCTAACTTCACTCTAATGCTTGAGGGAATTATCTTATTTCTAATGTCTGGTGGAGATATCT
Source organism: Ceratothoa steindachneri (assembly GCA_963969495.1). NCBI lineage: Eukaryota > Metazoa > Arthropoda > Malacostraca > Isopoda > Cymothoidae > Ceratothoa > Ceratothoa steindachneri. The sequence continues at coordinate 186,134,383 of OZ018325.1, forward strand.
TAATGTCAAAGGCATGTCGAGCTATTTCTTTGTTCGTGCCTAGTGGAACCATCTTCTTTTCACTGTCTGGTGCCACTATTTTATTTCTAGTGTCTGGTGGAGTTATCTGAGTTTTTTTAATACCTGGAAGAGCTATCTTTTTTCTTATATCTGAGAGAGAAATCTTCTCTCTAATGTCTGGTGGAATTCTCTTCTTTCTAATGTGTGGTAGAGCTATCCTCTTTCTAATATATGTTAGAGCTATCTTTTTTCTAATAAGTGGTAAACTTTCTTCTTTTTAATTTGTGATTTATCAGGGCATATTTCTAATTTCTTGGGTAGCTATCTTTTTTCTAAATTCTGGGGTATGTATCTTTTTTCTATTATTTAGAGGGGCTATCGACTTTCTAATGTCTCGGGTAGCTAATTTCAATCTAATCTCTGGTGGATCTATCTTCTTTTTAATATCTGATAGAAATATCTTCTTCCTACTATTCGGTCGATCTATCTGATGAAATTATTTTCTTTCTCAGGTCTAGTTGTTCTATCTTATTCCTAATATCTTATTTCCATTGTGTGTTGGAGCTACCCTATTTACACTATGCGTTGGACCTCTCTCCTTTCTAATATCTGAAGAGCTATTTTCTTTATTTGAAGATGATAAAATCTAATTTTATCAAAGAAAGTGCCGTCCACAAAGCCTTGATAAAACATTTAATCTTTCCATGATTTGATTTATCTTATGTAGTAATTGTTTATGCATCTTTTTTACTGTTCATTATTATATGATAATGATTTTACGAGCGTAAATTCATTATAAGGTACATGGTCACCAAGAATTCTCTTCCCTATATAGCCGTTTTATTATTAAGGGACCCTGAAAAGTTTCCTAGGCATTTTATTAAAGGGAGTTTTCCACATAGCTTCTACTATGTTTTTATTTATTTTTATCATAAATTTTCTAGGTAGAAAGAATGGGGCCTTAATTAGTTTATTTATAAAAGTAATATTATCAAATGCCCTAATTTTGTTTTATAAAGTTTAATAATTTTCAGATGGTTTTTAATAATGATTTCCAAACAATAAGTTGCAGACACTGAATTCTTGTTCAAGAGTTTTGCTTGAACTACTATCCAATCACAATTAACACCCCATTTCTCCCTTAAGCATCCAAACAAAAAATATGCGGTTTGAAATTACGAACACCGGAAAAATTATAGAATGAATTTCAATTTGCCATCTTTCAAATTAAGGAAAATAATAGGAAATTGAGATATATATGATATCAATATATATATATATATATATATATATATATATATGCAGATTTTTTTAAAGACCATAGTATATTTCACCTTAATTCATTTTCTTTGGAAACTTTACATTTTTCTTATTATTTTTTATAGATCATCTTGTAGATGGTAAACAACTTCTCCTACATTCATCTCTTTTTTTAAATTATATGTGCTTGGTTAAAACAAACTTGGCTCGGATTTCTGAGCCTTTGATCTATGCGATCATGTTCAGAGTGTCTTTCCTACTTTATCGGTGAAGAATGGTGGAGTCAGAATGATAAGAAAACGTATTTTAGGGGATATTTATTCCTTTTCGCTTAAACGTTATGTCAAGGGAACGGACCACTCTTGTGTAAGCGTAATTTTAAAACAAATTTAATGCTTGATTCCAGTCCGTAGTCTAGATGTTGATAGCTGGCCTTTATTTGTTAATTAAGATGGCTTCTAAGGTGTTCAGTGTAGCTTTTACTTCCCTCTTTTATTTTGATCGTTGTGTTATTAGCTAATATGTATCTGGTTAAGCTGATGTTATGCACAGTCTCCATATGCTTTGTGGGGCTCCACGTTGCAGCTGCATTGTCAAATGCCTCGAAAGTCTCGTGGTAGTCATATCAACATATTTTGAGTTGTTTCGAAGTTTACAGTCTTCATTCGGGCAGGTAAACTCGTAAACTATGTTTGTAGACTTCAGCATCGAGGAGATTTGGCAGATGTTGTTTTTCATAATGAGATTGTTAACTTTTGTCGTTTCACGATATATAATCATCTGAATCTTGTCCGTTTGCTTCTTAACTTTGATGTTATGGTTAACAATCTATTTGATGTTTTTTTCGTCTTTTTTGTATGCCGATGACATCTGATTTCTATAGTACAGTTTGATGTTATTTACTGCTTCCTGGTTACTTTCCGTTCATCAGTCTTTGAATTGCCTTCTTAAAAGTGAAAGCAGTTGTTTTTGCAATCATGCTGTTCGGGAACCAGTTGTTCACGAGGGTTTTTTATGCGGGAGATCTCTTAATGGAACAATTCCCACGTGGAGCAGCATTTGTATGCTCGGTGGATGTATGAGCCGATTACACTTTTATTGTACCTTTCAGGACATTCACTATCCGCGTTGAGGAATTTTCCCATGCCTGTAGCTTTTCTGTACACTTTTGTGACGTAATTACCGTTGATGTTTTGTACCTCTACGTCCATAAAAGGTAATTTATTGTCCATGCTCAATTCATAAGTGAATTTTAACTTGGAGTTTTCCTGAAATTGTTGTTTGATGTTCTTAAGATGTTCTTCATTTTGGATGTTGATGTAGATTTCGTCTACACCTCGGCAGTATGTGTGTGGCTTATTTTCGATGTTGTCTAGTACGCTTTCTTCAGGTTTACCCATATAGTAGTTGGCAAAAGTGGGCCCCAGGGCAATCATATAGCTACTCTATCGACTTGTGTGTAGAGATTTCCATCCGGTGTCCTGAACGGAGCCTCTGATTTGCATGAACGCAGCCTATTCCTTAAGATGTTTGGGCAAAGGTTAGGAGAAGACATTGTAGGAAGATGGTATAAATTTTGTATAATTATGACGATGGCCTGAAAGATAGGAACATAAGTAAATAGGCTTTCTACATCAAGGGATGCTATTAGTCCTGTCGGTCTTATAGAGTGGAGTATATCGATAAATTCATCCGTAGACTTTATGCTATATTTTGAGAGAATGTATGCTTTTATTATTTCAGTTAAGGTTTTAGCTAGACGGTACGTTGGTGCGATGACTTGAGAAATGATGGGCCTCAGTGGGTTGTTCGGGTTGTTTCCATACAAATATCCTGGTGTATAATCGCCGACAATCTTTTGGAAGGGAAGTCCTCCAGGGATTCCACTAGCTTTAGTTATTTGTCCATTTGTTTTCTTTTTAAGTCTTCTGTTAGAACCTTTTCATTCGCTTAAATTTAGACGTACATGTTAAATTTGTCAGCTTTTCTTATGACTATTTCTTTGTTGTTTTTTAGAGAGCTGATGGCCTTTCTTATCTCTGGTGTTATAAGTTTGTTGCCATTAAAGCACCTTCGTTTGGTGGCTTCCGCGCGTAGTTAGTCTTTTAGGTTGGGGTTAATTTGAATGTTTTATTGTTCTTGTCATTTCAACAGGGATTGAAACAGGGTTCTTTATTCAACTTTTATTTAAATTGGATCAAATTTGGTTGGTAGGTGGCAGTTCAAACCGAGATTTAGAGCGTCTTTTTTGCTGGGGGAGAGCGTATGCCGGATGAGATTTATGAATGATGTGGTTGCTTCCTGCAATGTTATTCGTTCTTTATACATTTATTAAGCTGTTTGATCTTGATGCTTTTTCCAGAGTTTTCTGTTTGTAAAGCGCTGTTGGAAAGAGCTTTTTTGATAGATCCTTGTGTTTCAAGTGGAATTTCAAACTCAATGAGTTGTGTTTGCCTTTTCTCGAAATCACGTTCCAGTTTGGGGATAGTTTTCTTTAATAGTTCTATTTGCCTTTCCACAAGATGCCAATAAAAGGCTATTGTGGTTGGTTTGTTTTTCGCTGCTAGGTCATGGGTTGTAATATTAATGTAAATTGGTAAAAGACTTTCTTGTATGGAGATTTTGTTAAAGATCCCCTAATATCCGTTTTCTTTTCATTCTGACTCCACCATTCTTCATCGAGGAAGGAAGAAAGACACTCTGAATATGATCTCATAGATGGAAAGCTCAGCAATTAAGCAATTAAACCAATTAAACCAAAGTTCGGAGGACGAAGACGAGAACACGTTTGCTGCTCGGTAGTAAATTTTGTAGAATTTGCTGAAGCAATCCTTTACATTGTAAACTGTTTATTCCAAAAGTGAAGAAGCAGAAAGTGGACTTGGATGGGACGAGATGCAATAAAATGAGAATAGATTACATACTCTTCATCAGGAAAATTTCTATTACTTTCATCGGTTATCAGCTTCTTACACACAAGCAACGACCCTGGATTAATCAGAAAGAAGATAAAAGGATATCTTTAAAAAAGGGGCAGACTCTTAATTAAGAAAACAAACTCAGGGAAACTGGATATCCAAAGTGAAAAAAGTAACTTCCAAATAACCGTAAAAAACAACATTAATAAAATTAATTATTGAAGACAGAATCCTCGTTACAACAGAAATATTTACCAATTTGAAACTTTAGCAAATATAAATGACACAAGATTATCTAATATAATAATTATAAGGGGGCTACCTAAAGACTTTTTGACCAAATGCTAAAGATTTAATAGGAATGGAACAGAGAAAAGAATAAATAAACTATACTCAAATATATTAACATGCAACACACGGTTGAACGTCAAACATATAATTCTAGGCAAAATACTATTGAAGACAGTGAATCAGTTAAACAAGTGAGACAAAACGTAGAATGTTAGTAGACTACAAATCTCAACGTTAACGAAATGACTAAGAAGTAAATTACAAATGGAGAAAAGATCAGGAGAAATATATCAGTAACTATATGATAGCAATATTTACCATATTTCACAGGATAATTCTGAAGTGATAAGTAGGATCTCACACAAGTAATGAAGAAGGAAAATTAGCATGAACTTAAGAGCAGGAAAAGGGACAAAGTGACTGAATACGATGGTGTTACAATCCACCTAATAAAAGGCTGCGAGGGGAAGTTTTGTTTACTCACTAGCTAAACGGTTTACTAAATAATTAAAGAAAATTAGTGTTTCATTTGTCTAGTTCAATGATTCAGTCAACCCCTGGAACAAGTAACTAGTCAGGTTGATCTACAATTATTGCTGACAACAAATGACTAAAATATACCTCTTTGCATGGTATTCGTAAGCTATGTCAAAGCATTTTACTTAATTAGCAACGCTACACTTCTAAAAAAAACATATAAACAAGTAAATTAACATATATATATATATATATATATATATATATATATATATATATATATATATATATATATATATATATATATAATATATATATATATATATATATATATATATATTGTTAACAATACGTACATTAAAATCTGTTCTTACATATACATGATCGTTTTTTGTTTGAACTCAGTCAATAATCTGAATTTAAAAAAGTTTGATTCAGTGGGATCCTATCTCCCTAAAATTATTTTCAGCAGTGCAAGAGAAGATTTACAGGACTTTTTCGTGTGAATATAAGAGCATCAGATTCAGTGCAACATATTTATGTCACCCTCGCTTTGTAGAGAATAGATTATTATTTGGGTCAAATCTTAAGGTATTAACAACAATGATAACAGAATTATCACAAGACAAAAAAGAAAATAATGATCAAAAGTATTTTTGAAGATAGTCGGAAAGAAAATAATGTGGATTAAAGAATTTGAAAATAATATAACTTGTATATTAACTCGGTTTACCAAAATTTAGGATGGGAAGACCAAAGTATGCATCTTCTCAGTGCATTCCTATGACGTACCCACATAGATAAAACAGGAGATGGAAACTAATACATGGTACGTCTAATATTTAAGAACAAATTAAGAATTCAGGACCACACAAAGATATTTAATTAAAAACAAACTTCTCACAGAGAAACTGATATACAGTTTTTTAAATACACATTATGAAAGGTTATTTCCAATAAAACAGCCTTCAGCCTCTATGGGGGGCCTCAGATCCAACTGTATGTTACGATCTGGTGACTCTTTTATGTTAACCAAACCATTCTGGCGCCAACCTTCAACGAGCCATTGGTATAGTGGGGTCGCTGGTTGGTCTCCCTCTAACGACGCTCCACACGCGTTAGTTCGGGGGGTTTAAACCTGGAGAGCTATGAGGTCAAATGCTATGGTTTACATGATCATGAACGTTCTCTGCTAGCTAATCTTGAGTGGTGCAAGCTTCCGAGTGTCACTTGGCGCCCTCATCGACTTGCTTTGGTGATCGTTAATGATATTGTGGGCCTGCATGTATATCTTGAAGACTTTGAGCACTGAAGAGTTTTTCCTGGCTACGGATGACTCATTTCCTCCATAAACAAATCGCTCTTTTCTCTCCTTGAACAAGAACAAGCGAACCAGGGTCAAGAAGGTGGCAATCTCCAAATTACCGTGGGTGGCGTTTAAGGTGTCGATTACAACGTGCGATTCCTTTTTGTCTTAGATTAAAAGCCGCCATCTATGTAGGTCCTGGAATATCAAGATAATAAAGCACGGGCGTTAATGGCTTGCTAAAGTTGTGTTCTCAAATACTTTGTTCTGAGAAACAGAGGAAAATGTATGGTTCATATGACTAATTTTGTGCATGTACGTGCATTTTTATATTCTTATAAAATATATTACAATCTATCAATTTGTTGTATTAATATTTTTTCCTTTAATATATTCCTTACAATTTTATATAATAAAATTGCACGTACACATTTGAAAGTGTAATATGTGTTACGTGTATCTATTTAAGGCTACGTGCTTGTGAATCTGTGCTTATGTTTCCACCCAAGGTGATCTTCGATCTACTGATTAGCCACTCGCGATTCTCTCCCCAATTCCTCTTTCTTAACCCTTATTTTCGTCATAGCGACGCTTTTCATGAATCCCTCCTCCCCTAATATTGGCTTGAATTGTCAGCAAGCGTTATGTAGAAAAAGTCCTCCTAGAGCTCCGATGATAACTTGATATCTCAACTTTGATTTTTCTTGGATTTGCAATTATTTGTGGGTGGTAGGATCATATGAAGATAAAGATTGTAATGCTGTAAGGATATATCTCTACAACCCCCTCGGACCTTTGCATGATTTGTTACACGTGTAAAATTTAGGACGGTTGTCATATTTGAATTTTTAATTATTAGTTCTTATTTATTTTGGTCTAGGTTTTTTAAGATTTTAAGTGACCTCTTAACCAGGTGATCACAATTGCTCACAAAAACGAGAAAAAGCAAACTATGGATATCTCACAAAACAATAAGAATGAATTATTTTAGATAAACGGTGCACCATATATAACCATATTCGTGGACATCATAATTACCATGTTTTAGTGAGGTGCAGTTTTATTTTGTATCTTAAGCAATTTTTTATCCTTTTACATCTATAACTTAATGATTTTCTCATTTCTGTCATTGTTTTCCTTTTGCCTTCCAAATTTCTACTTCATTCTCTTTATTCTGTGTATTCGAACTTACGAATACCTATGCATTATTGACCTAATTAAACTTGAGTTCGTTCCAATCACCAACTAACGGCTTTTTTGAACGTTTGAAATGTTTTTCTGCTGCATTATTGTTATGTCCTTCGTAGTCTCAAAATAACACCAGTTCCATTTTTTTTCTTTTTTTTTGCCAAATTAACTGGAATTAACGATTTCAAACTTCATCCTCTTCCAAGGGAGCTCTTGAAATTTCTTTAATACTTACTGATAATAACTGAAAGAGGCATAACTTGACCTACCTCATCATTTATGTAGTATATAGTTACGTACAAGCATAATAATAAATCTTTTGTTGTGTCAAATGATTCGTAGTTTCAGATCATTTAGAGCAGATCTCCATAGTAGTATAGCCTTAATCTTGGTAACTTCTTCCCTATTAAAAATCTGTGGTAGTTGCGAATTTATGTTTATATATACCCATTAGCTCCACAAAAATCCATGTTTTGAACTAATTTAGTTATTTAATCATATATATGCGGAAAGTAATTTCGAGAATAGAGGCAAGGGTCTGCATTGCTAATTAAAAGCTGACCCCTACCTATCTATGCGATCTGGCTTAGTTGCATTCCTAAAAGAGATCGACCTTCGCTGTTGAGAAGAATCACGCTCAGGAGAACCATGCTCGCTCGTTGTTCTGAATACACCCAAGGGAAGGGTCTTCCGCATGTTATGGAGTATAGGTGAAACTGAAGTTTAGTGTATTTTTTCAAAGTGATGACGGCCGCTGCCTCATACAGATATTTATACGAGTGAACTATTCATCGATCAGACGTTATTTCTGTACCTGGACTTATCATTCTTATTTTCAGAAGAGGCATTGACTGTATCTTCTCTGCATACAAAACATCCTTTAAATCTTCCTAAAAGTAAAAATAAAGAGGTATGAGATGAATATTACGCTGAAGGCATTCGATACCTCTACGCCAACCAATCTATCTACCAAACTAGTTGTCCATAAATTAGCTGACTTCAACGGCGCAATGAGCAAGGACTCTGTCCTCTCAAAACCACGTTTAATACTTTCTAACAAGATCTAGGATGCGTTTAAACGTCTTGGTATCAATTAAGCATCTCCAGATACCTTTCTTATGCGATGCTGTTCTTAAATATGAATAAATCACTGACCACATCACACCATTACATTTACTTCCCTATCTTTACTGAAGTTAGACCAGTGAGGGTTCTGAGAGAACAAGAACCGAATACTTTGGGGCTTAAGTGCGCCGGACAAATTAAATATTGTCTCATATAAGAACAGGATGCCGATAATAAAGTGGGTGTCACAGTCCACGTCATATAGAGCCAGATGGTAAAATTTCTCTCTCCGATCTGGATCTTCCTTGCTTAGTTTTGACAGAAATTGCAATTTGAGCAGGCCTCACTTGCTCCAGCTTCAGGATGTGGTGAATGCTGCCTTTACTGACTAAGACTTCATCGTACATTCGGCACACGGATTTCTCTGGACTCATAGCAAAGCCTGCTAATATAGCAGTCCGTGTTGTTTCGTCTACAACAGTCTTTTGGCAGACATGAGCATAGTTTCATTCACTTACTTCCCCTTTCCTTGAATTCGGCCATGAATCGTCGAACAATATTGGGAAAAATTGGGTGTCCATTAGATGTCACCGATTAAAATTATCTATCTCTTGCCTGTTGCATTGTTTATCCTCCAGAAAGATGAGCTCATTTTGTTCAACTTGGGTCAACATCTACTTTTGATGATAAACATGGAATGGTTTAGGAGAGTTGCATGCCCTATAATTTTCTAGCAGAACGAATATTCAAGTTGGACTACGTATATCAGCTGCACTTTTTAACATTCTGGTAAAGGGTTCCCTTGTTAGGTCCCTTTTTTTAAATAATTGACTCTAACAAGTGAAAGAGTTGAAATGAATGGCCCGACATATTTAGGTCAGAGTCGACAGTTCCCCAACTAAAATCCAAGTCATCAGACGCATTCATTGGATTATTATAAGAGATTGGCTTTCATCTCCAGAGGAGCCACCGAATTAGGCTTCTGGTCCCTTCTGTTCGCGCTCTGAGCTGAGCAGCTTTCATCGAGTCTGTTTTTCTTACGCTCGAACCAGAGAAACGATGCAGAGATAAATCAATTTATTAATGGTTCCTTGACATATTAATGAGCATATTTCATGTAAATGATTAGAATTCAGACTCTACACCCCAGATTTGGATATTTTACCGAGGTCTTGACCTCAACTGATTACATTTGTGCTTCGTAATTCGTGACAGTATAATCATAGACCCAAAAAAAAACCATACTCGTTTAATGTCATTTTCTCCTCCATTCTTTCGTAACAGGACCATTTCTCTACCTAGATGTCGATAAAGAGCAAACTCAGGAAGATAATTTAATACATTATTCGGACAATTTTGAGTTATTTTGCCAATTTGCGGGCGTTTTGCCGGTAAACGAAACCAAACTCATTAATATGAGTGACTATGCTCCGAGGCAAAACCTTTTCCTCGCAATATATCCGCCATTTTACCTCTTACATCTTCTCCTATCCTCTATTTTACTTAATTAAAAATATCCTAGTAAGTCTTATAAGTTTCTTTCTTTTTAAATTAAAAAATACTAAACTTTTGAACAAGAATACTTTTAAATCAAACATAGTACGGCCTCTAAGACTTCTATAAGACACTCGATAAAATTTGTAAGGATTTGATTGATATTATGTCATTTTCTTTAGATAGATTAATCTAGCCATAGTACAGAAGGATATTTGGTAATTTTTGGTACTATGTAAAATCTAGTTAGAATTCAGTAACCTTCACCGAAATATCTTCGGCATTGTGGTCTCTAAATAATTTCTAGGACTAGAAATTTACTCATCTGATGGCATGGCCCATATCTCTTTTCCTAGTTTTGTCTTCAATTATTAATTAGTTTAAATCACATTTAATTTCCATATTTTAGTGTCATTAATCGATCAAGGACCGTGTAATGTTATAAACAAACTCCTAATAAATAATTTTGGTAAATATAAGAGAGTCTCTTTAAGTGATAGATGTTAAAAGGAATTGGCATAATATAAACAAGGAAAGTTCTCTTAATGTAAACAAGAATCAATTTATCTTAAATTCCTAGCAAAGGGATTAAAATTTGTAATTCTAGGTTTTAGTAATTCTCTTTTTTGTAATAAAAATCGCATTCAATTTCGTTCACTGCCTCAGTAGACTACTTCAATGATATTGTGAAATATTGCTTTCCTCTCTCCATTTTGTGTTTTTCGTTTCACTCAACTTGGTATCCTTGAATTATACAAGACCTTTATCAAAGGAGCTAATAACGTGCTATACTGACCTAAACAAGCATTTAAAAGCGAATACAAATATTATTATGATGCGTTTCTGCTATGTTCTCACTGTGAAATATATGCAGATTTCTTTACTTAAAAATAAAAATATTCCTAATCATATTTTCTCTGAATTGTAGTAAAGTTTAGGTAGCGAAAATTGACTCAAAATCCCATAAGCTCTAATTTTCTTCAGGAATGGGTGAAGACGAGGGAAAATTTAAACCAATCTATATTTACATATCTTCAAAATGAACTTGTGCTATGGAGCGATACTCGAGATTAGGATTAATGGATTCTAGCCTGTCTTATAGAGTCGCACTCGACTCTATATCTCAGCATGTCGGTCGGTCCGTCCGTCTGTCCGTCAGTTCCGTTTTGCTTTTTTTGTTTTGGTAATAACATCATAACTATTAAGCCGATTCTAACAAAATTTAAGAACCCTTATGTTATTTTACATTCTCTTTTGAATGCTATAATTGAAGTTTTGAAGGTCATACGGTCATAAATCAGAATAAGTGATAGCTCGCGACTTTGGTCAGCAGCCTTGTTTTTTTCCTGCACACTTAGTGAAATTCTTCATCAGTTCGGCCAGTTTTTCAGTTTCATCCTTCAATTATATTCATATATCTCCAATCCTTCATATCATCTTTCATTGTCTACTTATTGCTTCTTCTCTTTAACAAAATATACTCTACGTGTATAAATATGTAGGCATATTTTCATTATATACAACTTCATTGTAGATCAATCAGCAAAAACCGTTGTGGTCTTACCACTGTAGGGTGATCCAACCAACTTCTTTAAGCTATTCAGACTATCACTTCACACACCTTTAAGTTATCTTAACCTTATCACTCTCTTTATTATAAACCACCTTTCTAAAGTGTTCTGGCTCAGATGCCAACATTTGGCTTTGCTTCCGAATTTTTAGTCATTATTATTAATATAATTAATTTATTTTTCATATGTGTTGTCAAGACACTACCATTTGATGGTATGTGTTTGAGTCTACCCAAATCTGTAGGGTTTTACTGTGGTAAACCTAAACGATATAAGTGGTAAGTTCCATACTTAAACAAGTATCTTAGGTATTTTCTCCGCACATTCTATACTTATAATTATATTTCTATTAAACGATATTTTTTTATCCATAGTGTTCATTTATTTGCTTCTTCTAGCATTTGCTTCTCCTTATTGACAGACCATTTTTAATAAGTGTATCTAATTTTCTAGAAATCAAATTCTTTCTTTTTACTACACATCACTCATTTTGAAGATATTTGGGGGTATTATTGTTATTATCTTCATTTTGGTTTTCGCAAATGCTCATCTTTTCATCTTTCTCCCCTAATCTATTACCTACGGATTACCTTTTCTTACTTTGTCTAAATTCTTAAGTAAAATGAGCGCTGCATTTAGACTTAAATTCCCATACTACCTAACCTTTTTCGGGTACATGCAGAGATCGATCCCACTGCGTCACTTTTCTAACAGATAATCACCCTCGAATGATGAGTAGAAGAGTAGAACATATCTGATGCTCGACCTTAGCCACCATTGGCCCACGAAATCCTGAAATTGAAAGATTCGTAAATCAATCCATAATCTAAGCCTTTTAGAGCCAAAGCTGCTCCAGCACCTCCTTCTCATTTCTTTTCTCAGCCTCTCATAACGAGCATTCCATCTTAGCCAATTGAACGGGCATAAATTTAGTTTGGGCCAGTTTAGAATTTTTAGTTTCGGGTTAGCCGTTATTTGTGCTTTCACTTTTTCGCTTTTGCCTTTTTTCTGAAGTAAAAAAGATAATACAGAAGCGTGGATGAAGGAGTTTGGTTGCGATAACTGACCTTTAAAATCACTGATGTTTGAAAAACGGGAAAATCCGGATGTTCATAAAGGGTGGCAGAAATTCAAGGCAGTGGCTCCTAATTTCTCCTCCTACCTCTAAGCTTCCACTTCAACATGATAAGAAAGGGATTGAGAAGAAAAGGTGAGGATTTTAGCGGATTATATTGAAGCAAAGGAATCGGCTGAAGAAATGTGGTCAGAAGTGAAAACATTTGAACAAATTATTCGGTAAACAACAAATATATTATATAAATATGTTTTTAGGAGACTTCCGCAAGTACATCTAAATTACCTACACACATTATACAAAGATATACACTCAAGACACTTTATATTGAATCCCAGTGCACGTTTTTGAACTGCGGATAAAATCGTATAATTGGACTCGAATGGTTTGCTAAATCCAATCGTTCTCTCAACACGGGATGATGCCTTCTATACCAGGGATGATGCCTTCTATACCAGAGCATGGAATAGTAAAGAGAGTTCCCGGTCCAACCCAGCCAATGCCCCTTCTATTAGTCTAATTAATTAAATGAATATATCATGGTTTGTTCTTATATGCTCAAACAGTCAACTCATATCATTCCATCCCAGTGCACGTTTTTGAACTGCGAATAAAATCGTATAATTGGACTCGAATGGTTTGCTAACTCCAATCGTTCTCTCAACACGGGATGATGCCTTCTATACCAGGGATGATGCCTTCTATACCAGAGCATGGAATAGTCAAGAGAGTTACCGGTCCAACCCAGCCAATGCCCTTTCTAGTAGTCTGATTAATTAAATGAAGATATCATGATTTTTTCTTATATGCTCAAACAGTCAACTCATATCATTCCATCTTTCTTACATGCCTGCAATTAGTCGATAAAACCTATCATATCCCTTCTAGATCATAAAACTACGTAATTGGGAGACATAAAAAAGGCCTTTTTCTATTAAGTCTACAGGAAATACGACTAATAAATTATTAACTCATACTTCGCAAAAAATCAATTAACCACGAAAGAAATATCTTCAACTTCCGCAAATCTTACCAATCTACTAAAGTTCATCCATTGTCTTAATAATAAATACTAAGGGTACAAATTTGCATTCCTAAGATCTTTTCCAGAAAAATATAAAATCTTTTATCCACCATAGCTTGCTTCAATTAACCTGCATCTGTAGTCATTGCTAAGCCTTAATTCAACTAAACATTGATAGTTTCTGAAATTTTAATGATGTACGATTCTTTGCCATCGTCGATGACGGGTGTTAACTGTTTTAACAAAATACGAGGCGTGATTACCATAGACTATTAATTTAGAAACAAATACTAGTTTAGATATTGCTTAAATTCGTGTATTTTTTAAAAAGTAGATATATAATATACCTGAATATTGACATGAAAGCTACCTTTTCAATTAAGATTAGGATAGTGGCTCGCATTAAACTCTACTACCGTGAATTATCATGCATGAAGTTCAGAGAATTTACCTTCGAACTTTTAAAGTTATGAATGTTTCTTTTATTTTCTTTGACATAAATACGTATATCTTATATGAAAATATTCTTCTTTAAATTTTATGGGATACTAAAAAGATCTCTGGTAGCTTATGAAGACCTAATATATCCCAAGCCAGTGATTATCAACTGTTTGTACATAACTAATAATACCACATGACAGAGTGATTCTACAGGTTGCAATATTAATTCAAAAGTTGCGTTCAAATAGGATGATTTATAAGTAGAAAATTTTACAGAAAAAAATGTAAAGATTTATTTTTAGTCTTTAATTTTATCTGTTCCATTTAATAATGTGTATTGTTTTGTAGTTTACGTACACTGTAGTAATATATTCGTTGACAGATCATTATTTCAACATTTGAGTCCACCAGTGCATAGGCCCACTTCCCCACGTTAACATTAATCCTACACCGTTGGGGGAAATCCCTCTCCCTGGTTAAGAACACGGGTTCTAATGTATTATTCTTATGATTGTGTTTGTGGAGACTTTATAAATACAAGTATAACCATTTAACGGTCCTAGAAAAACAACTTCACATTTTCCGCCTGGAACAAGAACATACACATTACTTTTGTAACAGCAGTGATATTTTACCTCCTGATATTTTTTTTTATAATTGTTTTATTAACAAAAACTAGGTTCACACAAAGCTATTCGACAAAGTGTAACATCATTCCTTCTAATTATATAATATTTCCTTGGTCATTCTGCTGGAATCTAAAATATGTAGTCTTCCGGTTTCAAAATATCGGAATTAGAATTAAATAAGACAAAGGAAATTTTGACCTCAATTTTAATTATTAGATGGAAACCTTTGAAAGATTCATAAAAAGGGTGCATTAATTAAGAAACTGTAATAATTCCACAATATGTAAGGGTGATAATGGGGAAAGTGAAGCCAGCTAGGGATAGGAACTGAATAGGAAAAACTCTTGGAATCGATACTCGAGCCTTTGGCAAAATGAATACATGAATTGGTATGGTAAATGGTATTTTAAATTGGTATTGGTAAATGAATTGGTGTGGTAAAATTAAGTTCCCACTTAGAATAGCTGCGTTCGAAATGCAAATGTACAAATGAGGATATTTACTCCGTTACATTCCAAAACAGAAGTTTGATATTCTGCAAACTGATATCTCTCTCTCCTGATTCACCTTTTTTAGCCTATATTTAACCTTAAAAAAAATATGAATAATTTATGTGGGGATGTGGTTGACCTTTCGGTATCGATCAGATATTCGTGTCTATCTTCAAAAATCTTCTGCCGACAATTTGAAAATATTTATTCGAAAAAAATCAAATATAATATTTGTTGAAAAACTGAGGCCAAAGACAAATGTTTGGACTGAGTTGTTTGAATATAAAATTATTCGAAAAAACAATTTTTTTAAAATCAGAAGAACATAAAAGGCACTATCTGGCAATAATTTAAATTTGACTTGTCAATATTCTAAAAGGTTAAAATATAGTTAACATTTGCATACTACCCATTATAGCAGTTTGTTAAAATGGTAAATCAAGGTTATCTATTAAAGGAATATTTATTTATTAAAGATGAACCAGACAAAGAGATAGTATATTAGAACTATATGAATTTCGAAAATAAATAAAATGTCGGACCATAACCGTTGATATTGATAGTTGCCTTTAGGTTGCTGAAGACCAAAATCATACTTATGTGTGCAGTGCAGCTAATATGGAAGTGCATTTGATTATTGTGTGAGCGAGAAATTGTTTTTACTAACAATTGAAACCAAAATCTTGAAACATGATCGATTGAAGTGGTGTGGATGACCATGGAGTAGACACTAACGTTTATTCAGCCGTATAAAGTCGTGTGTGGCGGGGTGGAGGGTAAGATCGCTTTCCCCATAAATGGTTCCCCTTTCACTGAGGTTTACCACGATTCATATATTTAATATAACCCTAAATTTAAAGTTAGGGTTTTAAAACACATTTAAGAGTTAGAATATATTTATCTTTTATTGACATTATCTTTACTAAATTGCCTTAGTCTCAAATATCTAAGTAAGTATAAAGAATCTTTTGTTTTGGAAATTCGCCACAGAATTCATGAAAGCAGAAGAGCGATTTATATCGGCCATACTCAATCTTAAACGTTTATATAAATTTACATGTGATTTATTTTTGTACTCTGCTCCAGTCATCTTTTGTTTAAAAAAATAGCATTTCTCCATTGCGACGCTGAAATGGAGCCTTATTCTTTACAAAACTCTAGAAGATTTAGGAGAATTACGCCTCCTGATTCCAAGTGGCCTTAGTTATTTCCTCTTTTTAGTTATTTCTTCACTTATCACTTATCATATCTTAACCGTTTCTTTGATATATCTCGCAGAAATAAATTGGTGCAAGTTAAATAGAAGATGAGGACGAAATTGTGCCAGTGGGTCGGTTCATCTCATTTTTTACAATTGTTGTAAATAAATTACATTTAATCTTAAATATGCATAATGAGATAGGATTTTAGGAATTTTTTATATAAACAATAAATGATAAACAATAAAAATAAATGACTCTACATGGTATAAATTAAACAAATCTGAAGCTGCTACATGAAATAAATGGTAGTTATCTGCGAATCTTGTGTTTTTCTAACTTTCTTCTTTTTGTTCTTATAATCGTGCTGGTTCACTTTTAAATGGCTGCGCTGCGTATTGGTGCTGACCTTGCTCAGGCAAATAGTGTGTGTATCAGTTTCGGTTCTCTAGCCAGAACATGTCGTTTACAGCATCTTCTTGTAGAGTTGCCGTTATGCTATCTCTGATGCCGGTGCTTCGGTCATTCAAAAATGTGTTAACCTTCTCGGTGCCGGATCTAATCGTTCCACTTTTCATTTTGAATGAAAGGAAGGCCCTTGTTCTCAACTCTTTTCAGCTATATCATTTTGATCTTTGGTGAAATATTTAGCAGAATTGCTTGGTAAAGCCGCTCTTCACTGATATTTAGTTTGCGAAATCAATGAAGTTTTTCTGGTTCAAGTTTGGCAAATTGAACTTCTCGCGTTGAAGTGGATTAGTAAAGCGTACTTCGAGATCCTGAGGCATAGGATGCTTGCGCTTGGAGTATAACTCAAGATCGTGTTCTCCAGTCTGATAGACTCCGTTCTACGTCTACCTATCGCAACTGCGGTAAATCTCTCCTCCATTTCTCTTCAAACATGAGCTTTTTTGTCTCGGCTGCATCACTCTTCCAGATCTGGTCTGGCAAGTCACAATCTGGGTGATGTCGTCCGCATACTGTATGCTCTAGGGAGCAGCAGCTTTGTAATATCTTTGTTGTAGAGTGCAAATAGGGTTGGACTGAAACGAGCTTTTGGGGACTGGATGGCCGATGAAATAAGGGTTCCGGTGTGGTTCCCAAATGCTATTACCATTCTCTTGTTGGTCAGGTAACTATGAAGAATTTTTCCGTTATTTTCTATTTCAAACTACTTAACAATGTAATGTTGAAGCCTTTTTTCATGCCCCGGCAGACCTCTTTCACCATACACCCAGATGCAAGCCTATTCAGCACATATTGCTATGTTAGGGCGATTGCGGTTTCTGTGTTCCTTTTTCTGTGAAAGCAAGGTTATCCGGCGTTTTTCAGAGAGAGTCCTCAGATTGGAGACCAGGTTGTTATTGAGAATCTTTTCAAATACTTTCCCAATTGTCTCGAGGAGCGGGATCGACTGGAATTCATACAGGAACTTTTGGCTGTCTTTGTCTGGAAATAAAAATTGCTTTGTATGTCTTCAAGCACTCTAGGAAGTATCCTGTTGATAATGCTGCAATGAAATGATTCAACACTTTGGTATGTGTTCTCACAGTGGCCTCTTTCAAGCACCTTAGTTTTATTTGGATTACCCCTGGAGCTTTATGCTTGAATCCCGAGACATCAGTGCCCAGTTATTCCTGAGTGATCGTCATGCCTTTCGGGGCCCACTCCCACAACCTGTTAAGGTTTGCGCTTCTGTCCGGAATGAATATCCTCTAGAGCCTAAAATATGTGCTACAGAACTCTACCCACGAAGCCTAGGTCGAATTATTCCTCCTCTTCTTCGGAGATACGAAAAACGACGCTCCAGAGTTCTCTGAAAAGCTCGTTTTATTCCATGTGTAGTTATGGAGCATCCGTCAAACTGCCCTATAAATGAGTCAGCCTTCATTGCTGGTCTCTTTCAACTTGTTAATGACCTCATAGAAGCTTCTGAGATTGTTTTCAATATTCAGATTACGGATTGTACGGTCCAATTTGTCTTTGATGTCCTGTGACAACAAAACATTCACCTCACCTCTGAGCTGCTGTGCCGGCAAAGATTCGATGAAATGAAATGGAATGGAAAGAAGATAGAAAAATAAATAGATCGCCATAGCTCCAAGCCTTGGTACTCCAAACAAGCGACAGAGTATGAGAGGAGGGGCGGGGGACCAGGTTCTCTCAATTTGTCTTCCAAAGCTCCTTCCCTTTGGAACCTTGTTTTTGTGTATGTAGGTAATATGAATAGGCATCCACGGGCAACCACTCTTGCCTCCTTTAAGCCGTCTTCCCACGGTTTCCTCTATGTTTGGTGGTGCAGAGGGAGAAGAAACAACGGGGGCTGTAGAAGGATAGAAGGAGAAGTAAATGGGTGAAATGAGAAATCAGTAAAAAGAGAATTTGTTCTAAAATTACCTTCTTCCTGCATATATAGGAATAGAAGACAAAGAATGGAATATTCATTATTTGGTCATACTGATTAACATGAAATCCGAACCACTCTCACATGTTTTTCTATGCCATATGTCTTTCATCCTTCCATTTTTACTGTTAGATTCATGTCTATTATGTTACCAATTACCAATTAATAAAGGTCTGTGTGTTTAGGGGACAAAGCATGTGTGGATAGACATAACAATATAAAAGTAATGAAAACAGAAGGCAGTGTTAGAGATTTACAAAGCGATACAAGGCGCCTATTGATCAGGCTTATTGCTTTCATTGTCTATTTTTTTTTAGTATCTTTCGTTGTTGTTGTTGTTTTTGAACGGCGTTCAAGCCTTTTCCGTTAAAAACTTTAATGTGCTTTGTATATGTCGTGAGCATTTGCTGTTGTTTTCTGATTTATTAACTTTATACCTTTAATACTTAGTATTTTTATATTTAATTTATTTTAAGGTGTGTGCTGATTTTTAGTGTCTGTTGTGATTTTCTTTCTTCTATCTTCTTGTCATATTCAGTTATCTTGAGTCACAATTGGTATGTTCTTAGCCGAATTCGGTTAAAATTTTCTTATTTCGTAGGTTTCGTTATTTGGTATGGGTTTTCTTTTCCGGTGGTGAACACTTTTATCATGCGGAGTACGGCATCTTGTTACTTTTAGTCAGGAGATTAGCGGAGCTTGAAAATCGTGCAGGGCTCCTGGCTCTATTGTTCAGGTTAATCATTTGAATAATTACCTCATTCCTATCCTGATTAACCAGTTCCTAAATATTACTAGTCCTTTCTTCCTATGCAGCTCTTCTTGGTGTCTTCCTTCTCATCTGTGTGTACCTGTAATTAGGTACATGCATTTGTTCTGCACGACCCGTAGTCTCCTTTTGTGTGTCCTCAAGGCACAATAGAGGGCGGAAGCTGGGTAAAGCAGCGTAGTTCTTACAAATACATTATATATTTTCTTGTTATTGGTCTCTCTTGGAGTGCAGGGGAGGCCTGCACTCCGATAGCACAACCTCATCAGTTTCCTGTTGAGCTGTGGCTCGTGGAATATGTCATCTCACGTCACCTTTCTCAGCATCTCCAGTGAATGTCGCACCATGTGCCCTGACGAGCTAGAAACGTTTTAGTTTATTTATCGCATATGATTCGACGGTTGTGTATACAAACAATGTAGTACAATCATTAAAACCATAAAGACATAACATGTACACATCACGCAAGACATACAGATCCATTAAACACTTCACATTCTTTATTTACTCAAAATAACTCATTACGCTGTATAATAAACACTCGGACAGAGACTCACGACAACACGACCTTAAGAGATTGCAGAGACGGCTGCGGTCACTTTAAACCCATCAAGCACACTGACTGAGCCAACAAGTTTGTGTCCAATTATATCTGCCTAAACCATGACTCCTTCTCCCTCAGTTTACGTCGCAAGCGATGGTAATGCTCTTCAAAATAGACAGGGCTATTTGACCAACGATCCGGTCAGCGTCATTTATTCAGGGTCCATTGAAACCACAAAGTCTTGTGGTTGGGTATAAAATAAGGCAATTTCAAGCGAACTCACATGAAAGCCATGTTCACAAGGATAGGGTTGCTTGTGATCTTCGGCTTATTGGGACTACCAGCAGCGGGGAAAATGACTTTACTTATTTGTCAGAGTTGTCCACCTAACTGGCAGCCAATATGCCTCAAATCCCGAACTGTCACATGCTTGGAAATACCATACATGGATCGTTTCTTCCTTAGCGAAGAAACATTCAGAAGTCGGCTAATCCTGTCTACATGGCAAAATAACTTCTTTGCATAACCATGTACATAGGTATTCTATGACCCGATTTTACAGACCTGTGTTATAAATTCCTTTGGTTGGACTTTTTGTTTACTAAGGTGTTCCGTTGACTTCCGTCTTCTGATCATTTTATCTCGAGACGTGAATTGTTTGTTTATTCGTTTCCTCTTGTTGACTTAGGTATCTTGACCTTTCATCCCTTTTTTTACGTTCACCCCTTTTGTATTTCCCGCGCGTTAGGATTTAATGAGACCACCGCGCGTCCATTTTGTAGAGTTTCTTGCTGGGCCTATTGAATCCTCCAACTTGGTGTCAGCAGCTTATCTATTACATAACACACTCCCTACAGCTTCAGCAGTTTTCATGATGATGAAAGACTTTTCTTCATCGTTGAAGCCTCTGCAACCTCCCATTTTTCTTAAGAGCATAGATATTATTAGCGTGGTTCACAAAAATAACTACGAAACTAAAATAAAATTTGAAGGACGTAACACACCATAATGAAAACAACATTAGTGTTGTTATATTGTATAGACCATCCGGGAAAGGTTTCATAAAATTTGATTGACAGAGAACCAAGAAATCCTAACTTTCCCTACCAAGCTATTAGCTTGGCTCATGGTATATAAACCTCACATTAAAATAATTTGGGCAACATCTGATAAATACTTATTGTTCCACGTACACTAAAACATTAAATAAGGACGAGCTAAAACACAACAAAAATGCTTTGCAGGTTTTACCCTGCCAACCGCAAACTAAAATTTCACTAATTCAAAATACTAGCTCTTCCAATCATTACATACGTACCAATTCCATTAACAGCCACAAGTCAGACATAAAAGATAAAAGCCCAGTGCATTCAGAATTCTGCTTTGAATGCATGTAGCTCTCCTGTTATACACTCATGTCCACATTATATGAAAACAACAAACGCAAACTACTCAACAAATACACCCATACCCGCCTAACACGAGGGCTGGCGAAACTTGCTAGAGACCCCATATACGACAAAATACAGGCCAGACAACAAGCTGCGAGGGTTTTTAGATACCCAGCAGCCCTAAACTACCCACAACCAAGACCTATTTATGCATGAGTTAGCTAGATCATGAAAATCGCGCTCCTTTACTAGCGCTTCTTCCTTTCCAACTGCCCTTCCCTGCCGTCTCAATCTAATCCATCAGCACTAGAAAAATCATACTCTAAAACACGTCGCATCGTTGTCTAGCTAGGATATTTTAACTCTTCATATCCCCTCTTAATCTTTTTTGGTACATCTCTTCTCTCACTTCTCAATCTCCGTGGCTCCCACTGTCATTCCTCCACTTTTCTTTCTAAACACATCATGTTCATTTTCATTTCTTGCCTTTTTCTCTTTCTGTATTCCAATATTAAATAGGAATTTCTGATCAGGCGTTTTTGTTGGCCTTGCGAGTGTTCCGTTTGGAGGTGTCTCTCTCACTTACAAATCTTCCACAGTGAATACCAGGAAAAGTAGTGTTGTGCGTCATACATTCTTAATATAAATTCTGATTTTATCCTGCATAAGCATCTTCTCAACCTCACGTTGATCTTTTTCACCACTTTTACCATTGAAAGCCCATTTGCATGTGCCTTCCTTTATTACTTTATTTCTTTCTTCTTGGTAAGGGAAAGTCGTCTATGACATAAAATTGTGATTAAGCTCAGCGACCACTCCCCTTAGATGTAGTCCTCTCTAGTCTTGGCTTGCTTATTTGCGTTTCTTCTTGTTGCCTTTAGTGGCTCTCTTTCGGATGTGTTCTGTCCCAGGGTTTTAGCCACACTCAAATTTAGTATTTCTAAAGAGAGAGGCTTCTCAGGAAAACACATCTTCATACCCTCTTCCCAAGCATGCCATTTAGCATCCTTTTGAAGGATCCAGGTGAGCGTATAAAACACACAACAATCCTCCATATATGCGTCATTTGGCACGGTTTCCTGCGTTTTAGCCTCCCCCATTTGGTTGACGTTGGCTTTAGCAACTCCAGACTCGGTGGCACTTGTAATTTCTTCTTGGAGATCTTTTTCTTCCTTTCCTTTTCTTCCTGTCATGGTTCTGTATGGCTCTACGCAGTTGGTGCATTACTTCTCAACAGTCCTTTGCTCTACATTATAGCATTTTTTGCGCAGTGGTGATCGAGGTATATTGTTTTAATGTGTGATAAAAATTAAGCTAGTAAAACAACTCTAAGGATAATTGCTTCTTCGGGGTGGCTACCTCGTTCACTGAAAACAGGAGAAATCACGTGTTTTGGTGTTACGAGCATTTCTCTTTACTCTGACAAAGCTTCAAAGAGCAAAACTTGGGTAAAAAAGAAACTTGTAGCACTTGTGGTCTCTCTTGTCCTCCCTACCCATTTGTTGTCAAGACACTAATCAATATTTATATTTATATAAAAGTCAGAGATCGCCGAAAACGGTGAATTTCTTTCCATTGTTCACTTTTCTTTGTTCACTAGAGTTCCTCAAGGTTAGACCTATCCATGCGTTTCGAAAGGACACAAAGATGAGTTTTCTCGTTAGACATCAAAAATGTAACATTATTATGCGATGTCAGTGGGAAATTTCTATGTTTACATAATATGAAATTGGTGTTGTTATTCGAAAATTAGTTGCATAATGCTACAAATAAAAAATAAAAAAGTAAAAATAGCGATTATTTTTACTTTTATTATTCTTACAATAAATTTGTCCCATAAAGATCAGCAAAGGCAAGGAAGTGTTCCTATGCGTACTTAATAACAAAATCCCAGTTCTTATTGCTCGCAATTTTTCTTTACCACCTCTTTTTCTTCACACATTTTCTGCGCTATTACTATTTTTCGCTTCTTATCCATAAATAAATGCTAAACATTATATATACAGGGTGCGTACGGTATTTGAGTATATATGTTATTTTAACTATATTAGTATATTAGAAATAGCATGATTTTAAAAAATTCGATGGATCCTTCGTCTACAAAGTCTGCAAGGAGTTAGAGGCCAAAAATAGTTAAGCCATGGATCGACAATTTACGCAATTGAAGACTTCATGTGTTTTAACAAGACTCAGCACCATCACACAAGGCTCAAGCAACGTTGTAATGGATCGCTTAAAACCTTCGTGATCACATAACCCCTAAGATTTAGCCTCCTAGCTCAACAGATTTCAATCCATTTGCCTACTATGTATGTAGCGTAGTTGAGAAAGCGCTTAATGAGCATTCTCATAACACTAAAAAATCCCTAAAAACCTCCATAGACAAAGTAATGTCTAATATGAACCAGAACCATTTGGTCCTAGCACGTAGGCGATTCAGACATCGCATAGAAGCCGTTATCGAGGCTGAAGGAGACTGTATTGAATAAAATTACGAAACAATGTTTATTCTTATCCTCACAACATTTTTGGCCTAAAAGACATTATTATCTGTTTCTAAGAGTCATATTTGGTGAGTGCCCTGACTCATACAAAAGGTCTGTCTTTAATGCTTATGTCAAAATAGCGTTCACACATTGAACAACGTGGGAGGATGTACATTCAGAACTAGATAGAATCCGCCAATTGCTGACTAACAATGGTTACCAGACCACCTGATAGAGGCATCTATTAATAAGAAAATTCATGAATCATGTCAAGAAATGACGTCGACTACAACAATAAAAGATGAAAACTTAATCGTCTAGCACCGGCTCAACTACGGATCAGCCCAGAAGGAAGAATGTGAAATCTTACGAGAAATCATAAATCTAGGTACTACCCCAAAGCTGCCCTAACAAAAGATCCATCTTAGGATTTATAGTAAACTAAATTTGGTATCATCTATGGTTATAAAGAACAGCACTGCCCCCGGAGTGTCTAAAGAAATGTGCTCTGATATTGTTTATAAATTTCGTGTCCAGAAGAGATGTGCAAATCTCGCATTAAGGACTATATCGGAAACACCACTACATACTAAGGAGGCGTCTAATGGCCCACAAAAAACATGGAGCAATACATCAGCACCTCGTGGATGCCCATAACAGAATACCTACCATACAAGAATTAATGGGAAACACAGAGATCATTCATAAAGAAATGAATTACGGCCGCATTCTAATAACCAAGGTTGTAAGCATCACCCTTCAGAAATACACCCTGAAGATCCAGCAATAAGTTGGTAATATACTTCCGTCGTGCAAAGCAAGACGAACACAAAGAAATAGCTCAATTCTTCCTCCTCGGAAAAGAAATGACCCTCGCCTTTCTACGAAACCGAGCCCCTTGAAAGAAATTCAAGTATCAGCGCTTCTACGTTCTCTCAGACCTTGAAGCAAAGAGAGAAGTATTTCAAATAGTCAGATACTGAGATAGTCTTGCTTTCTATGTTTCTTTTTCTGTATGCACATATAAATATGCGTATGCGTGTCTTTGTATATCTGTATTTATATATTTTAGTTCAATGTATATTTTCATATTGTATGTACTTGTATATTTTCTAGTAAATATTCTCTATATGTATTTGTGGATATATGTTTATGCTATTTTCATTTAAGATACATTTTCATGATGTACCTAGGTTAGGCTTATTTCTACATTTTTTCTTAAGCCATAATAAGCTAATTTCAATTTTATAGGCTTATCAGCGCCTAACCCTTACCTGGCTAATCCTGTTCGTCGGCTGGACGCAGTATAAGCTTGCACCCAACAGTAAATTGTCGGTAGTCGCTCGAAAGTGGTGCAGAGAATCGAAATAGCTGTCGTGACGTTTAAAATAAATAGAGTTTGCATATCATTCACCAAAAATTAACAACAGAAAACAAGAAAAAACTGAGGAAATATGAAGATTCTTGCAAAAGAATGATTAATGCTACGGAAGAAATAAACTACAACCAAAACTGCATAAGAGAAAAACTTTGCCCCCCAAAGTATGTATATATATATATATATATATATATATATTCATTTAGGAAGGCTCTGTTTGCGTGACGCACTTCTCTCTCCCAGTGATTTCCATGCCTTACTTTGACCCCTCCATGACCCCATCGTTACACCATCTCTTTATCATCCATCAGATCAAAGGACATTTTTCCTTCTGCCCACCCTCTGTTTTTCCTCTTTCTCGTGTCCTTCTTTCTTTTAATTCTATGCAATGTTTTGTCTAGAACTTCTATCTTCTACTATATCATTTGTATTAATTTTCATTTTTATGGTTTTTATATTCATTATTTTTTCTTTTATTCGATTATTGTATCTAATTTTGCCTTTCATTCAGCTTTCTACGTACTCTTTTTTTCCTCTCCTAGTTTTATCTTCCATTCAATTTTTATTCTTTTCTCTATTTATTTCACCCTATTCTCTCTCTCTCTCTTTTTCTCCAACTGAAAGAGGTTGGTGATTCTAATTGAAAAGATGTTTTGGCGTTGAAATAATGAGGGTCTGAATGATTTATGCTTCAATTTTGGGTCCTTAGTTCTTTCATTCACTCCCATGTTTCCATCATTATTTAGTCATCAATTATAACCTTCTTATTCCTTGTAGTTGCATGAATTTTGTCTTTTATTCCATTATTGTATCTAATTTTGCCTTTCATCCAGCTTTCTACGTATTCTTCTTTTCCTCCAAAGGATCATTCTTATATTATGATTTATTGGGATTTGAAGGCAATTCCATAACAGCCTAATCCACGATAAAGATTTCTCGTGCGTTTTCCTAGGCGGGAAACATCTTAGTATTGTTCATCAATATTAGGAACAATACTAGGCAAATCGGTTCACATCGTAGCCCTTGTTATTCATGTCTGTAATCCTTCCTAACATTGAGCTCGTCCTTAATTTCACTTTCTCCGTCTCACTTCTGACCTTTCACTTTTAAATGAAAGTCCAAAACCCAATTTCAATTTAATTATAGCAAATTATGGACGAAACTCCTTGTTTCCTGAAACTTTAAATCTCATTTTCAAGGACACCCATAGGAAAAGGTTTATTATTGGTAGCATGAATTATGTACATTAATTTTGTTTCTCTGACCTGAACATTTAGATCCTCTTTCCGTGGAAATCCTACTCTAGAGAGGAAATTATCTGTTGTGGCTTTGGGAGTTGGAGACTGGAAATTAGGTCTATTATTTTATCTCCTTCGGAAGATGAGACTAATTTATCCCCTTGGGTTTCGCTAATGGTAAGGCGGATAAGCAATACAGTGTATCACCACTTCGATTCCAGCACAGAGGGATTAGGGCTCATGGAAAAGGGCGTAATTCCATGCGGGATCGAACCATCATCGAGTCACAGATTCGATCCCACCGAGGACGGACACAAAAGTTTCAGCGGCATCACATGCTGGTCTCCCAATGACGAATACGCTGAAGCTTATCCCCACGGGGGTAGGTAGCTCCACTTGTAGAGTACTTGTGTCCCCTATGGAGTACCCATAGTAACATAGAGCTGAAGCAGAACCACGAAGGGTTTTATGATCGCTACTTGGTCTCAAACACAATACTACCTAACACCTCACACACCACTCACTCAACGAGGACCGACCTCTGGTGCATTTGGCCTTGCCAGCGATTGACATGCTGATCTTTATGTGCATTTCACTTTCTGGTTAGGGTATATAGTCCACAATGCTAGGGACATATTGCCCTATTTAAAAAAGGTTGAAAAAAATTGAAACCACTTGGTAAATGTGCTTTAAGGTGCGATGTTTGGAAGACTGGGGAAACTAAATGCATCGTGAGAGGATTACGGCCTTTGTATGTAGATGTAAGTATTTAATGTGTGCATATGTAAGAATGGAGGAGATGAAAGCTAGGTTGCATCGAATATGGTATGTTGTTCCTCTCCAAGGGTGAATCAGAGTAAGTCTCTTCTTTAGATGGTGAGACCCAATTCAAAATCATAAGAGTCCGTCAGAAACCATTACGCTGCAAACGACCTTTTTACTCACCACAGCTCAATGACTGCATTTTTAAGGTGTAGAAGCATTATGTGACTCGGTATCAAAGACTATTTAGTTGCTAAATTAGATCATATGACATAAGCCATCTTTCTCGTCTTCCTTGACCTGACACACTCTTCACTTACCGCCTTCAAGGGGCCCCACAGATTACTTTTCGACATTTTATCTTTCCCACTTTTGAAGCCTCTTACCTATTTTGAGGAAGTAATAATTCTCATGGAAATAAATCGAAAGGGCCTAAATATAAGTAGATAAACGTGGATTTTCCTTTACTATAAAATACCATCACAACGAAATGTCTACCCTTAATTTTCATTCCCAAGAAACGATGAAATCTTTACATTAATCTTAATTATACTTTACAGCCATTATTTCTTTCTTAAATCGCTCTATGTTGATTCGATCTTTAGATCTAAGATATTGTAAATAATTTTCCTACTGTTATTTTTATGGAATACCTGCAGCCTTCATCATGCAATCGGTAAAACTAGGTAGTGAAGTAAACAAGTTTAGTGTACGATACCAAATTTGTTGTTACTATGTTCAAATTGTGCACAAATGAACATATCTGAACTGAATCGCTTTTTTGATGGAAATGTTATTTTATAGACATTTTATAGTTTAGATCTATTGCTTCAAATTATTTGAGCAAATCTACAAACAAGTTCTATATTAGCATAAAGGTAGTAAAATAAAGCTTATATTATACTTAAACTCTGGTCTTCAAACCTTCTCATTACTTTTGCTATTCGGCCAGCTTGCCGGGCAACAAGTTCAGGAGCAGACTTTGAGCGATGTTGAATCATATTTACGTTGATAGTTTTGTGAGTGAGTCACACCTTGTTATTTGGATCTTCCTAAACTTCTTGATCGAATTTAGATCTAGAAAGGATTCAACAAAAATTCTGGCAAAGATGCTCTCGTCCGACTTTATTTTTTAATTTAAATACAAAATGCTCTTGGAGGACATTAATACATATAAGCTGATGTAAAGAATGAACGTATCTTAGATTAAAAGTGTCCCATCAGTGAGGTACACTTTTGACTCATATAGTATATTTCCATGCAAGTGACAGGTTAAAAAAATGGTTTTAACTAGAAAACTTTTGTACCCTTCTTCAACCTTCCAATCTATCTATTCTCCGCACAATGTAAGTTTGTCCTCAATGTCTTTCTTGTGCCTCCTTAGCTTGGGGTTATGCTAATCTTCAGCAGTGAATGTATTGAGAGACAGGGTAAGTTTTTTAATACTAAAAAACAAAAATAAAACAACAAAGAATTTACCGTTCGAGAGTTTTGAAAGAACTTTGGTAAAGTAGGTTTTTGAAGGAATCGAAAGTTTGTTGAAGGTTCCGAGTCCAATTACCGCAAGAGAAGACTACCTAGGAACGAAAGGTACCAAGAAGGTCCTCCAATGTGTTTGAATCAACTTATTCTGGATTGAAACGGGAGACTTCCATTGAGGTATACAACGTTTCATGGAGCTTAATCAAGTTCTGTAAATATTTTCACACTCATGTTTCCAATCGCTCCAAATAGTCCCCTCTTTATAGTATTCAAGCTAAGTATATTTCATGCACATTCAGTTCCCTTAACTTCGCCCATTTCTTAACAAAGTTTCGTCCTAACCTTTCTAGTAAGGCTGCCCTCGTTAGTTTCTGCTTGATAGATTTAAATAAATATTAATAATAATCGAGCATAAAAAATATTAAAGATAGACTTTTGCTTATACATTTAAATAATTTCTGTGACTTCTCATTAATGGACTTGAGGCATTTATTAATATTTAAAGAGTCCGTATAAATAAGATTGGACTGACCCTCGGAGACCCATAAACGACGCCAAGGCAAAGTATAATGTCACAGTGCTTTGCAGATAAATAATGATAAATATTTTAATCATAATTAATAATAATTATTATTATTATTTTATTACTATTATTTTCTTGTGATTATTAATATTTTATTATTATCTTGTTAATCTTCTTATTTAATTATATTATTCTATTATTACTTAATTATTATTGTTTCAATATTTTGTTAATATTTCACTATTCTTTTATTATTATTAGAATTTTAATACAAAAGGGGTTAGAAACGGTAAAAAATAAGTTGGAGCATATTTTCCATTTTTTTAATCAGAAAGGAAATTAAGCACATTAATTAACAAGGGATTTCCCCTCATTTGGAAAATAATGAGAAGACCAACAAATAGAGAACAAAAGGTGAACTAATTAAAATAATTAAAAGGATCGAAAGGAGAAGATTACATAAAATAAACCTCTTCGAGAGTTTAAATGTCATAGCCAGATCTTACGATATACACCACCAACAACAAGTTCATACAAAGCACAGCCACTAAACTTTCTTCTCAACGGTGTTAGACGCACATCTTGGGGGAAATAAAATTGATTTTAATTTTTCTTCCTCTCAAAATGTGAAGGACAATTTGATCTTCAAATCTACCTAAACATAAATCTGCCCATAAAACTCATTGCTTAATTAAAATTAGAAGCCTTTCGCCTACAAGATTTTATGAAAAGGGATTAGCTTTCATTCTGGTGGATATTTCCTCTCATTCACATACACACACTCTGACTTATATATATATATATATATATATATATATATATATATATATATATATATATATATATATATATGCAAAGGATAAGGATAACCGACAAAAAATTAAAAAAACACGAGTTTCCGAGAGCTTTCATTTATTACATTTTCAAGAGGTTATAATAAGCGAAAGCGCTTAAGATTTCGCTTGTTTTCTTTCAATTCCTGTGGTTTAGCCTTAGTATTAACCGCTTTTACTTATTTAAATGAGTTCAAGTGTCATATATATATATATATATATATATATATATATATATACAGGTATTGTTGGGCAATATATTTTTTTTATCATAGCAAGTTTTGTTAAAAGCAACGGCTAATTTCATATTTGCGAATTTCTTTTCAAATCTCTCGATTTTTCGTAAATTCGCCTTCACTTCTGAATTCAGATCACGGATGAGTTACTCAAAATTCATTAAAACTCAGATGTTAAAGTTAAAGAGGAATAGAAGAAGAGACCTTTAGCAAACTCTATTTAACTGACGCGTTTCGATATACTTGTATCATCCTCAGACACAAAGTAAAGAAGGACTACAACATTGGTTTATATATAGCAAATGAATGTACACACTTACATAAAAAACAAACAAAGAGATCGTCAAGTGTTAACATACTATCAAACTTGTGACTAAATTAAGACAAGGTGGAAAATGGTAGGCTTAGCGGCGAAAGTCGAATGCGCGGTCACGTCAAAAGAGAGGGGACCTTCATTGGATGAGATTAATTATCCTTCGCAGTTACTCGTATGCTCCTAATTCTACCGCTCGGCAGTATTCTGTTCGAATTGAATTGAAGGTTTAGCTTAGGTTTTTTTTCTTTTATATGGATTGCTTCTAGGAAAAGTAGCTTTCGGCGATCTCGTGCGAACTCAATAAATTTGGTGTTTTGTTCGATTATTTTTCTGCTGAGAACGGTTCCATGGTTTTGACTTGTGTGTGCTTGGGGGCTCTGTTGATAATTCTTCTTGATAATTTTGTCTCTTTCATTCCACTATAAGAGTAAGGGATGAGCTGACATTCTCCTAGGTTGCATTTAGACTAATATATCAGATGGATCCTTTGTTTAGGTTCTGGTATGGGCCTCTGGTTGTTTTTCATGATGAGGCTAGCGGTTCATTTAGTTTAATAATATAGAGTAAACAATAGTTTTTTTCTCTATTTGTAGGCTTTAATGATCAGTTGATAATTTGCTTAATTACTCTTTCGTCTGTTCGGTACGGCGTGTTCATGCTGTTCTTGTAGAAGAGTTTTATGTTAATATTTCCGGTGCTATGCTGATTTGTGAAGTAAAGTTGATCCATTTTTCTTTTTGATGGCTACCTGTACATCGTGGTTCTTTAACCCATTGTAGACGAGTACTTGTTTTGCTCTCTCAATTTCATTGTGTGCATCTTTCCAAGTTTGGCAGTAATTGTAGGCAGGGTTGATATAAATATTAATTACACTTTTCTTGTATCGCTTTGGTCATTCACTTTAAACATTCTTGCAGAGGCCATGATTGATGATTTTAAAGTATACGTTCGTCGTAATCTTGCCATTGTGTTTATTAGTTAAAGTTTCGATAAATGGAAGTTGTTTTTTGGCTTTGTTCATCCGTATTATATTGACCAATGCCCTCTCGATAGCGGTGCAAAATCCTCTAATATATGTAGATAATGGATGTTGGGTAAGAATTTCCTTGGCAAACACGTCACATTGATGCTCGATTGTATTTATGTCAAGTAAACGACTTGGTTACACCATTCGTCTAAATTTCGAGAATGTTCCTCGAACCAATTCTGGAAAACTTTGGCCCCATGGCATGGTGCATTTTCCTGCCGGAATAGGCCATATTTGTTGGCTTTTTTTCAAGTCTATGTATGGATGTAATAGTCATCAATTATTGCAACGTAGCAGTCGCTGCCCAATGACGTGTTTAGGCGGACCATCGAGCCGAGCTCACGGGATATGAACACACCACACACTAGTATGGAACAACTACCAAAGGACAACAGCGGTCTATGGCTTCATGAGATCTGCACAACACATGAACCCTAGCCTAAAGCCGAAATGACTAGTACCCAAACTCATTGAACCACATCATATCTTTTCATTCCTCCATAGACCAATTAGCGAGGTCACGATTCAAAATTCTGCATTATGTCTGGTGTCATGCTGTCAATAAGGTCACTCTGGCTGGTCTTCATCTCCCATATTTTTATGGAAGGTAAAGAACTATGTTATGAGTTGATGTTTATGCGTCTAATATCTCCTGCATTGAATATGGACGCGATTTCAGCCAGTGTTTATTTTTAGTTACCATGAAAGAAATCTTGCTAGATGCCGTGTTTGGTTACTGCGCTGTCCACGGAGGGCAGTAAGTCATTTCATTATGTAGTCTCGGTGTAGACGTTACACCTTAGTTCGAGGGATGTTGAAGGCCAGTTTCAGAAATGTAATGTCCCATCCGTCTGGCTAGCACCCACTATTATGATCTGTTTTAACTGCGATACTTTACGTCGTCTTGTTATGAGTGGCCTAGCGGATGTTCGCTCTGATCTACGAGATGTCAGCTTCCAACTGATAGAGGTTTGGGAATCTCCCAATTACTATCACGTCACTATACTATGGAGCTGTCCTCAATTACTTTTGCATACTCATATACCATCACTGTTTGTACTTCAGTAGAGACAGATAGATAGATTGATTAATAGATGTATAGTTATATATATATATATATATATATATATATATATATATATATATATATATATATATATATATACAGTGGAACCCAGGCATTCGAACACAAGCCCTGTTCCAGGAGGCTGTTCGAATTGCGAATTGTACGAATGGTGAATCATTTTTGTCCCATAAGAAGTAATGTTAATTGGATTAATCCCACAGGATGCTTGCTTATTTAAACCTATATATGTAATAATATTTTAAGCATAAAATACATAAAAGCTATGATAAAACAATAAATATAAAGTACTGTACATACCTGAAATAAATGAAAATTTAACTGCACTTTACCTGTACTGAGGTGAGCTGATGGCATAAGTAGAAGCTGGAGAAGAGGAAGAGGAGGGATGTTGATGTTACTGTTTAGAAGGGGAGTCATCTTCCATAAAAGCATCATGTTACATCCCTTCTGGCGTTTCCTCTCTTTCTGTTGTTCTTTCATTTTTATGTCCTTTGGCATCAAAGAAATCTTGGGATTATTTCTTTAAAAACCTGTTCAATGTTGTCTGCATTTGACAAATTTTCAGAATTTTTCTAAAATGGTTAATAACATTGTGATTAAACCAGTTGATGCTCCTGTTTACCACTGCAGTGTTAGGATGTCATTTTTCCGCCACTCTCTCTGTTTTCTCTCATTGGTAACACAGTTTTTACATTTCTGCCGTGGAAATGCTTCCCCTATTTTCCTCCTCTTCTGAAGAAATTTCTTCAACCACTTCTTCTATCAGGTCACTGTGCAGTTCTTGGAGTTCTTTACTGGTCAGCTCATTTCTGTGGTCTTCGACCAACTCCTCCACATCATCACTGTCTACATCTAATCACATGGTTTACGCCAGGGACACAATATTATCCACCACTGCAAGCTCTGTGTCAAAGCTATCAAAGTCTCTGGCTGCCACACTATCTTGCCATACCATACTAAGTTGCCAGTTCAGAGATACGTGTTCTACTTTCAAAGTTCGCAATGAGTTCTTTTTTCAATTCAATTGTCGATCTCACTGCTTTCCTTTTAAGTTTGATTGAATCACTGGTCTTTTGGGGACTCATGGCTGCACTATTTTTTATAAAAATAACAAAATAGGAATAAAATATTGTAGCACAAAGTTACACGAAGTGTACTTAGCATACGGAGACTAGCACGAAACTGACATGAAGTGTACGCCGGCCACACTGTCCGAATCGCGAGGCAGCGTACGAATGACGGGGTTTAACTGTATTTATATATATATATATATATATATATATATATATATATATATATATATATATATATATATATGGCCAAATGTCACCAAAGTGGCACTTTTATAGTTTATGTTATGTGAACTAAAAGATATCTATTAATATTTTTTAATTTAATATGTTGTATGATCATTGTTTTTATTATCTCATTAAGATAACGAATAATTTAATAATTCACAGTGTGCTAAAGACTTATTTTATACAACATATTGACAAAAATCTTTAATTGCTCAAGAATATATCCATAGGGAACAGAATAATAAAATATATATCTTATGGAAAATGCTTGTTTTTATAGGAAAATGTCCAAGTTTTTTTCATAGAACAGCGGATTAAAAAAATAGAAGGGAAGAAATGTGCAGTCTACCTAAATAAGAATACGTCCAAAAATAAAAAACTATAAGTATAAAGGCAGCCAAACCAGAAAAGACAATTGAAAAAATATTAAAAGGCAAGCGTGCAGATTCTTTTTCTAAGTTATTTTAGCACATTTTGTGGCAAAGTACTTCACCAATTGGTCGCATTGTTCGAGCGTGATTTGATTGCATTCTTCTTTCAATCTAGGCCAGAAATCTTCGACACTCTTAAACTTCCAACCCATCATATCCTTGTCACCGATATTCTTCCATAGGTTTTATATAGAGTTTACATCTGTACAGGCGAGTTCATCTCGTCGAATTTTTCAGTATCCAAGAACTACTTCATCGTATTTGCTGTATGGTAAGGAGCATTGTGATATATAAAAACAGTCTCACAGACTTCCAATATTTGGAGAGAGGGACTCACATCTTGCTGATGTAGATTCTTCTTTATGTATACTGTGGCCTTTACTAAATGTTCGTACTTGAAAAGTGCCTTAAATCAAAGCTCCTTAAAAAGTGCCTTAAATAAAATCTCCCTTCATGCGTCCATATCCTGACACTGCTTCCCCCCAACGTAAATACAGGCGAACCTTTACTTTCTCCCCCTCCCATTTCCGACCTTTCCAAATACACCTTGAACCACGCTAATAGCTTGGTAGGGAAAGCTAGGATTCGTTGGTTCTCTGTAAATTAATTTTAATGAAACTTTTCCTTTGCTGGTTTGCACAATATGGCAATACTCATGTTATGTTTTCATTATGCTGTGTTACGCTCTTCAATTTTAACTTCAGATTCGTCCTTTTGGGGGTGAACCTCACTAATAGCTTTTGAATAAATGTAGCCCATCTAGATATCTTTTGAGAAAACGAAGAATAATTATACACTTTAAGCATACCATGCGTATTATAATACGCGTTTGATGAACATATTGAATTATTTGCCAACATGAGCGCCATTTCAACTGATGACTTGAAAAACCCTATCATCCATGCAATATGTCAATTTCTTAATAGTAGTAGGATAGATTGCCTCTGCTTTAGATTTGATGGTGGCCCATAATAGTTCTTTAGACGAGAATTGACGTCCATCAGCATAAACCTCTTGTTTAATGATGGACCACAAATTTTATATTGGGTTTAGATCGGCAAGAGTTGGCAGCCACACCAACTTGTCAGTTTGTTTGCCGTAAGAGCTTAGTAACGCTTAAGTGGCCCTTCAGAGTGGGATGAAGCGTTGTGACAACGGTATGTTATCTAGCCATAGATCCAAGACTTCTTTCGAGAGATTGCAGTAGGCGGCTTCGCTCAATTTTCCCCATCAGGCACCCTGACAGGGCCAAAAGGTCGGTGTCCAATTATACCTGCTCACGATATGACTCCTCCTTCATGCTGGAGACGTCGCAAACGTTGGTGAAGCTCATCAGAGAAATAGACTCAACTATTTGCCCAAACGTTAGATTCGTCAAGGATTGCCCTGGTCTCGTCAGTGACAAAAACATAACTCATGTCCAACGTCAGGTAATTACAGGCGAATTGAAGCCTGAAAGTCTTTGATGGAGAGTTAAAGGAGAATGTTTCAGGGGAGGCTGCACAGAGGCTATAATCACTAGGATACGGTTCCCAGTGGCCCTTGGTACATGGTAACGACCAGCCACGGTGAAAATGACTTTGATTGTTTCTCCGAGTTTCCCACGTAACTGGCTGCCAATATTTTTCAAATCTTTAGCTGTCAAAATCTTGAAGGTCCCACAATTGGATCGCTTCTTCCTTAGCAACGGGGCCTTCAAAATTCGTCTACAGTTTCTACATGACGAAGTAACTTCCCCGCAATTACATGAACAAAGGTGCCTTCAGCACTTTCCTTGATGATGAAAGACTTTTCTCATCGTTGAGGCCTATGCGATGTCCCATCATTCTTAAAGAGGTTAGATTAGCGTGGTTCACCCAAAAGACGACAAATCTGAAATATAAATTGAAGGATGTACGAGGGGCGGTCAATAAGTTTTGCAACTCGGATATAAGGAAACGAGATATGAGGAAAAGTGTTTTCTAATTTTTCAATAAAACTACCCTCAACTTCAATGCACTTGCGCCACTTGTCCCGGAGGCTTCGAATTCCCGAAAACCAGAAATCTCCCGACTGCTGTTCAATCCAGTCCTGGACGGCGAGCTGGACATCTTCATCGTCCCCAAACCGGCGCCCACGCAGTGCAGCCTTGAGCTGGTAGGATAAAAAGTAGTCGCTAGGGGCCAGATCTGGACTGTAGAGGGATGTTTGAGCTCCTCGAATCCGCACTCGCGCAGGGCAGCTTGTGCAACTCTGGCCTTGTGAACTTTGACGACTTTGAAGTCGATCATGGGGCGTGAGGTTCCGTGAGGTTTCTAGGGACCCAACGGGCAGAGACCTTGGTCATGGCCAAATTGTCGTGGATGATGTTAATAACACTTCCATGTGATATTCCAAGTTCTGGCTCGATTTCTTCGACCCTCACCCGTCGATTTTCGAGGATCATCATCTTCACACGGGCCACATTGTCCTCGTTGGTCACGTCTGACTGGCGTCCTGGACGGGATTCATCTTCAAGGGACTCACGACAATGGCGGAACTCCCTATTTTAGCGCGCAATGGTTGCATAAGAAGGGGCGGTGTCGGTGTACACTGCAACCATGCGTTCATGGATCTCTTTTGCATTCTTGCCTTCTTTGGTCAAAAATTTGATCACTGCGCTGTGCTCAACCTTCTCCATTGTTGAAAAATTTGTGACTGACGATTTGCGATCAGCTACTGCTTCTTAAATAGACAAGGCAGGAGCGTGCGGCTGCAGGTCCTGACTTGTCATAACTTGTCCTAACACGCCTACAAACAGCCATGCCCCTTCCTCTGTCTTACCTTACTGATTCGCAAAACTTATTGACCGCCCCTCGTAATACAACATAATGAAAACATAACATTAGTGTTACCATATTGTGCAGATCAGCCTGAAAAAGTTTCATAAAAATGATTCACAGAGAACCGAGAAATCACAACATTTTTATTTTCTAATCACCTCAACTTTCTTCACAAATCTATTTAAAATTCTTTTGTATAAGAAACATTTTGTTTTTGCTTTCTCGGTTTCAAGTAAATAATACTAAAATTCTTTCTTTCCTTTGAAACCTAACCTAAGTTCCTTTCGAAATCGTGACTGCTTCTGAGTAATATACGAGTCAAGGGTCTTGATTCTCCTTTGATAACTCCATTGATCTTACTCCCCAAGGAACAAATTGTAAACATTGTTTGCACTTCTCTTGCTTTATTGCGCTATAGAATTACAGGCAGCTTGGAACAACGTTTAAAGAGATGCGATATTAATCTTAGAAGCAAATATTCGTGCAAATGAAACTATTCTTAAGCTGAGCATGGCCTGTCTCATTGTCTCATGTTTCTACCATGCAACAGAGTTATTTTATGGAAGTGCATAGTATTTTTAAAAGAGCTTCATAATTTTAACTATTAATTAAATACAGTTTTAAAACGCTTTTAAAAACGCATTCCATATTTAGTTTCAAATTTAGAGAAATGAGAGATAAATTAATAGGTTGAAAAAAGATGGGGACGTTTGGGAAAAATACTGAAAAAGGAATTGACTTTCTAAATAGTGAATTCAATTAAAATGGTTACTCATAGAAAATATATAAAGTTTTAAGAGTTCACTGCTTAAGAACACATATTTCAAAAAAGGCTAAATTCAAACAAGTCAAAGGTCAATTATGAGTTTAGGATTTACCATGATGCATTTTGCCTTATGCTTACCTTATGTTGCGCATTTAAATTAAACACTTTTGTGGACAACTGTCGAGTTTATTTGATAAAGTTAATGGTTTAGATTAAATTACTGATGTTAGTGACTTGGAGAAACCCCTATTGGTATGACTCCTTAAGGATCATGATGGAGGAAGATACGTGGAGTGTCTTTAGTGTGAAAGGAAGACAAGTATTGCTTGTGGCCATTTTTTTTAAGAGCATTCTACAAGTATCAGACTTTATGCTTACTCGCCTCAATTCGCTCGTTCGGGCGATTTCGTGAACACAGCACATTTTAGTTTTGAAAGTGATCAAAAGAGAAGGTGAAAATGACTTCGTGTTTCACCTTGGATTTCTTTTAGGGAATATTAGTGGAGTCAGTGAATTTTAAATATAAATAGGTTGAAAAGAATTTTGTGGCCTAGCGAAGAAAAAAATTTCAGATCTTAAGAAAAGTTATGGTTTTCTGATAACCGTGTTTAGTTTTACTTCAAAAATTTTAGATTTTTGTATTTTCGAAACAATATGAATCTAAGTTGAATCTTTAATACCGTAAATTTTAGGGAAATTAATTCAAGATTTTTGAAATGTTAAAGTTCTTACTGTCGTCTTATTGTCTTCTCCTTTTTTCTCTATATGTTAAATTTCTCTGACTCTCTCTCTCTCTCTCTCTCTCAAGTCGTATTCTCCTGAAAATAAGATGTTCCTCTTACTTATTTCTCTCGCGCTCGATCACTTTTACCTGGGAGGCTTCAATAAACTTCTATAATTTGTCTTTAAGAATAATAGAACATTAAGCAAAATGACAACCTTATTTTACATTTCCAAAGCTGATGTTATTTATTTTTCCCTCTTTTCCTCCCCTTATAGCACTTTTCTAGTAATTGCAACCCTGTTTGTCAGCGCTTTTTCATCTTTTAAAGAGCCGAATAAATGTCAAACATATCGCCCCCTTCTCCCTTATAGTCTTGATTTTATCTCATCAATTTTTTCCTAGTGTAATGTCATGTATTCAAATGTAGTTCTTTTCCTATTTAGTTCAAGGCGAACTCTTCTACAAAAGGCTAATTAAGATCACCCAAGGTACCTCCAAATGGAACATTTTCCGATTCCAGGTGTTAACTTTTTTTTCTCTACTCTTTTTTTCTAACCATCCAAGCTCGATTTAACGAATGGGGGTCATTAACGCAATTCACCATTTTTAAATAATTGCTCAATTTTTTTCCATTTTCTTCCCTTAGGTCACTGAGTTCAAGGAAAATTTTCCTTATAAATCTCTTAACAAGAATTTTTCCATTCAATATATAATTAGGAAAATTCACTAGGTTCGTTTGCTCACAGAAGCAACTTTTTAAATAAGAGACCATTTGGGAAACACACAAATTAAGACAACTAAAGAACCTGGAATTAGGTTGCTTGAGGAGCTAAAAGAGCGGGCTCCATTGAAGAGCCAGTTAAGAGCAGCTGCCAACATTTTATTAAAGTATATGATCAATCAAAAATGGCATCTCTTAAGCTCTCTAGTAACTGTTCATTAAATTGCTTTTTGATCCTAAATAAATAATTATTTGAGATTGGGGGGAAGGGAATTGAATGGTGAAATCTCGATTGCTTAGAATTCACTTAGAAGGGATTCAAGAGTATCCCCTATTGGGGACACTAGAACAAAATTGTCTTGGGTTCGGAACAAGGGAAAGAATGGGTATGTTGTGATATGAAGGCTGGAAGGGAAATGGTATTAGTATTGTGATTTACTATGTGTAGCATGAAGTAACTGAAGATATTTACCCCGAGCGGGCGAATATTAGCGTATCCGCCAAATAGGCGACCAGCTCGTGAGGTCGCTTAAAGATTTGTGGCCGCGTTCGCTGAGATTGAACCCTTGCTTCGATTCAAGAAATTCAATGCTGGATCCGCTAGGCCAAAGAAGGAGATATCTGTCAGAAAGCTTTTAATAATACTTGCTAGGAGAGTGGTAAGTTTAGAGACTGTAAATAGAGAATTGGAGAAAGAAAAAGGTGGAGTAAAATACAGTAAATTTTGTTATTTAGGAGTAAATAAATTTTCAAATTGTATAAAAATTAAATAAAGATCATTATGCAATGAAGGCACCTAATTAGCTAGCCAAAGATTTCGCTTAAGACCCGAAAATTTATTCAATCTCAATTTTCAAATTTAGGATGAAACCTGAAAATTCGTTATCTTGGCTCTAATAATTTCTACCTGTAATGCGTATTTTCACACTGTAATAAGTATGGGTGTATTGGATGATACAAAATTTATTTATTTAAAACGGCAAAATCCAGAAGCATAAAATGTTTATATCAGAGAGAGGAATAATGGAATAAAGTAAAGCAAAATTAAGGGAAAGATCCTTCGTGCGACCTCCCTTAAAAGAAGACTAATTGGTTACAAGTGACAATTAGAGCACAACTTAGACCGCTCGACGACGGAGACATTGTTAGTCGTGACGTCTTAAACATTTTGTTTTTAATTTAAAGCGAAAACAATCGAGACCATTTCTTGGATAATTTTTGTAAGGAAAAAAATATAAATTGGTGAAGAATCAGAAAATTAATATGTGCGGAATATATACATACATACACCCACTGTCGGTCCTGGGTTGTATGA
This sequence comes from Ceratothoa steindachneri, assembly GCA_963969495.1. Lineage (NCBI taxonomy): Eukaryota > Metazoa > Arthropoda > Malacostraca > Isopoda > Cymothoidae > Ceratothoa > Ceratothoa steindachneri. Next base: position 186,175,344 of record OZ018325.1, read on the forward strand.
CACCCTGGGCAGACCGCTTCCCTGCTCCTTTCTACACAACGTACCCTCTCCCAATACACACAAAACTGTGCTCTGATTTAGATTCGTTTATTTGTAATATTCAGTTCAACGCACGGTCAACAATGCAATGAAATGCTCTGAACAAGAAGAGCCAATCAACTCACTATTTACAACACTAAAAAGAAAGAAAAAGAATCTAAATGTAAACAAAAGTATCAAAATGTAGACGAAGCATAAATGTTAAAATAACAAATTTGTCTATATACATTGGCAGTTGGCCACATTATCATAGGCCTGTCCTCTGCTGTCTGCAAAAGGGACTTTTAGCTCTTCAAGTCTCCTCAGAATCAGGGATCCCAAATGCTTTGCTCTTAACTCGTCTACTTCCAATAAAAACAATAAAATGTTCTTGTCCTCTGGCGAGACCACTTGAATCACTACTGACAAGTGCTCAGTGTGACTGATATCTCGAGTGCAATCGAGAATGATGGAAAATACGTTGCCTAATTGATGTCATTCACCATCACTGAAATTATCTTGCTGTTTATTAAATCTGTGAGTGAATTTTGTATGTAGTGACTAAGGTAACTGATGTGGCTTGAGATTCATTATTTTTTACTTGGGTAAGATGCTCTCTCATTATGGAGACAAACTCTGCCCTTAGTCCAACTTCTTTGAGAAAAGCCGCATTTGATGGTGAGAGCAACGTCTCTGTATGTCCCCTTAGTGCTATATTCCTAACTGCTAGAGACTTTACAATAGCAGGAAAACGTTTCAGCACCTCTCATATTTTAGCCTCTCAGCCTCCAGAAGTTCCATCTCCTGCTCGTCAATCGTTTGCTCTTCTTTTAATCCTCACTGCCATTTCGATCAAGGGAAGGTGAGCAAAGAACTTGTATGTTTCCAGTTGTTCAGTCCAGAGTTTGTTAAATTAGTCTCCCTCTAGGAAAATAATTTGCAACAAAGCAGAAAAGGTTGTTGATTTTCTGTGAGTATAACAACCAACCTCTTGGGAGATTTTCACTACTACTGTTTTCCTGAAATATTGGCAGTAGGAACTTCTTCAATCCCCTTCATTCCTTGGAAGAACGTTGTTAATTGGTACCTCATTTAGTCTTCTCTAAAACAGATGCATTCGAATTCTGTCAATCGGAACTGAAGGGAAGATACAAGGTCAGTGAGTAGCGGTTCATTCTCTGCACGATGATTAGTCAGGCATTCTGCTTTAGACATTGATACTAAAGATAAAAAAAGGCCTTAAGCAATAAGACTTAAGGTCTTTTTTTCACAGCATCTGTACAACATCACACATTCACATAATTCAACAAATCAACATGGACATTTCAGGCTTTGTACACTTGAGTACACATATTTCAAAGGTGGAAAAAGTTTTTTGAGAAATATTTGGAACACCCCATTTTTTGAGCTCAAAGTTTCATTCCTTTTAATTTTCAAGCCAGAAGGATATACACCATCAGAGTTGTTGGTTTGTTGTTATAAATGCTTCTAAATACATTAGAGTTGAGTTTAAACTGAAGGATATTGAAAAACAAGTGATGAGTTCAACTTTTAATATCTAACTGATACATTAAAATCATGTTTTGATTCAAACGATAGCATGAAGTCACGGGATTTTAGTACCACCCAAATATAGCTATCTCTTGCTTCTTTTCCATAAACTTCGCCAGAAGCTTCCGTCACCATTCGCACACACCGCTCCACACCTTGAGAATGCCAAGGAAAGTGAATAGAGAGTGGCTCGTCGACAATATTTTGCAGGTCCGAATTAGATAGATGCATTGTAAGTGCTGCTCAAATCTACACTCATCTACAAGGGGAGGTAGATCTGTTAGGTTCCTAGCAGTCTTATCTATTTTTGGTGGCCTAAAATCATGTATCTCTTCCTCATACACAGTAACTTCTCGGATATTCTTGATTGTGTCAATAGCTAATTTCCTGTTCTTCCTATCAACGTCTGCCATCATTGCCAAAAGGACGCTCTCAGGATGGGCGTAGTAGGAATTTCTTTGGATTGTTTGCCATGTTATGGCTTCACTGGCAGGTTGGAGTATTTCCCGAGATTGGTCTGTTCCAGGAGATGTTTAGATTCATCTATATATTTCGGAGAAAATTGGATTTGAAACTAGATGTGCCCATAATGACACATGATAAACTCTGTGAGATATTGGCCCTGGTTTCATATGTAGCGGATCATCATCATTTACACCACTTTTAATAGCACTGATAATTCTGTACAGGTTAGCTTAGTCGACTAAGTTCATTCACATCTACATCTGGAAGAAGAGCTCCTTTAGCAAGACATTGAAAGCATTTGGTGATACTGGTTGAGTTCCACAGGTGGTTAAGGCTTTACCAAGTGGTCATTTTTATTTAGTTCCTCTTTCTGTTGGACCAATATATTTCGTGCACAGGTGCCTCAGAGAAAGCTCATTTAGATGCAAGCTGCAGATGATCCACTGTAAAGGACAATGTAATTGACATTCCAGTCTTCTTATGGCTCCATTCTTGTAGCCAGTTTTAGTTGCCATGCTGTCAGCTCCCACTGGCTTTATGTCACCTTTAATATCATTTTCAACAATCCATTTCATCAGTCTGTCTTAATACCTGCACCTGTTCCTCGTTCAATAGCTAGATGATCTAAATATAAAGTACCAGGTTCTCCTACAAGCACATAGTGATCGTAAATTCCTTTTGCTCCATACAATTTTTTCTCTTTCTTCTTTTTAGTTAGTGTTGTGTCTCTCCTCCCATCAAAAAGCAGTCATTTTTTTATCTCTCAAACATTCAGATTCGGTAAAATTCCTCCTTAACTTCTGCCGTGCTCTCCAGACTTTTTGATGGTCAATTACATGGGGACCATCTTTTGAATTGATATCATAGTCGAATAAGGCTGCACTACTCATAGCAGCAGCTCTATTTGACCTAGAATACCGATGTGCTTACAGGGCAATTGATGGTATTGGTATGATGTTGTTTTCTGTTCTCACAAAGACTTTCTTCCATTCATCATCAGAAAGGTCATAAGATGACCTTTCATCTAAGGCTACACCTGAAATTGTAGTTTTCTCTTGCCTTTTCTCTTTTTGTGACTCTTCTTTACTCAATTCTATCTTCTCTGATTTTCGGTTTTTTTAATCATTTGACTTGTTTTTACATCCACTCCTCCAATTTTCATGTGACGCCCAGTTCTTTGGTCAATAAGAAATTCATGCTCTCGACGTGGCACTTTCATGTTCTTTTCACACTTGCAATCCAAGAGATCAGCAGACTGGCAGCCTGCTATATCAAAAGGTTCACCCAATGATGAGATAAACTTCTTACTTTTAGTGACATTCATTCATTGTTTTGATACCACAGATGCTTCTTTCCCCAATCAGAGCAATTTGGTTTTAACATTCTTGATCCGCTGAACTGGAATAATGGCTTTTTTACAAATTTCACTAAGTGCCTCGGATACTTCAGGAAGAACATCTTTGCTCCTCTTGTATTTAATTTCTTTTACATACTAAATATATCTTCCAACCTGTTGTTTTGTTGGCAGCTCATAATGAGAAAGTTGTGGAAGTGAGGAGCCAGAGACACTGTGACATGTTGATGTTCTAGTTATTTTACTCGGCTTAGCCCTGAAAATGAATATTAGAAAGACCCTTTAGTATAAAACAGAAATAATACATGTGATGAGCGAATCTATAATATAAATTCAAAAAGGCAAAGCCATATCTATCCATAGGAAATATTCTGTAAATATCTCATAAATCCGTCATACATCGATTAATTTATAGACCTCTGAGTAGTTTACAAAAAAGGAATTCGTTAATCTAAAATTGCCTAAACCTTAGATACATAAGGAGTTAAATTGCAAATTTTTTTCCTGTACGAAAATTACACATTTATAGCTTCATGGACGAGAACTAAAATAACTGAATACATCTAGCCTCACCGTACGGAAAATATCATTTTAAGCAAAATTTATCCCCTCAAAAGGGGGTGTTATGTTTTTTTCAGATTTTTTTCTGTCTTCATTTCCAAATTTTGGATGGTCTGCTCTACAAAACTCGAAATGTGCTTTAAAATTGTTTGAGACACTACGCCCTAATGGACAAGTAGGCTATGCGGAGGTGGATGGTTCCTCATCCAGAGGGTTCAAAATAATTTATGTGGTGGCTGGTATGACTGAGGAGGACGTATATGGCTCCTCATCCTGAGGGTCCAAAATAATTTATGTGGTGGTTGGTGTGACTGAGGAGGACGTAGATGGCTCCTCATCCTGACTAGCCACAGAATATGATCCAAAATATTTCAGAAGTGCCCCTTAAATTTCATTGAAAATAGCATATATTAATTATACAATTAAAACTTTATGTAGCGAAAACAAATGAAGAGCTGAATTATACCAAGTAACGTAAGCTTATTTCAGCGCATCCTTAATATGCTCTACTTAAGGAAATGACATGGCTCCATACCTTTATCTTTTGCCCTGTTTTTCATCTTCGTCTTTTTTCTTCTTTCGAAATTGTGCACCGAATAGTTTTGACCTTTTTTTCCATGTTTGGCACTTGACAATCGGCTATCAAGAATTCCTCCATATACTAACACCTTAACTAGCAGTCAGAACTAAACCAATTCATCTTGATTCGCAGATTTACTTGTTTTTATTATTGAACTTTTTCACAGTAAAATAAAATTTATATGAGACTCATGTCCCCTCCCCCTTCTTATTGGTTTCGTTTCATCTACATCATGCGAGCAATGAGGGCGCCGGGGTTTCACCTGTAGAGAGCACCCAATGCCACACATAACATGATCTGACGCGCAAATGAGCGCTGAACACAAATAAATAGGATTTTTTTTCTTTCTCATTCTCGTGGCGCTCCCTAGAGAATGGCCCCCTGGGCAATTGCTCATGTGGCCCATATCAAAAACCGCCACTACATACACCCGCAATCCTCCTGCAGAGATTGCGGCCGGTAGAGTATGCATTCATCCAGATGCTTGTTACAGCCTGGTTGGCAATGATCTTCATGCTGCCAAGTGAGGGTCTCTTTCAAACATGATGCAATAAAACTTTCATAACATTATAAAGACAATTTTTGACCCTAATTATAACCCTATAGCCTAAGTTGGCTTTCGAATCAAATCTAAAACCTGTTTTTCCCCGAAGAACACCATCTTTGCGCATCCTTTTGACTGAATGCTTTAATACGTACATAGCCTGACAATGAGCGTTTTTCTCATAATTAGGCTTAATTTTGGGTGTTGTTGTTTATCCTGTTAAATAGGCTTCATTTTGGTAGTTTTGCGCAGGCTGTTAAAAAGGTTTCAACTTTTAATAGCTTAGTTTTCCTGTTAAATAGGCTTTACTTCATAGTGGCTTTGTGTTTTCAACGCCGATTTAGTTCCGATCGTAACCGAAGGGAGGATTTGTAGCGAATGGAACTTCGGTCTCTGTACCTTATATAGGAGATATACCACAAGGCTTAGGCTTGGAGATCTCTTTTCTTTTTACCCACTTCTTTTCCGCAAACTCCTGCATAAATGAAGCTTATATTTTGATTGCCTATCATGACGCTTTTTTTTAAGGAGTAAAAGGGCCAGAAGAGGACCGGCTTTGAGTAACCGGGATATATCCAGAGATTCCCGGTATTAACGCCCTGATTAGTTGCCTCTTGGAAATTTAGACTAAGCCCCTTTGCTCATTTTCACTCTTCTTCTTGCTCGTTTTTTTTAATTAATGTTTCAATTCTATTTCTAGAATAGGTCTTCCTGTTGGTTTCTTCATTTTTTAATAATATAACTTGAGGTTAAATGTTCGTTTAATTTGAGGCGGCCGAAGTTTAATATTCTCCTTCGCAAACAAAATTTTAAAAACGCAATCTCAAAAATATATTTTGGACCAAAGATTTCAAGTTTTTCATCTCGCCAATCAAACATTCATGGCGTAAACTTTGGAGATTGCAAATGTTCTGAGTTATCGCAAAGCATAAAAAAAGACAAGTTTCCTTTAGAGCAACGAGCTCCTTGTCTTTATTGTTATGGTACCTCTACTATGAACTCTTCGAATCATCTTTCCGCTGTCCTCTGCTCCGATTAGTTAGCAAGATTGCGTAGAATGCATTTACCAAACATCTGAACTATTCGGATTTATGGAAATGGGTTGAATATGATATCACATCAATGTGAAATGAGTAAAACACCGTTTAAAGTTTTATTTATCACTGAAGTAAATGTGCGTAAGTGAATGAGAGAAAAAAATTTACCAAAAATATATTATATGATAACGTGATTAATTAGTAAAAACGATATCTTCACTTCGTCAAAAATGACTCAATCTTCTTGGCATACATTTAATTACATAGTAATTTATAAAAGCTCGTAATTAACCGCAACAAGAATGGTATCAAAGTCGCGATTATATGCTATCACATGAAGGTGAAGCGGTGACGAGACTGGTAGACCTTAGATTATCGAATGGTCGTCGTTAGGAAGAAAGAGAGAGGATTCATGCCAAAGTTTGATGAAGGATATAGGCAGACCGACAATTGAATTTTATCTTGTTATATTTTACCCCTCGATTTGGTTTTGAGTCGAGTTTCTTTGACATGACTCATGAAATAAATGTCTAATGCGATGAAGCAAATAGACTGCGTTTCGATTCAGATCATGAAGTCTTGCTTTCGATGTCTACTGTGTTGTAGTATAAGTAAAGAGTGATAGTGCCTTTTATATAGAAGGTTTATTTATTTAATAAGCAAAATAGGAAAAAGCGAGGGTTACTAAATTATTACTCCTCTTCCTGGCTGATATTTGGACTGCATTTTTCTTCCTCGAGGAGATAGGGATGAAGTCGTAACAATTTAAAGGAAGATATTTTCCCATTCTTAATTTAATGTGTGAATTGATATTTTACTATGCTTAGGTTGGCAAAGAACAAAGTTAGTCTCCACGAGGGTAGAAAGAAATTGGTTTGGTTTGGCCACCATTACATAGATTTATATAATACGAGTATATTGCATAAGAACGGACAAAGAACAACACAACGTTATTATTATTATTATTTTTACATTCAGCTTAGAATTTTAGAAATATCTTTATCTATCGTAGTAGTTCTCTTTAGCACCTTGCTTATAAATGTATTTAGAAACAGCACTCGAATAACAAAGATGGAAGCACCAGCAAAATAGTCTAATGTTACTACAAAAAATTCGAAACAATCCTCCAAATTCACAAGAAGAAAGAAAAGTGAAAATCACAGTGACATAACATATGCCCGTATGTTGGGTCTGCCACTAACAACTTTCAAACACGCGCCCTTCAGTACCGAGTCAAACCTCATTAAATGCACAACCACCTCCACTAAAAGAACTAGAAACCATTCAGAAAGTCACTATAGGTTTTTCCGTGATGATGGAATGAATTTAGATTGTCATTCTGGATCAGTCATAGGCATAATTTTGTAACGTTATATAATATTTTTACCCTAAATACTTACCCTAAACACCTGCAACAACATTCCTCCTCTGTTACATGATTCAAGTTCGTTCTTGAGGATGTCCGACCAAATAAGTTCTTATTTAGATTTTTACAAACAGCTTGATAAAAATATAACTTTAATTTTGTAATTAAAGTCTTATAAGTTGAAGGGTTGAAGCTTGGTGAATCTCATCCACCAAAGTGGACGGATCACAACGATGAAGAAGTGTGTACTCGACTGATTTTAATGTGGATCTAATCTCATGGAGAGAGCGGAGAGAGAGAGAGAGAATGAGAGAGAAAGAGAGAGAGAGCGAGGTCGTGTATCCAAAGAACCTGGCACAGACTCGAGGGGGAGATACGGGAATTGTAAAACAGAATTATTGGTTTTAGAGGTCAAGGGCCAATAATTCATAGTTGAAGAGGGGAGATGAATGAAGGACATCTGGCTGCGGCAAGGAACGAGTTCATGAGTGATCACAACTTTTCTGTATCATTAAAACAATGATATAATTCAATCAGAATTCATCACTTAGGTAAAATACAATAATGAATTCATTGGCATGGTAAATAGAATAATAAACTATAAGGTAAGATTTACAATAATTCGCTGGTTAAAATGATACCCAAGTACAAAATGACATTAGTTTTTGTGAACAAAATGCTAATTTAATACATCAAATATCATTCAAGTAAAATAATGATTAAAATATTTATACAGAATACTTTTGTCAAATTTCCCAGAGTGCATAGTAATTATTAAGATGCTATTTACATGATAACACTAATTCGTCAGGTAAAATATTACATGAGTATTAATGATATTAGTTCTTGTGAACTAAATAACAATTCGACACATCAAGCATTATTAAAGTAAAAGGATGATTAAAATACTTATACAGAATATTAAGGTCAAATTTGTACAAGGTGAATAATAATAATTAAGTCAACAGCCCATACAGTTAAGCCCATACAAATGATACACTCTGAAGTCTCAAGCGATAACCTTTGAAACTCGGTGGTCAATAGGTAATCTTTTTCTAGCAGTAGATCACATGAACGTGCGTGTTTCATTACATTCGTGAACGTATGTACATAGAAGGAAGAAAAGAAGGGATTGAGTGCACACATTTTCTATTAATAATACAATAAGAAAGTAAACGTGAATTTGAAAATTAATTAGTTAACCTAAACAAATAATTTGATGAGCGAAATAGTAGAGCAAACTTGCAAATCTTGAGTGAAATGGAGTAAAAAACTATATGCGTTGCATAGCCGTGCATTTAAAAGTTTTCTCTCCTAGTCATTTCTTTTAATGAGAAGCGTCGCGGTGGCATTATATGAATGCTAATGAGTATCGATGGCGCGTTGCCAGAGCGTTATGTGAGATGAATAAATTGATGGCACGTTGTCATATTACGGTGTGAGTGCGAGTAAATAAATTATATGAGTGCGAATGAATAAATTATAATGAATTAATACTAGGTGAAGCGCAAAGATAACACTGGGGAACAATGTATTTGGTGAATTGACAAATGTACATTTTCCTACCTAATTCGAGCATACTGAATTCAAATCTGAAATCAGATTCTCTCTAAATGCTACAGATTTTTCGTAATATCAATAACTAATATTATACAATAATTCTTCATTTTATCACGCCTATCATCATGCCCTGAAGTAATTTTGAATCATCCCTTTGCGTTATTTATAGTAAAGCAGTTTTTTGTGCACAAACATTTTATTATATATGAGAAGAAACTTGAATTACACATAAGGATTAGAAATACTGTAATTAAATAGATGCTAATTTATTAATGACCGTACATCAATCAGGCTGGAGGACCTCTTCTTGATTTTAATCGGGCAAATATTAGCGTTTGTAATCTTTCTCTCGTGAGTCAGTATTTTGCACAATAACACTTATTACTATCTTACTACTATGTACTGTGAAGTATTTGCTTTCTAAAAACACCCTCTCTGTCCGTCCGGAGGGTAGTTTTTTGGGGAAACGAGAAAATAGAAATTACAGAATAACTATAGCATGTAGGTAAAAATAGTTAAAATTGGCAGATAAATCTAAGTCACCAGAAAATGTGATTAAAATTGTTCCCCTGTGTAATTCAACGATCTAGCAAGTCAGTTAGAGAGGGGTTTTGCAACCATATCTGCGGCTGTAAGTTAAATTGTCGAATTTACGTCACTTGCTAAAGAGTGATGTGAATGAGGGTGGGAGAGTTTCGCGTCGCCGACATTGAGCGTCACGTTGAGTCGAGTTGGTGTTTTGGGTAGATGAATGTGGCCTCTTTATGAAAGGTTAGATGGAGTCCATGGTTGTAATTAGTTCCGTTGAAAGAATTCGATGATGACTCCAGAAATTTGATGGAATGGTTTCGTATGATGAGGAGTCACTCAGGGCGATGATGATGATTTTTGATTTTTAAGGTTTTGACTTCACTCCGTTCGATGATGATTTTTTAAATTTTTATTTATGTCACTCCGGGGTCACCAATGGTAGCGAGAGTAGTTGGTTGTTTGATACTTTAATTGATTGTAGCAGAGTCACTAGTTTCGGGTTGTAACAACATTCCACCTCTACTACATGATTCGAGTTCGTTCTTGAGGATGTCCGACCAAATAAGTTCGTATTTGAATTTTTATAAACAAGTTTATAAAAATATACCTTTTTTCTAAAGTTAAAGTCTTATAATATTAAGGGCTGGAGCTTAGTGAATCCTATCCACCGAAGTGGACAGATCACAACGATTAAGAAGTGTGTACTCGACTGTTTTTAATGTGGATCTGATCCCATGAACATAATGTTTCTTGTTTTATATGAGTAGAGAAGGTGGGCACGAGCAGGAGAGAGAGCGTGAGGGAAAGATGGAGAGAGAGCGTGAGGGAGAGATGGAGAGAGAGAGGAGAGAGAGAGAGAGCGAGGTCGTTTATCCAAAGAACCTGACAAACTCAAGGGGGAGATAGGGAATTGAAAAACAGAATTATTGGTTTTAGAGGTCAAGGGCCAATAATTCTAGTTGAAGAGGAGATGAATGGAGGACATCTGGCTGCGGCAAGGAACGAGTTCATGAGTATGCACAACATTTGTGTACATGGATCACTATATATATATATATATATATATATATATATATATATATATATATATATATATATATATATATATATATATAGGTCAGAATTTAATCAGGGGACCTGTATGGAACGGCATTTTTAGTAAGGGACATATGAGTCTTCTGCTTATCAAGTGATTCGTGTTGAATTGAACATAGGAAGAATTGAGGTTAGGAATTTTCCTTATCAGGTGTGATTCTATTAGGCTCCTATGTATATAATTGTGGGAATTATAAATTATTTTGGCCTTATCAATGTCAATTAGATTATCTTCATTTGACATGTGTAGGATTATGGTGCATGTGTTCCTTCATTCTCTTGGTCAATCGGCTACTTTCACGCAATCTATATTATAAAGTGGGTAACTAAAGAATCTGAAGTTGCGACGATCATTAAGTTCTGTTTCGCCCCCATGCTTTACTAACACTAGCCTTTACTAACACCAATTATTCAGTCTCTCCATCCCCCAAACCTGATATGTAATAATTCTCCATTTATGTTTGCGGAAAGTTCCTCCAGATGCACTTTTACTCCATTCCTCTCTTCCTCCTCCGTGACTTCATCCTGAAACATGGAATTTAGAATCTGCTCCAAGTGTGTAGGAGGAAAAAAAAGGAAGAATGGTTGGTTGTCTTTCCTTCCATAACCGCTTATTTGACGAAAATATTTATCTCTAAAAATAACAAAAAATAACGCAAGAAAGCTCTTTAAGTCACTGAATGTAACATCATGGCATGCTTGCATCTTCTTTAGCAAAATTCAGAGGGCAAAATAATTAAACTTAACAACAAAATGAGCAATAAAACTCCCCTCACTCTGCTAGCAAATTTAGTTTTTTTCACTTTCGCCAAAATGGAATTTTCCCTGTTTTGACTATAATATTGGATCTAAAATATCATCCTTTTCAAAGTTATATGCACCATTATGGGTACATTTGACCTTCTTACTGGTTACCCTAGGTTCTGAGAATATAACCAACCATTTTTAGAAAGAGTACCTCTTTTGGCTTTTTACCACGTCTCTACAAGTTTACAATGGCGACACTGGCTACTTCTCTTTAGATCCAACAATAAATTATTTGTAAAAACTACCGTAAATGCTCAGGTAGTGGACACAGGAAATGGTCAGCAAGAAGAACTAATAGAGCTCCAGCCTGATGATTTCACACGTGATTTATATTCTAAGAAGAATTTGTGTAATCTTTTGTTTCGTATACAAAACTCCTACATACGATTTGATGGACTTGTTTTTCGAACAATTCAGTTATTTCCATCAACATTGAAAATGTTGATTGAAATTAAATCGTACTACAAATCAGTTCTAAACAAAAAATAAACATGATCTTTGTTGTACAGTTTTGAAAGTGGTAGTCTTGGTAACCCCCCCCCCCAAAAAAAAAAAAAAAATCAACTTTTATTTTGACCCCAAAAATATTACGAAAAAGATTAGAATTGCAAATCATTCATTTAACCCGTATTTGTTCTTGTTATTTTTGAAAGGCTGACTTTTCAATAAACCTGAAATTATTTAAATGTTAGAATAATTATTAATATCACGTAATTTTCTAAAACGAATTCAAAATATAAAAGCATATATTAGACTCAAAACCTTTGGCCACGACTGTATATACTATCCGAAATTGTTCATTGGGATTTGACAACCCTAGTTCATACGGGGAGGCCGAGCTGCATACCGTTGCCTTTATTGACCTAATAGGGCAACGCAATGCCTTGGTTAAATAGAAATGGTGGCTCGGGCCAAGTATCTTTAAAAAGGGGCTGGGCATGTTGTTTTGAGTCAGATGTGTTGCCATAATGAACAAAAAGCACGCTCGGTTATGGTAGGTCCAATTGTCAGCAATAGTATTGTTTTGTTATGGCATTGTAATTGTGTTTTGAAAGAAAGAGAATTCCTATAAATTGTCTGAAAAAAGAAGACGGGTGATGGCAGGCTTTTTATAGTTGCTGTGCGTGCCTAGTGTATGTGATCGGACGCGGGTGTATGTAAGCTTTGCCGGTCGTATGTGCGGATGCTAACAAGTAAATATGTGTACATGTGGGTTAATTATTGCTCAAATCTCATAGTTTTATACTCTGGAATTTCTTACATGCTTGCCAAAACAAATCTTTTCATTGACGTTGTTTGTCTTTGTGTTTTCTTTTTCCTGCTCCTCTTTTTTTCGAACGAAATGAGATTTATCTCCCCTTCTCCTGATTTTTCCCCTCTCCTTCATTCTCTAACTTCCAGAACCTTGTTTGAGTTGCATCCATGCATCATAATCTCCCACTTGACCTTCATTAGCGCCTCGCTTCTTAAAACATCGATTCGAGGACGAGTGACCGAATTTGCCTGAACAAACGCGTGGTTTCTCATTTCTGCCTCTGACGTCCCCAAAGGAACCTGATTTTATTGCAAATCAAATAGAGTTTCGGTGATTTGTGTGTCCCTAAGTCAATAGTATATAAAGTAGCCTCCTTTTTTTTCTTTTCAAGTTGTATTTTGTAACTTACGCATATCTTCACTTCCCCCAACTTGATATCTTTATTCACGCACCAGTTTTTCTTAAATGTCTGAGATCCTCCAGTTTTTGTAATGCTTTAAACTCATCACTTAAATACTTGAGTTTTTTGTTTATCTTCTCTATTTGACTTTTTCTACTTCCCATCTACAAACTGTCTGTTAAGATGTATGATTTTTGGTGTGCGGCCTCATGAGGCCCTTGCCTTAACTATATTTAAATTCTTAACCTTAAGTGTATGTCTTTGACATACGAACCCATTTCTTAGAAATTTAAAATGTGGTTTTATGTCTCAATATGGGGGTTATGACGGTTTTTTTAGCCCCTGGTGTTAACTTTGATCGGTTATGGCATATTTTCTTCTTTTCTTTATTTTCATCTGATAATAATTCAAAAAGTTTAAACATGACATTGTTGGATTATACAAATTGTCTTTAATTTCCAATAATATTAGAAGATCGTGCCAATTTTCATTTGCCTTCAAGATAAGGTTACAATACCATTGGCACTATTATTCTTTCTCAAACTGGACTTTTGTAGTTCTTAGGACTTTTGCTGGCCATCATTCTCTACTTCTATAATAGTAATTACTACTAATAATAAAAATAACAATAATGATAAATTGCATTTATTCATTCTCAAAATTGCCGTAAAGAAGATATTAAAGTGCCATTTAATTGACATTTACACCGGAGTCGATCGACATCGTTGGTTTAGCATTTTTGACATTTAGTCGCGCCTAAAAGGCAAAAATTGAGTTATCTAACGCCTTGAGCGCGTCAAGTCGATTATAAAACAACTTTGGTTAGCAGTTGGGGTTTTTTTCCCCTATTCATTAATGTGAATTCTCACTAAGTGTTTCTTTAGCTTTAGCCTCCACCCTTGCTACTAATGCATTTTAAGTTGGGATGCATGACTTCTCAGACAACCTGGTTGGTCTTTGAGATTTCTTAGCCACATCTAAAATTTACAAACCAAAGCTAACTAAATTTTACTTTCAGTGAGCGATCTGGTTCTTGCTAATATTTTGTACAACTTTCAATTCCTTTAGTCTAATTTTGGAGCTGACGACAAAGTTTGCACTGATAGTATGATATGTACATTTTAAGTTTGAAAGAAATAAAATAAAACTAAATTACTTAAGGTTGAGAAACATAAAAGGCTTCATCAAACTTGGAAGGTCACCTCACTTACCATTTGGCTGTGCCTGTCATCTTGAAAATTTCCAACTTACTCTTATCCCCTAATAATATAATATATTTCTTCATGCATAGGGTATATTCGAATATTAGGTAGCCTTACCCGATGGAAAAGAAACTTTTCATGTATTGAAACAGGACGTGAATTGGAGAATTATACATAAATACACAATACAATCCCATGGATGTTTGGAATGCGCCCCAATTGGAAGTGATAAGAATCTAAATTAACGAGAATGGAAGTTCATTCCTCATAATCTTTGGTCTATTTTATCCTTCGTGATTCTGATGCTACTCGCGTTTCTTCCTCGCTTATTATTTACAACCGTTTCTTCGATGCAGATCCAGTTGAGTTTTATGAGGGCGTTTTATTTCTCTTTTCATTAACTATAAAAATAGGATGAATATATATTATATGAGAATCATTATTTTTTCAGCTCAATATTTTTTAATATATTAAATTCTAAAAACTTCAACACATTTTTAATGAAATGATTTAGCGAACGTTTAAATCCATTTTTTTAGTCTATGTTTATATTCAAAATAAAAAAATCATATTTTTTGCCCTGGCTTGAAAAACCGCGTGAATGCGAGGCCCTTGCTTCCATTGTTAGGAAAATCTCTGGATTTAAAAGAATATGTCGTTTAACTAATTCTGTAATATTTGCACGAAAGAAGTGGGGTGGAGTCTGGAATGATGCCTTCATGCGAAATAGTTCCCCATATTGGCACGTGTGCACTCAAGAAATTAATTAGTTCCTATATTTGGCTTTTAATGATCTGCTCCCAAGGTACCGAAGCTTATCAGGAAGAAGTGGCATTCAGAGTCCTGGTCGTCTTTTATCGACTTTCATTTTATTATCATTTAATAATATTGAATTTTAACTCCTTTTTTTATCTCTTCATTTATTGTACTTTCATGAAGTTTCATAGCGCTGGTCATAACGGTTTCTATTTGTGTTCAGTTAATCAGGTCGTGGGGTTTGAAAGAATAGCTTACCATAAGTGCTTCGATTTTCTTGAAGGCTTGAAATATGCATTTCTGTTTTTCTCTAAGCGTTAGCTTCCTCCCTCTTTGTTTTGGTTTTATTTATTCTGCAGTGATCTTTTCCTTGAGAGACATTGAGAAGATCAAATAATGTCCTCCAGAACCATTTCATTTGCTTCTTTCTCTTTTTGCTCGGTATAGTCGCGCGTCCGTTATATGATTGGGCTCGTAAGCATTGAGAAATGAGCGCCCCATTGCCCTTAAGGGAACCAACTCTCAAATCTTGTTAATTTGCACGATGGAGTTAGCGTAAGTTCTTAAAGATTTGAGTTTGTTCCAGAAATGTTTTTATTCCTGGCTCTTTTAAACGCTCTTTGTATAACTTAACCTTTTACTATGGCCATTTGTTAAAACAAAATAGTGATTGGTGAACATCAACGCCGCTAGAAAATCAAGCCATTCCTTTTTCCTTAATTAAACAAAAGGCCAGCAATCATTTTTTCCACGCCAATTTGCCCTTCGCGTGATGGGCAAAAACAAACGAGACTAACGCGAAAGTCTCGTCTTCTTAGGAAAGGGAAAGAATCTTTACAGCGACATAGAGAATACACGAATGTTGGAGGCTCCTAATAAATTCAAAGAAAAAGTTGTATAATCTAACGGAGAATTATCATCGGCAGGAAAAGTGAAGGAAAACGAATGAAAATCGATGAAAATGAATAAACAGGAAGAAAGATCAACCATATCAAGATCTACCATATAAATCATCATCAACCTAAGGTATTAAGTCAATAATGATGCATTGAAATGCTCGAAGGAAATACTATACAAGTCTGGAACTACAAATGACGAAGTGGAAACCTTTGATACACTTGATTAGAGAAGGCGGCAGAGTTGCTCTAACTAATAATTGAATTCATCTTCCGCGATGAATCTTAAAGTTTATTAATTATGCAAATTACTTCAATGTCCCCTTTAATTTAGTCCCATTTATCTTTATTACTCCTTCGCAGTTACATTCCTTTCCACTCTAGCCTCCTGGTGTTTCTAGTGCCTGATTCTCTTTAAGAACTTACACTTAAATGTATAAAAGATGCCCTGCTCTTTGCCTTGTGTTGAGGAAGTGCGGTCCTACACCTTCGCCATCTATTAATGCCCCGTTTCTGCCCTTTCCTCTTCTCTTGCCGCCTGAACTTGGCCTCGTTAGGTTTTTATTTTCTAAAATATATTTAGGCTTGGAAAGTTTTGTTTTTACCTTGTAATCTTGGGTCACTTTTAGTTATCTTTTCCCCTCCTCCTCATCTTCCTCTGATTATTCATATCACCCTTTATATCTTGTTCCTCCACACTGTAGGGTAATATCGGTCTTAGCGAAGAAGTCGCCTTCGATCACGCCAAGTAGTCCACTCCTTAAGATAATGCTCCGCTTTAGGGTGCCAACCGTAGTCTAGGTAACCATGAAGATGCGGGCATCTCGAGGATTGCGTCCCCTTCCGACCCCATCGCCCGTAGTTGGCTGCCTTCTCAGCCGCAATGCCCCCAAGATGACCTGGGCTATTTATTCTCCCCCCATTTTCGCTTCTTCTATCTTCTCATTTTTTACAAATCTTCCCTTACAAACGATTCCCTCGTTGGTGTCTGCTTCTCAGTTTATTTAAGAGAAAATAAATACAAAAGATATTTCCCTTTCATTCTCCCTATCTTCTCCCCTATCTTCTCTACTTTTCAAGAATATCAAAACGATTCTGGCGCCTATTCCCTCGTCTATTGTCATTTTTTTAAATAATCAAAACCGAACTTAATATTTTTTCAAGTGAACAGATTAATTTTGGGGCCAATTTCACATTAATTTGTTTTGTTAAATACATAAATTAATTTATTTTCCAATACCTTAATTATATCTTTATGAAATGCACAAATAAGTATTTTTAAATTCCCAGATTATTTTGGTGTAAAATACCCATTTTTAATTTATTTTGTCAAATACACAAATTCATTTTTCGTCAAATAGGCAAATTAATGTTTTATTCAAAGATCTAATTTATAGTTTTGGGGCAAATACTCAAATTATTTTTTCAAATACCCAAATTGATTTGGAGGGAAATACTCATAAATTATTGGTCAAATATCCATATTAATTAATTATTTACCAAATACCCATATTAATATTTTGGTCAAATATCAATATAATTTCTTTCAAAATACACAAATTAATTTCTGGGTCAAATACCCATATTAATATCTAGTCAAATACCCCAATTATTTTTTGCATAATATTTTCGATTGATTATTGCAATTTCTTAATTTATGTTTCCATTTATTTATTTTTTCTATTAATTCTTCATTCTGTTACTAGTAACTTTCTCATTCTCTTTGTGATTGTCATACAATCCATATTTTTTCATTAGAATAAAATTATTTCCCAAATTGATTTTTTTTATTAATTAGCTATTAATTTATCTTATATAATCCTTGATTCGACACATACTAAACCACCTAATTAGCTACTGATTTATCCAATCCGATAATTTTTTAATAGTTTTTATAGTTGTACGAAACTAGATTTTCACATTATTCTCCCAACTAGTGATTAATCAATTAACAAGCCAATTGGAAAATTAATTCAAGCAGATAATCTGTAATTGAATTATGCGATCAATCAGAAATTAACTTAGTAAACAGAGGATCGATGATTGAACCGAGGCGTCCTTTGGATGAGATTACTGTCGGCGATTATCGAGATATCCCACCCACGTAAATGTGTTTTTTAATTTAAGATTCTATGGTGACGTAAACGAACGAGAACATAGCCACTATAATACTTAACAAACCTTATAGAGGAAATTACCTACGGTGGATTACCATAGCAAGTCTCATAGTAGTGCCTCCATACACGCCTATCTCAGGTGTGCGTCAATACATTTTGGAATCCCAAACTTCACCGCTCTGGGATTTGTGTCGGAAATGACATCGTTGCCGATTAAATCGTCTTTTATCTCCCTACTAATAACCAATTTAGAGTCCCCTAAAGCTTTATAGACATTTTATATGAATACGTTGTTAAGTAGTGATGTTGTGAAGTAGTCAAACACTGGAAAGTTTTACAAAAATTGTTATTTACTTAAGCCGTCAAATTAGCGAAAGTGAAAACCTGTGGAAAATTCCTAAAACCAGTAACAAAACACAAGGTCACTTGACACTAATGACCTAGAGGTGGCATACCAACTAACCCCCACCCCTCCTCTTCTATTTCTAAAATTAGACGGGTCCCCCTTTGCAGATACTACTTAATTAAGGAGTTCACCCTTGAAGTAACATCTTCAGATTAACGAAATATGAGTTCGTGGATTTAAAGGAAAAGTTTTTCTGTTCAGTGACCAAATAAGGCATTGAAACAAGTGGAGGAGAAGGAGTTGGCCGAAAATAATCACGTTAAGGACCAAGAGAAATATAGTCCAAATATGAGTGAATAGTGATCGTGAAAAGCAGGAAAAACTTGCGTGCCCCCCTCCCCTTTCAATTCGTAAATCCATGCAAGAAGGGGAAAAAGCAAAGATCGACACAAATGCATGAATAAAAAAATAACCCGGAGTGAAATGCTTAGCGAAGAAGATTATTAGCGGCTGCAAATAATATCAATAGCACTTGCAGTGCGTTTCGTCGGCTTGGGGACACTGAAAACCTGCAATTCTTACTTCGTCAGTGCCAATTCTATCTGACTTTCGCGTGGCCCTCCACACTCGTTCTGGCTAGCGTCCCATTTTGTACGTTTTTGATGGCATTGAATTAGAGGTTTCAAAAGAAGTATTCATTTTTATACACATATATCAACGTACAGATATGTATACTATGAACTCGCACATACATACATGTAAACAAATATATATATGTATATGAAGACCCACATGATAGCTCTAAACATTTATTTTCCGGACGTTTCGGTCATTAACAATGACCATCTTTAGCGGATTGAACTCTAACACGAATTCAAGAAATTTTTAACAATTAGATGACAAAATTGAAAAAATAGCACAAACAATTCAATATTAGTTACAATATGAAAAATAAGTCAAACTCAAGAAGAGAGGAAACAGAAGTGAAACCAAAATTATAAGCAACTAGTTAAATATAAGTTAATTTACGGATATATGATATTGAAAAATATGTTAAAAACAGTTAAATGCAGGGGATAAAGCGATCGATAAATGCGAGTTTGACCATGAAAGAAAAATTTAAAATTTGAAACTTAATTAAACAATAATCCCAGCAATAAAACATATGAATAATAAACATTAATAATAAAAATAATAAAAATGTCATATATATATATATATATATATGCAAAAAATCCCACAGGAAAATGAAAGTTGGATTCCAAGTCCTTTCCTTGATACTTGGAATCCACCTTTCATTTTGCGGTGGGATTTTTTGCATATATATATATATATATATATATATATATATATATATATATATATATATATATATATATATATATATATATATATATATATGCGATTTTTGTTTCTTAATGACATTGCAATTTATTAATTATTTAATGAAAGAAATAGGAGTTGATGAGGTGAGCCAAAGTTTCCTCTTTTCTATAACTTTTCTCAGAGATGACAGTCTGGTTTTGGCTCTATTTCTTTTTTGAATCATATCAGAAACTAATTGGTGTCCAAGTAGCTGTTCCTGTACACGATCCCTACTGAAAAGATACCCGAAATGATCTATGTCATTCGTGTACACGATTACTACTTAAAACACAAGTGGTGGAGAAGCTTTTGTCCTGTAAATAAACGTAGGTATTCTTACAATGTATTATGAAGTCAATTGTGCCATGTGTAGTCTCTGTGCTCTCCATGGCTACAAAAATTACGTTAATTTATTTAACGATATGCTCAGCATATCTGGTCTCCACGGTTACGAAAATTCGGTTGATTTATATAACGCTATGCTAGCCTACTTTGTCTCTCTGGCAACAGTAATAGGCTGATTTATTTAACAATATGCTACTTTATGTGGTCTATGTGGCTACGATAATTAAGGCTTTAAGACTATAGGAATGCTAAGCATTGCATGTATGGATTTTATACGACCGAAAATTATTTATGTTTTGTTTTCTTGAATAAAGGTTATTTATCAGGCAAAAAAACCTTTCTGACGTTCTTATATTTACGAAATATATGACTCGTTCAACTCTATAGGGGAGATAACCCTAGATAACATGTGTGGTTTTTTGGTACGTATATGTGTGTAGTAGAATGTTGCTTGGATGACAATAAAATGGTTTAATTTTGAGCTATTTCCTACTTGTTTATCGCCCGAAAGGGATTACCGTTTTACCCCTGAGTCATTGTGGTGTTTGTACGAGCCTTTTAAACAAACTGGTCCTATTTAAGGCTCTCTCTCAGCTTTAGAGTTTAGTTAATATTGCTACGTTGGCCTTTGTCAGCTATTTATTTCTTAATTTTCGGCTTTTTTTTTATTTACTATTATGTTTAAGCAGTTTGCTTTTCTCGTAGTTTTTTCCCCCAGTGTCCTCGTTGGATTAAAATAATTCTGTTTTCTTTGTTTTCTATGTCTTTCATAAGCTTGTTCCTTTTAAAGACTCTATAACAAAAATTTGCAGTTTATTTGATCCCCAGAAGCGATTACTAGGCCAGTAAATGGCTCTTCCCCTAACACTGATGACCTACCACACACACATGAGCGAATTAACTCGCGTTTGCAACACCCAACACTTACAAATGTCCTCGGGTATACACCTCACACACATAAACATACCCGCATGTACAACTCTCTCACAAACACATAACGTATTCGCATATACACGCGTGTGCCTACATGCCGTTCACACACACACACACACTTCAGGAGAGAAAAAGCCAATTTAGGTTCATTTTTCTCCCTCTTCTCATCTATATTTCTTCTGTTGTTATTTCTAGATTTCTATTTTATTTTTCTTTCTATTTGGGGGAACCTATGAATGTCGTAATTTATTGAAGGGTTCAGTTCATATTTATGGGTTTCTACCAGTCTTTTTAACCCCTTTCTGGACGATTTAGTTGGCCTTGAATTACCTCAGTAAAGAGGAGGACGGTGCACACGGGTGTCATTATAAGGACAAAGAAAATGTATATTGAGCGTCATTATAAAGACAGAGATGGTATACATGTGCGTTCATATAAGAACAAAGACCTATTTTCTTTACAGTTTGCAGTGTATTGGCATTCTTAGCGTTCTGAGTTGAGATTGCTGGTAGAGAAATCCTTACACCTCCGCTCGTTTATCACCACTCTGGTTTAAATTTCTTCCTCGATTACTTTCGTTTATTCCGGCTCATTCTCATTACGAAACTCTAATATGCAAAAGTTTACGTAGCCATAAATACATAGACAAACTGCCTTTTCGACACGCCAATCTTGTAATCAACAGAGCTTGATTATGTTTTGTATGCATTTTAATCTTGCTAAAAACCCTCACACTTTATTTTTGGATGGCAGAGAGAATGTATTTTTCCCTTTCATCTGTAATGTATTCTCCAAAAAGCTTTATTTCATGTTTACGTTATTGCACGCATCGCAACATTATTGAACATTATTGCAAGAAAAGTCCATAATTGGTGGACAGGTGGGGACACCATGAAATTTATGAAAATGAATAAACAGAAATAAATGGTAATTTTTTTTCACGGATAAATAAATAGGTTTCGTTGAAAGCGATGCTGCATCTTTCAATCCGGTAAGATGAAAGCAACAAACACTGAATTGCATGTAAAGTAGCGGTTTTAGGCGATAAGGAATGGACATCAAACACAATTTTTTAGGGTCGTGACATAGGAATGGTTAAAAAAAAAAACGAGTGGGTTTGTATATACAAGGAAACACATGGTATACATTTCATTTTGCTGCGAAGTTTTATTAATCTATTATTTGGTAAATAGTTTATTTGCTCATCTTTGTCCCTAAAGCATTCGAGAAAGATTAGTTTGGTTTCTCAAAATGATTGATCCCATCGTTCGTGTCTTTGTTATTCACTAATGTTTTGCTTCCGAAAGCATCCCTCCCCCCCCCCCTAGCTTTTATTTCTAAATCCTAATGAATTTCTTTTTTCCCTCGATGAATCTTGCATTCGTCGGGAAAAGGTCCAGGATAGTTACATGTATACTCCGGCCTTACTCTATCGAGTAATCTCCTGTTGTTAACATAGGTTCTATGCTGTTTAGTTATAACATGAAGTTCTGCCAAACAACAGGAACGCTTCATTGGATCATATATTGTATAATTAAAAAACAAAACCTTTATATTGTTGTAGCGATGGCAACAAAGGTAGGTTATTACTCTAAAATCTCAAAATATCGTTAAGAATTGTTTGCATGGAAAAATTTAATTACGCGAAGTGCTCAGAATGTTCTTCAGTCGCATCAATGAACCTTCTGAATGCGTCGGGGCATAGGTTATAACCCTCTCGACGGCCTTTAATTAGAGACGCTAAAATTTAATAAACTCATTCAAAGGAGGGTCGTCGTCAATGGAAAATGTTATGAACACAACGTCGTTAATTAAATATTATATTCAAAATAATTCGCTACAATATTTTGATAGCATGGATTACTAATTTTCATTTTATTAATAATTACTATAAAATATTTTTTTCTAATTATAAAACATATGTTGATATTAGGGTATCGATTCAGGGCCAAAGGTTCGGGGACTTAATTTTTTTATATAGGGAAATCAATATTTTTAATCAAGCCTTGTATTTTGTTTTAGTATATTTGTATCATAATTTGAGACTCAAATATACAAAAAATTAGAACCCCAAAACATTTTATTAATAAATATGTAGATTGGCGGCTCGAACGGTGGGACGTAAATTATTTCGTCCGTGTTCCAATATGTTTCACGTTTTGGGAGTAAATTTAAGATGACGGCTTGTGTGGGGGTAAACACAATGGGGAGGACCACCCTACGATGATCCTGAGTTTCAATCAATTGGGGGGGGGGGTCTGGGGAGCACAGCCCACCAGTATAGGGTTTTCGTATGGTTAGTTTCGGGCATTTTTGTGAAAAAATGGCGCTGGGTATATTTCAAATAGGACTCCAACGCGCATGAATATTCAGGCAGGGGTGAACGAAATATAAACAAACAAAAATCCACTTTTTCGGCCGAGCCGCCAATCTCCATATTTACCGCTTCGTTTTGTTCACTAAGGACCCGCAACTGCTCACAGTTGGATATTTTCTGTTTATCAACTGACAGTTTGATTACCGCCCATATAAATTTTTATTGGGTTCAAATCTAGCCAATTCTCGGGCCGAGGTTACAAAAGTTTGATGCTATTTTCAGCCAAGAACTTTGTTATTTATTACCTTTGCTTTGTGACAAGGTGCGTCATCATGCTGAAAAATACTGTTATTCCCCAAAAGGTTCTGAACTGTTGGTAAAGGATGTTGATGAAGCACGTTTTTATTCCATTTTGAGTTAATTGTACTCTTATTCGGCAAACTTGTTAGTGCTCCATTTCTCTTTGATGCTTCACCGAGGGCACGACACAGGGCTCATGAAGGCACTCCCCTTTTCTCCTCCTTACAAGGGATATTCCAGAACGTCCAAATAGGTGAAAGGGATCTTCATCAGACAATATCACTTTGCCCTATTCTTCAACAGTCCATTCTTTATTTTTCCTAGAAAAGTCGAGCCTATCTGTTAGGTTCTTTGTGGTGAGATGAGGCTTCTTCGCAGCCCTCTCGACTTAAAACCTTTGTCAAAAAGTCTCTTCCTCAGTGTGCCCGCTTAAGCGTTCAGACCTTCTCCTTTGCAATCATTAGCAAGCTTGGCGCTGCAGGCAACCCGATCCTTGAGCTGGTACCTTACCAAAATACTTATCTTAGTATTCATTTTAAGCTTTTGGGACCTTTTGGTTCAAAGCATCAATGGTTGCACGCTTTTACAAACAAATGTTACGAAATAGATTGTAATTACACATCATTCTTTTAACCCATATTTGTCACCATTTTACACGTTTGATCGAAAAGCAAAGCTCCAGGGGACTAAAACTCATCTTCTTCAGGATTGGGACCATAGTGCAATTTTTGATTCAGTGAAGCAATGCAGTTATTTTTCTTATTTTTTTAATAATGGATTTTTAATAAACCTCCGATAATTTAAATATTAAAATAATTATTCACCACATGAATTTTAAAAACTAAGGAAAAATTACAAATATTTATTACGCTCAAAACTTTTGGCCATGACTGCGTAGTCTTATGAGGTTTGCCCTAAACATCATATGTTTGTTTACCACTCAACAGTTTGAGAGTTTGGATTTTTAAGATATAGATCCTCTTTTGTAAAATTAAGTTAATGATATTCCATACATTTTCACTTTTATTAACCTCACCATTCTATTGGCCTCCTTGAGAAGAGCCTTAAAGATTTCCTCATTGTTTTTAACCTTCTGGTCTAAATAATTAAAAAGTTGATTAAAAAGATAAACTCTATGTTGGTATGAAAGATTTGCATTCCCGACCTTATTTGCATTAAAAGACGTATTAAAATAAAACCTTTTAATGCTTTTGAAAGTATAAACTATTTACGCTAATGGTTAAGCGAACGGGAGGATGAAAATTAAAGGTGTACCAAATGAAAAAAATTGTGTATATTCAATGCAGTAAACAAATGCGCGCTCTGAGAATGATTCGCAGCCTGCTGCGTGCATTAAAGATTAATATGCAGTTTTTTCTCCATTTTTAAGCTATTTTAATTATTTTAATATTAGGTTACTAAGACTAATAAATTGAGTACTTTTATTTATTCATCATTATTAAATAATCATTAAAATTAATTAAAAGTTGGGGGTTTTAAGATTCAATTATATAGTCACTTATACACTGCCTCGCCGGCTATTATGAATATCTTTATAAACTCGAAGAGCTACTGGAATTATTTGGGTATTTTGGTATTAACTAATAAACTAGTTTAAGATTATTTGATGCCAAATAGATTCATAATAACATTAGAAAATTACCAATCTTTTGTGATAAAATTCCATGCAGCTTTATTTTCAAATTCAGCCTGATCTAATCTGCTTGAGCGGTTTAAACACAACAATCAGAAGCAATTACACAAATTGTTTTTTTAATCAGATCGCAATTAAATCTTTAATAAAAACTCTTTTGTTAATTAAATAACACAATTCCATGTTTCTTGCAATTTTAGGGCTCGTTTTTTGTGATGATTTCGTTTAGATAATCGGATTTTTATACAAGACTGGTAGTGATAAGACAATGCCATGACCTACGGCTGTTAGATGTTTCTGTAACAGAAATATTACAAAGGATTTTATTAAAATATCTAATGGAAGCATTTTGATTTAAAAAAAAACATGAAGAGAAAGCAACAAAATTCGAATATGTAGGAACATTATTATTAAGTGAGATTAAGGATGAAATTTGCTGCCACACCTGCAACATAAAATCTGATGTGATCTTAAGAACACATTTTAAAATAAAAATATCAATGCATGTACAGAATATTACATGAACTCATAAGTACTTACAAATTAGAATTTAACTTAGATCTTTGTTTGTAATGTTATTCTTGCTTATAACAGGTTTCTAAAGTTCTAGATTATAGCGTCATGTTGAGTTGATCTCTACAAAATAGTTCAAGGGACACATTCTTAAATATTGTTTTTGCTTGTCTTGCCTGTAATAGGGTTCTCATTAGTGCTTTGTACTTACTGGGTGGAGGCTGGGGGCTCAAATGCCTCATCCACTCATGCTCATAGTGGATATCGTTCGTTATGAGATTACTACTCGTCATTCTCCAGCATCAATAATGTCTCCTCCTACCTTTAGTTTTAATCCCTGAATGACATCATTAAGATTTTAGCATCCAGCATCTGAAGTCAAATTTCTACTTAAGGATATCTGTTTTCTCTTAAAATTGGACCCTTAGGCTTTTAAATACCCTTTCCTCTTCTACGCATTAAAATTGTCATGGTTTGTTATTGCTTACATTTTATCCATTAACTCTCCCTCTTTATATCCTTTACTATTTTTCTTCTCGTTTCTCAGCTCCTTTATCCACCACACACACTCATTCCTTTCCCTATTCAATGGTCGTAGCCAAGAATATTATTAACCAGGAATATTATTTTAGTTCTACTTACTATCATGATTTTACAACCAAGAACGCCTTCGATTTAGGAACCTTAAGAACACTGGTTATGGTTTATCCCTTGTTGGTTTCCACTGAACAAACATATTTACAGGGAAGAGACGACATATCAATATTTTTTAAATAATTTCGTAGGGGAGGTTACGACCTGTGTGGATTAGCTCAAATGATTTTATACACATATTAACAAAATTTAAAAATTGTACGAATCGTTGCATGGGAGGGAAAGAAATAACGATTGGAACATTGAAAATACGGATACATTTTTGTTTTTGCAGACTCGAAAATCTTCCCAAATAAAATTATGAATCGTGTATTTGAATTTTATAAATTCATTTATTTCTATTCAATTCGGAGTAAATATATTCTCAAGGGAATTAATTTCCTAAAAGATCTCTTAAGAGAGCCATAATATCGCTCATCTTGACTTTATTTTACGCAAATTCTCTTATTTTTTGACCCGAGCTCTATCGTGCAACGACGTCCCATCTTCCAATTCGTCTTTACATAAATTTTCTCTCTTCCACAACAAGCAGATACATTTTTCTTAGCATGATTGTGTCATAGCTCTTGATATTGAGGCTTTTCTCTAGTTGGTGTCAATGATACGCTTCTCTGTGCAACCAGACCATGGCTTTCTTTGGCAATCAATTTACATGGCAGGAACTTAGTCGATTTTCGGTATCCATAAGTTAGTGCTTTGTTAGTCCGTTTTAAATTTAAATACCACCTTTATTTAAATTACCTTTATTTAAATTTAAATATCACCTTTATTTCGGATTAGTTAGTAAATATATCATCACCATCAGTCTCTGTCATACGACTGCTGGGCAAAGGCTTTCGCTAGGACTATCTTCCGATCATGTCCACTCTTTTGTGAGTATTAGTAGTGGTTCGCCAACCTGCCTTTATTCAGGCGGATCTCCACCGGATAATGAAATAGACATAAAGATCAGTATGGCGAAACCTCAAACTAGTTCTGTTCGTAAATGAATCGGTTTCAAATATTGTGATTTATTATTTATTGCAACAATATATACATATCTCGTTAATTTTATATCTTCTAATATATATATATATATATATATATATATATATATATATATATATATATATAGCTGAATGTAAACGCCACATCATATATCAGATTACAGCAAGTTGTGTGATGTCGCAAGATGGATTCCCAATGCGGGGCATCATCACGACACGTCTGCCCTACGTTGTAGATCTCCGTGGTTCGGAATCCTTATTAATCAGTAGGTCCAAAAAAAGAAAGAAAATGTATTTTTAATGATTAAACTCACTAAATTATATATCCATATAATCATTCTTTGTCCATGCAAACAAACGCACTAGACCATATTGTACTTTCGTTTGTGCTTTCTTATAGTATAGGTGAATAGTGTGAGAGAAAATACATGAAAGACAATGAATGAAATAGAGTATTGACTGGTTTATCGGCGATTAGAGAAAGGAGCGGACGCTGGTAAAATGATTCATGGCGGTGAATTTACCAATTTAGAATTTGTAATCGGCCTCTTTATCTGTAGGTTTGGGGTGTAATGTTGGTCGAAGTCGCAAAGAGACCAGTCGCATCATCTAAATCTATAGGCCATAGTACCAGTCTCCACACGCCTATATATACCTTTACTTTCTCCATATTGGAAACACTCGCCCTCTACCTAGCGCTTCGTAGACATGCAGAGTTGTTTCTATATAATGAATAGCAATTTTGAACGAGTTTTAATACAAAATAAAGTTATTATTATAATTATATTATTAAAGAAACTGAGTAACACTTTCACATTTATTTCTTCAGGTAATATGATTACAATGTTTTGTAGTAATTTTATCCTTCTTTTCCTCAAGCATACATTTGTGATTGTCGAAGAGAAGCGCAGTGGCAGAAGTATTGAATTTCCTCGATGCCGAATGTTTTTGATGATTTAAAATATTGAGACAAAAAAACACAATTTATCATTTATTATGAGAGAACTACGGTTAGAACATAATAACCGACTTTTTTTATTCAGAAAACCATTAGTTTGTCATATTGTTACCATAGCTATAACTTGAGACAGTTTAAGTCCACTCCTGCAATTCGCTTTATGTCCTTACCTTTGGTTGTCCGTGAGCGTTTCCCCAACTCTTCTCATATATCCAAAATTTATTTTCCGAGTCACAATAATTAAGTTGACCTTTATATGATTTGTTTATATTTATTTCGTATCAATTTATTCTTTTTTCTCCTTTTTGTGATATTTTTTCGTCTATATTTAATGATCGCCTCTATGTTCAAATAAACAAGTTCCTCACCTTAATAATATTGATACCAATGATATATAAAAAAAATTTGAATTATATTTAACATGTTAAATTCATAATAGTGTAGCCCTAATGTTATGTCCAAATACTCAAAATTTGAAAAATGACCTTTTAAGTCTCATTATTTTATTGATTTATAATATTGCTATAATGAATCAAGACGTCTAAACTTTAGTCATGGCTCGAGATGTAAAATTTTCCAAAGCTGTGCCAACTCATCTTTGACTTAACATGATGTTGTAACTTCGTTAAGTTTGTTGCTTGTTTTCCGTGTTTCCCTTGGCTAATTACTTTGCCTTAATAATCTTTTTCGCAAATAGTAAATCTGTTTAGATTCTATTGGGTTTTGGTGTTGTAAGTTGCCAGTTGTATCTGATAAAGCCAAGTGTTTAGACCTCCTTCCCAATTCTGCCTAGGTAACCATGCATGCTTGTGTTTTGAAAATGTAAAGCCAAAATGTGCTCAAGCGAAAATTTTCTTCAAATATTCATAATTAAAATATTTAGATATTTTAAAAATAAGATCTATGCCATTTCCTCCTAGGAACGGCATGGTATTTTCGCTTGAGCCACATAATGTGTTATTTTATTTATATTTCAATGATTCTAATCCCCTTTTCTGCACCCGCATTAATGAGTGTTTTTAATTTTTCTTTGCAGTGAAATAGAGAAGGATAGAACATCGTTATATCTCTACCTACGCCTTCTTGTGTTCATATTTTCTCTTTTTCTGATTTGTGTTTCTTTCGTACGGTGTGTGTGATTTGTGAGGATTCACAGAATTGAATTCCTCTTCCCTTCTTCTTGTCAGCCCTTCCCTGCCCTCAATCCGTTTGTCGACTTAATTAAATATCTGTTTACGCTGTCACTTTCCAATAGAATTACTACATCGTTCGTAATACTTCACTTCCTCGTTGCTAATCTCATGAACGTCACCATATCTTTGTGGTACAGTTTCGCGTTTGAAGTTTATACACAAGTGAAGCCTCAAAGAAACAAAACTACCTGAAAAGTGCGTGAAAATCTATAGTCATTGTGAGAAAAATTACATCTCTCTCAAACCCAAATTTTAAATAACGCACTCCACCCAGTCTTGAATAAGTGAAAATAAGGTTTAAAAACTATCATTCATCCACTTCTTTTTGCCCTATTCCAAATAAAAACAACTACCACAAACCTCGTCTCTCTGCGATACAAGTTGGTCAAGAGGCTTATCATCTCTCCAATCTCTCCAACTCAAGATGTTTGGAATGCTAAATCCGGTCAGCGCTGTAACTAGTAAGCTAAACCTAATTTTTTGTTACTGTAGACTAGGTGGAATCGGAAATACTGTTGTATGGTTTTGAGGTGGTAATTAAATCGGTTGTAAGGTGATTTAAGTAAGAAAAGGGTTACCTTTTAAATAGGTTGCCTCTAAAATATGTACACCTATCAGGAGTATCTTGAAATAATACTGGGAAAAAGGGGAACCTTATCGGGCCTACAAACCAACTATTGAATAGGTTTAATATAGCTATTTAACCGGTTTCTTCTTGGCTGTGTAAACAAACTCGTACTTATGAAGGACGAATGTTTCATTATGTATTTATATTCACATATCGGGAGAATTTGTTGTGTGAATGAAAAATGGAGATAAAGTTACAATTTGACAAATTTGCAGAGTACCATTCATATGACAAGGGGAAAGGTTTGCTTCAGTTAATTAAACACTATTTTGATTTAGGAATCAATTAAAGAAGGATAATCGTAAAAATAATTTTTCACAATTTTACATAGTAAAGGAAACCTCACCAACTCTGAACATTGGACCAGACAGCTGGTACTATGACATACTTTTCGCAAACCTCAAAAAGAAAATTCTCAGTTAAAACTAAAATACATAAAAAATTATAGGGAAATAGAGAAGGGAAGTCAATGGATACATAAGACAAAAGTTGCTAGGACATTAACCCTTAAATCTCTTGGAGCAGAAGTACTTTCAAAGGTGGAATCAAGCCTGGCTTCTTTCCGAACGCAGAAGGAATCATGGTAGAGAGGTTAAGTGATTTTTTATTTCATAGCATGATTCAAAAGACCCCTTTATTATGGAAGCTCCTTAGGACAAATAAAAATAAATTAATCGAAAGATCACATTTTGTATCTGAAATGCACGTCTTCTAAAATGGCCCCCGAAAATAGACTAGAACCCATATCTTTGATCCTGTAATAGGAAAAATAACAAAAGAGGTGTCAAAGCGTACATTTTGGGAGTCATAGAATCCGATTAAATATGTTTTAATGCCAAAAAACAATAGTTTTCTTTATCATTGTAGTAGGATAACCCCGTATACCTTACACCAGATGAATATAGATGTTGTAAGTTAACCCTATACACCTTACACCAGTTTAATATAGATGTCGTAGAATATGGTCAAGTTTACCCTTTCTGTTTTACTTGTGCGTGGGAAGTTTACAATATATGCAGAGTGCAAATTAAAGTATCTTGAAGTTCCGAGATAACAGGAAAACGGGTACAAAAATAACTTCACTAATATACAAGTCAATATTATTTTACAAGGTGCAAAGGATTTTTAGAATAAACTATAAACACACTAGATTTATATGCATCTCAGCAGCTAAAGAGGGGCAGAGACGTGGTGAGGACAGTCACCGTACAAACAAACGGGCAATATTGACCAATGAAGGCTCGAACGACATTGAGCGCAAACTAAGCCGATGATGATGCTTACACTGAGGATGGGGGGGCAGAGAGAGCACTTGCACAGGAGAGTTGCTGTTACCTCGAAGATTTGGTTCGAGGGAGTAATCCTTGCCTTGGCGCAAAGTTCAAACAATAGTCTCTGGATAATGACTATTACGGGGGGGACGGGGTGAACTTAAATCTTGCCTTCGATTAACACGAATCAAGATTAAGAGGCGCTGCGTTCGAGGAGCAGGGGAAGCGGGTCGAGGTAGACTCACGTGAATTAACGAGAATACCGGGAGCTTGAGGGATTCAGCAAGAATTGTGCAGAGTCCAACGGGACGCGAGTAACGGGTACCGATGGGGGTGAACAGAGGATACTGACGAGGCAGCTAGGACGGCGGATACTCCCTTCTAACTCTGGCACCGGACGATTATATAAGGGTTGAATGGGGTTTTCTTCCTTCCGTCCCCCTTCGAACGGAGGGGGGAAACCCCATTCAAACCTAATACGAACCTTCTCGCGAGCGCAAGAAATTCTTAAGCCAGCGAGGCGAACTTTTTCCGACTCCAGATGGGACCTTATGGCTCTCACACTTGTCGCAGCTGTCTTTGATTGTCCCATTTTAAGTCATCGCGGCGTCTCACGGCGTCTCATAATTATGCACCTTCATTAACGCAAACGAAAAGGGTCGCCAAAGTTTCTGTTGTCTCTCTCTCTATTGAAGGGCGAAGCGGCGCGTATCTTCCCCTCTTTCTCTCCCTCTGTGACCTCTGACACTCATCCATCGCTAGATGGAACTTCAGGGAAAGAAATGACATCGGATAATGATTAGTGAGAGAGGAATATAACTTAAAGTCTCATGACAAGAGCGGATAAAGTTGAGAGTACCTAGGACAGATTTTCAAAATGGAGTCAAAATACAAAATAGTGGAGCTAGTAGGGGGAGGGGGTATATCATACACATACACAAGGTTAAAAAATGCTACAGCATGTTTGCCGAAGCATATATTTTTCTCTATGATACCATTAAGTGAGGCTCACTGGCCCGAGGGTGAGTTATCGTATGATTATACAAAACAAAACAAAAAAAAGTAGGTTTCACACCGTCTAGAGACCGTAGTTGAGGCCGACCTTGAAATATTTAACAAATAACTTTTGTTAATATATCTATATAAATGAACTCTGTGTTATTTTCTTTTGTATTTAAGTTAGAGAAAAATATTACCCAACGTACCCTGTATTACGTTTGGATGGTATGCCTTAGCGCACATAAGGAATGTGGGTCGGAAGCCTTGCTCTTTGCGGTGCATGTTTTAATGGAGTGAACTTTTGGGAGCAAACAAAAAAATATAGGGATGGGAGGGGAATGGTTTGTAACTCAAAGGTAACACGTCACGCAGTCACCAGTTATCAGCCTGGGTCCGAACCCAGAAGGAGAAGATCTATACCATCGAGGGATAGGAGAAGATTTGGTAGAGACAGGCAGAAAGTAGAAGCCAGCGAAATATGGAGGAGAGGCTGAGCTGGGACTAGACAGAGTGTTGAGTTCCGTCAGCGAGCAGCATATACATCGCCGTGTTCCTTACGGTAGCTATGACATCAGAGATTCAAGTGTTTTCATGTAGAGGGAGAAAGAAACTGAGCGACAAGACTTGACAAACTGAAAAAAACAAATAAGCACTTTATCTAAAGCACTTTACTAGAAATATATTACACACCCTAATAGTGATATACGAATATAAATTAGACAAAAGAGTTATTGAAACACATAACGATAATATCTAAAGAATCTGGTTGAAGTGGTAGTCGCATAAGTCACCTTGAGCCATTCATCAATGGGTGGAGGGATGAAATCGCTCGCATCATCATCTTCAGTTTTTGTCTTCTCCACGTACTGCTCATAAGCCTTCTTTATGAGTACATAGAGAACAGCTACCAGATACCGGAATCATTTATCGGGTTCTGCAGATGTAGTGAACACTAATGACAGCTTGAAATTTGCCACTAGTCGAAATACCAGCATTGGTAAAAGCTGTGGTCCACCCGTTGCCACACGTGATCCAGTCAGTCATTGACAAACTCCACAGCATCTTATCTGTAGTCATTGCCCAAAATCTTACTAGGAAGTAATCTTCGCC
The DNA here is from genome assembly GCA_963969495.1 of Ceratothoa steindachneri. Classification (NCBI taxonomy): domain Eukaryota; kingdom Metazoa; phylum Arthropoda; class Malacostraca; order Isopoda; family Cymothoidae; genus Ceratothoa; species Ceratothoa steindachneri. Next base: position 186,209,011 of record OZ018325.1, read on the forward strand.
GATCTCGGTCTGAGAAAACTTCCACTGGTTTCTTTGACAGTGTGAAGAGTGGTGTATCAGTAACCAACAATGGTGTCTATCTTGATTAAGGTGGCTGATTGTTTGTTGCAGGACTTTCGTAGCATCCAAAGTCATTAAGAGATTGTTAGTGGACTCTGTGAGCAATGTCAACGTGTATTACTTTAATGTAATGGAGAGATGAAATAGATTCTGTGATGCCGGCATAATATGCAGCACATGAGATCCAATTCTCCTGCTTCATTGTTCTCTCTCACGAGTAGGTTTCTGACTCCCTTCAATCACTAGTAGCCTTCATTAATGACAATGATGAGAGGGTGAGACGCTGACTGCATACATGTTGGTATTCAGGACAGGAACATACAAACCTCATCAGTTGGCAGTAAGACATCCATATCTATGGTCGTGTAGTGAGCTGGCAGGTATTTTACATGCTACTTCTAAAACTTAGCTAGATCCAGGACGTCAGTGGAATTTTCATGGAGGGCTGATGTGGTATTTTGATGATAGATTGTTATCTCTGTTATCAAAGTTATCAAAGCCACAAGTGGTAAGGACATCTTTGAGTTCAATGGGGGGAACCACAAAAATCTTCTCCTGAATTTGATGCCTATGCTGTATGTTTTCAATCAATCATATGACACATATATTCGTAGCTTATGCATGGCTCCTATTAGATATCTATTACCAAATTGATGGTGTGGCGAAGCTGGTATTTCCCTCCATTTTATGTGACGAGATACTGTTTAAGGTTTCTTGGATCTGCGTCTTACCGAGTTGAAAATTATTTGCGGCCCAGTAACAGGATGTGGCTGATCATTACCAAATTAAAAAAAAACATATTTATGAACGACCTCAGCATAAGGAAGAGTCAACATCATAAGTAGTTGAGAAGGAACCTGTAAAAGCGTGCTTCATGGGGAGATAGTCGTTACGGAGAATCCTTGCTGCTTTGAAATTGATGGAGACATCAGTAGCTGTTGTTTTTCACGCCGTCAACAGTTTTGGTCAGGTCATCATTAAAGGCAAGAGACCAGTCACGATTCTTTTGTAGTGATGTGATGACTGGAATCATCCGTTCGTTATCTTCCCGAAGACGCATTGTGTTGCAGTTTATGTCTGGAACACCAAGATCAGCAATGTGCCTCTCATAGATTATTTTCAAGTCAGACTTTACCAGTGATGCTCTAGAGCCACGATAATCTTCAATAAATTCAAGCAACTGATTGAGGTGACATGATATGATCGCCTGAGTTGCATTACATAGATTTGCAAAAGTTATGTTACACTCAGGGTTTTTTTATCATGATAGGTTGAGCCAACACAGATACAGTGGCGGCAACAAAAAAAGTGACATGTGACAATTCAGAGAAAATGAAACAGAAAAATGTAACTTACATATTTTATTATGAATATTTCATGAAAGTTAATACTTGGTCATGTTGCCCTTGCACTTGATGATCATCCTGAGTCGATTGGGCATTGATTCAGTAAGGTTTGCGAAGTAGGTGGGGTCGATCGTAACCCAGATCTTCTTCAGTGATTCTATCAGATCCTTGATGCTGCCGAGTGCTGGCTCTTGAACTTTGGATTTCATCAGATTCCAAGCATTCTCAATAGGATTTAGGTCCGGGGAATTACCAGGCCACTCCAAAACACTAATATTATTATCATTGAAGAACCTTTTCACTAACTGGGACCTGTGAGCAGGGGCACCATCATGCATGAAAAATTCACACTGATGAATTTCCCAAAATGGCAGCATGTGCTGCTTCAAAACTTCAAGATAGTTAGTCCCCCTCATGGTTACATTCTTGGGAAGGAAGTACAGACCTCCTCTGCCCTTGTTTCCACTAAAGGCACCCCACACCATCACACTATCAGGGTGCTTCACAGTTTTCACGGTATATTTTGGTTTATACCGAGACACATTGCTGGGACGACGCACGATCTTTGACTCTCCTCTGACCAGCCTAAAGGTGCTCTCATCACTGAACATCACCTTCTTCCAATGGGCAGCTGTCCAATGTTTATAGGTCTTGCAAAAATTGAGCCTTTTCATCTTCATAGCCTTGGTAAGAAGTGGCTTCTTGGCAGCGCGGCGAGCCGGTAGGCATAAGTCCTTCTGTAAGCAATGACGGATGGTCCTGAGGGCGACGTTCTGGAGGAGGTCTGGGTGTTTTTTCTTGATTGAAGCGGAGGTTACAGAAGGGTCTGACATCACTTCACGCCTTAGGATATTATCAGTCCTTGGAGATGTCTTCCTAGCTGCACCAGTGCCCTCCTTCCTCTTTGGTATGGTACCTGGTGGCAATAACTCAGCTGCCCGTTTTAGGCGATAAATCGTATTTCTTGAGGTTCCTAAATCTGCTGCTACATCAATAAAAGACTTTCCCTGCTCTAATAGGGTCAAGGCACGGCTTTTCTCTGTCATAGAAAGCTTTTTTCGCCCCATTGTATCCATTTGCACAGAAGTTATAGCACGTCAAATGTAGGCACGAATGCAGGAAATCAGCACGCTGGAGTGCCATACACTAAAGCCTAACTGTACGAGCTCAAACGAGACACTGAGTTTCAGTAAAGCGCAGTTCTCTTGTCTTAGCTCAGGAGAGTCGTCCACTTGCGGCATAAGCCCCGCAATTTTTCATTGGCTAGTTGGCAAGTAAAATTGTGAAAACGATTTTGTGTATCGATTTCTGTTGCCAATATTAAATGTCACTTTTTTTGTTGCCGCCACTGTAGAAGTGAAAAAAAAACGAGATCTCTGCTCTCCTGCGCGCGAATACAGCAAGTCTGACATCGCCAAGAGGCTCAACGCCAGCGGGATAATCGTCCACAGAGTCACGGAGAGGGTCAAGAAGTCAGAAGACCTCAAAATTCGACCTCGTTCAGGTAGACCTCAATTTATCAACCATTTATCTTTCGAAAGTGCTCCAAAGCTCAAAATGACTGCGCTTACGAAAAATAACATTTTGGTGACTACAGAGTCAAGGGCCGTCTAGGAGGAGGGCAGCAAGAGCTTGAGGTGCGTGAAAAAACATCTTCTCCCCTACGGTATGCGAGAACAACGTCGGAAACGATGTCGTTGCCTTCTTAACGACTTAAAGAATCATGGAAATCGAATTCTCATTTTTTCCTTTGGAAAAAATCTTCATAGTCAATCCACTCCTTAACAAGCAGAACGACCGCGTAGTAAGCTAAGCCAAGACGTCTCCGAAGACCGCTACGTGTCAAAGACCAAGCCCTTGGCGGCCTTGATGATGCTCGGCATCTTCGTTTCGGATAGCGAGAAAATTCTGTGCCGGTGTGGTTCGTGGGTGGTTACAGGTTAACCGCGGCTGATCACTAGTCAACAATTTTTGAAAGGTTATGTGTTTCTTTAATGTGATTAGTTAATTATTAGGTATTTTCATGCACTGAATCCAAATATCACCTTGAAAAATACCTTTTGGCTATAGGTTTAAAGATACTTGGCATGTAATATTTGATTATTTTATTATAACGTACAATATGTGTCATTATGTTTTAAACTCTAATCCATAACCATTCTCTGCCTTTTTGCTTGATGATTATAGTGAGCTAAAGAATCATCTCTTGTCAATGTCCAGCAATAGTCTGCAAGCATTGTTGTGCTCCATTAACCTTGGTAGCGCTTTTCCATGGTTGAAATATCTTAGTGAAACCTTTCACCATGTTTGTCACTAACTGCCCCACAGTTCGCTGCAAAAAGGTTTTAACGTGAGTCCAAAAAGTGGATTTTAAGTGACATGTTACATCCCATATTCTTGTAAGCCTTGATGAGGTTTACTACCAATTTTTCCTAGTTTCCGTCCCTTATGTTTTCGAGAAATCCCTTCGCCACTAATTTGAATGCTTTTCAAGCAGGTTCTCATCCCCATGAAGGGCTAATTCACATACGCCATCTTTAAGAAACCCTCGAATCTGAGGACCAATGAAAACTCCCTCTTTTATCTTAGCGTCACTCAGAAAAGGGAATTTTGATGTTAAATACTTGAATCCCTGACTAGATTTGTCCAAAACTCTTACGAAGTTTTTCATAAGCCCCAGTTTTATGTGTAGGGATGCTAGTTAAATTTTGTTCGGTTCATTGAGATGTGGATGTTGAACATTTTTCCTCACAGGCTCCAATAATTGACGAGATGGCCAGTTTCGCTTGGTATAGTAGGAACCCCTTGCACGGCTCTCCCATTCACACATAAAGAAGCAGTACTTGGTTTATCTGTGCAACATTGCAACATATGATTTATATTCTCATAAGTTTCTTTCATATGTTGTTCATAGCTCACACGAACTGATGGTTCACTATTGCCGTTGTGCACCAAGACTCTTTTGGGACTCGTTTTTGATGAATCAATGAACAACCTCCAATGTCTAGGTTTGCATTCGGTGCCAGGTGCTTCCATCGTACCATTAATATTGTTACAGGTCACTGAATCACCTTCTATTACGAAGAAATCAGTGATCTGCTGCTGTCGGTCACAAAATTTTGAAATTTTCACATCAGCTGAGGTAAGAAACTGCCGCAAGCCTGTTGGAACCTGTTGTGACACGTAGCTGTATCTTGAAAACTAGAGCTAACAAACAATTTTAAACATGATATTTATTATCAGCAACTTAAAATTAATTGGAAATTGCTACTCTGGTCTCGGAAGCATTTTGGTTGTTGACCAGTGTTACAGCAGGGACACCTAGGCCACAAAAGTCGTGCCTTGAGTGAAAAAGACCACGAAGAAGGTGGACTAGATCTTTTAGCAGGACAGTACCCTGGCCTATGGGGCCAATAACGGGCCCAAGTGGTTGGGGTCGAACTTGAACTTCTGGGCGATTGAACTTTGCCGCATTCGCCTGACCTCAATCCTTTCGACTACAGTGTGTAGGCGCATGACGATAGCAGGCCCGACAAGGTCCACTACAGCAACGTCCATGAGCCGAAGTCCTCTGTCAATCGCAACCGCGTGGGGGCAAACATGAGGAAGGACTTCGCCCGCAATGTGGGCGTGGCCTTCAGGTCTCGCCTGGAGCGCGTTCTCGCCGCCGAGGGCGGCCACATCGATTAATATTACAAATTAAACACATATTTATATGTTAAAACAATAAAAACGTATCTAACTGCCTCAAAACTATCATTGTGTCCTTTGTTGAGAGCGTCGTAAAGAGTGTAACAGAACTTTTGCAATACCTGGTGCATTTAGTCATGTCTCATCCAACAGTTTCTGATTTCTTTAGAGCCCCTAGTCTGTTATTCACGATGATAAACAGCATCAATAGCAACCGTGTCCCTAAAAGCTAGTTGAATCAATAGGTGCTTGTTACCTTCCACCTGAGCACATTCTGTCGATTTTCTATCCTAGCTATGGGTGTTAGCCCTCTTCAGTTCCATTTTTTCGCCCACTCCACCACAATAGAGACACGGTCTGTTAACTAGTTCACATGAAGATGCTGAGGGTGTGGTTAAAGCCTGTATGGTGGACCTGCACGGATGCTTCTCATCAAGCGCTCTTCGCTAAAATGACCACGACGCTCATCGCCAGAGCTGCCATTTTAGCGAAGAGCGCTTGATGGCACAGGTTCAAATCCAGCTCCTTTATTCATTTTCATATAACGGTTAGAATAGTTTGCCATATATCTCCGTTTCTATATCTCCTATTTTTTTTCTTAAGCTCTAATGGTTCACATAATAATTTCCCTAGCGTTTTTTCGAGTTGTGTTACCAGTTTTCATTTTTTAGGCCTTTAAATGCATCTATTATATATCACGTGCCATGTGATTTTCAATCATTCAAATAGGATATTTAAGGTGAAATCTATTTTCCTCCAATTTAAAGGATTAACGTAAAATCTGATACTCAAGAGAAAGCTCTTTAGATTTTAAATATTTATTTAGGCAGTGTAAAAATTTACATGGTAATAAAAAAATTTAATTTCAATTTTTAGTCGGAAATTGTTTTTCTTCCGTCTGAAATTTTCGTATGGAGGACATGACATAATACATTTGGTGATTTAGCATATTTATTGTAGTCTTTCAAACCCCTTTTTCATGCTTCCTTCTTCATCATGTTCCTTCTGGTCTGACCCTCTTTGGATTCCTATACAACCATTGCTGGTTAAGTGTCTTTCACTCGTCAATAGGATTTATTTTAATTTATTTTAGTGAAAAAATGAGAGGAAATCAGCAAAAACGTATTAATTGGGAGTGTATAGCCGAAGTAGCCAAAAGAAGAGACTACTTGTCTCGAAACGAATATACATATTTTTCCGAGGTTTTGTAAGTATAGAGAACATGTTTATTTACCTAAACGTTAACGAACAATGGAAAAAAATAATGAAAAAAGTCTGCTACAGCAACTATTGACAGCATAATGTCTGAATTATCCGTGTTTAAAAGCCTCGTATGCCGTCAGTAGAGGATGAGGTATTTTCTTCCTCTGAACATTTTCTTACCCCGTTCCTTTTCCTGCTTATTGTTCCTGTCTTGACTGTGAATTCTATTTTCTTCGGGTGATTAATTCCAACAAAATATAAATATACCTGAGTAAAAAAAATTAACTATCAAAAAAATATAAACAAAGACTCAGATTGTATCCATTAAACTGCTCTAGTTGCAAGGCACAAAGCTGATGCTTGTCGCCACAATGTGTGAAAGTTAATTGCAACGAGCCAAGAATGAATGTAGTGCGAGTGCTTTAATGCCGACGCTTTATGTTTAACATTTATAATAGATAAAATGAAGGATCGTTTTCAGAACAGACCCGGCAGCGAATTAGGAGTTCGAGGCTATCATGAGGTTGAGGTTAGTTTAAGTTAGGACAGCGACTTTAGAAAATTTGACCTATTTATGAAACTTCCTTTAACATCTTCGCGTTGCTTTTGTCGCTGTAATAAATGTGAATACAATTTCAGTGTTGAGTTGTGGAAAGATATTTGGTTAGACGAATCAAAATTATCTTTTAAGACTATCGTTTATTTCATTCACGGATGGTGCAAAGGGTTGACATCTACTTTTTTGTTTGTTAAAGTGTTTAAAATGTCAACAGAAGCCCTAACTGATTAGAAAAACTTTCTGCGAGATGTTTGCGCCAGTTCCTTGCTACAAAACCTAGCATAACTTAACTTAAGCATAACCTTAGCCTAACTTAACTTAAGCCTAACCTTAGCCTTGAACGCCTATTTCGCTGCCGGGCCTGTTTCGAAAAAGACCCTAAATGACATGCCAATAGTTTGTTTAGTACTTTATGTCATATCAAAGTATGCTAGTCAAGCCCGTGAGAATGTAAATCACCACGCCTGACCAACTTCAGGTAAGCCAAACACATCTTCACAAACAAACCCGTCCTACTACGCATCTCCAACTTAACTTAAGCATAACCTTAGCCTAACTTAACTTAAGCCTAACCTTAGCCTCGAACGCCTATTTCGCTGCCGGGCCTGTTTCGAAAAAGACCCTAAATGACATGCCAATAGTTTGTTTAGTACTTTATGTCATATCAAAGTATGCTAGTCAAGCCCGTGAGAATGTAAATCACCACGCCTGACCAACTTCAGGTAAGCCAAACACATCTTCACAAACAAACCCGTCCTACTACGCATCTCCAACTTAACTTAAGCATAACCTTAGCCTAACTTAACTTAAGCCTAACCTTAGCCTCGAACGCCTATTTCGCTGCCGGGCCTGTTTCGAAAAAGACCCTAAATGACATGCCAATAGTTTGTTTAGTACTTTATGTCATATCAAAGTATGCTAGTCAAGCCCGTGAGAATGTAAATCACCACGCCTGACCAACTTCAGGTAAGCCAAACACATCTTCACAAACAAACCCGTCCTACTACGCATCTCCAACTTAACTTAAGCATAACCTTAGCCTAACTTAACTTAAGCCTAACCTTATCCTTGAACGCCTATTTCGCTGCCGGGCCTGTTTCGAAAAAGACCCTAAATGACATGCCAATAGTTAGTTTAGTACTTTATATCATATCAAAGTATGCTAGTCAAGCCCGTGAGAATGTAAACCACCAGGCCTGACCAACTTCAGGTAAGCCAAACACATCTTCGCAAACAAACTGTCCTACTATGCATCTCCAATTTCGACCTCATCAACTAGGAGCGTTTGACTTAACATAGGCTAAACCTGCGCCATAAACTAAGTTAGTTGTTCGACATAAACTCAGTTTTCGTTGCCTAACACAGAATAAACTACTGAAGCGTGACGTCTTCGTTTGTTTTTGTTTTTTCCTGTTAATGTAGGTGAACCCTTATAGCAGAGGTTTACAAACTTTTCCAGTTGTTGACACACTTTCTAAACATACATAATTTCTCGACACAGCAATTCAGCAATAATTTGTAAGCAAACAAAGATACATTTTCAAGACAAATGTGATTGTTATAATTTATGGGTAATAATCTGTGTAAATATGTCAAGAATTAAAAGGTTGTAATAACACCAATAACTGAACATTTTAATGAGATACCTGAGCATGATAGGAAAAAATTGAGCTTTTGAATACTTGGTGTAATGATGGTTAATGACACTCGCATTTGACTATCAAGCATTTTTAGGTTTCCACGTTTTAATGTCTCCAAGCTTATCATTGCTGAAAATCGTTTTTCACAAATGTATGTAGTAGAAAACTGTAAGAGAATTTGTAACGCTATTTTAGGTAGGTTTTAATCCTTTCTTGAAACGCGAATCCATTGAGGAGGCGCCATCTGTGCATATTCCTACACAATTTAACCATAACAAATTATTTTCCTTCATGAAGCAATTTAAAGTTTCAAATATGTCTTCACCTCTAGTTCTCATTTGAGGTTCTAGCCCCCCAAGGATTGCTCAATAATTCTGTCATTATAAAAGAACCGTATATTACTACGCAATTGTAATAACCCACTGACATCGGTTGATTCGCCTAGCTGCAAGGCAAACATCATGTATTATCTTTAAAATATCCTTCATTAGCAGCTTAATATCATCAAACATATCTTGAATACCTCTTCCAAATGTGTTATCTGCAAAAGGGACATATTAACTTCTATCTCAAATTCGGGTCCAAACATTGTTCGAACCAAAGCACAGCAAAATAGTTTTATTATAGTATTTTCAGCAATATTATCCGGCTGCTTATTCATGACAATTATTTGAGCAACCAAATAACTTGCTTCTTGAACTTTGCCTGTCTTCATTCTCTTGATGAATGTTGCAGACTGCTTTTCATAAGTTTTGAAAGCTCAATGAAGTATTCCACTGGTTTTGTTAAATAATTACTGTTTGAGCTAAAATGACGCTTTAATTTGTTTGGTATCCAACTTTCATTTGTAGGTATATCCCCACAAACTCAACACTGGGGACTATTATTGTTTCCATTTCTAAAAAATGTGAACCCTAGTTTCATATAATCTCTATTGTATAAATGAGGCTTCGAATTTTTTCCTTCTAGTGCAAGCCGTTCAATAGTTGAATTTTGAGTGATTTCCTCTGTAGTCGTTAAATTTGGTTCATTAGAAATGTAATCTTCAGCATATTTTCTTTTGTTAATTAAAAACTTATCCATTTTATGGGTAATTTAATTACAATTTATAAAAAAACTAAGCGGATTATTATGGATTTACTAGGCAATGGCTTCGCCACTCCCCCTCCTACGGGGGTAGCTTGCGCTTCGCAACTAAGATTAAAATTTAAAATCTAAAAAAACAAAACAGCCAGGGTTAAATTTTTATAAATTTTAAAAAGGAACTCTAACTAAATTTTCCCCTTTCAAAATATCACGTTGCTAAAATATAGTTATAGGAGAAGATATATAAAAATAAACTTTCTGAACTTCACAATTTTTAATTTTGGGGGTTTTAAAAAATTCACAAAATTTCGATACTTATATTTATTTCTGAACTTTGATAAAAAAACATATCTCATTACTAAACTAAGATGAAATTATTATTCAAATAATCAAAAAAAATCTCCTTAAATTATAGAGTTAGTGATGATGATGATAGTCATCATCATCATCAATAACTCTATAATTTGAGAAGGGGAATTTTTTGAGTATTTAAATAATAATATCATCTTAGTTTGGTTATGACATGTTATTTTTTTAGCCAAGTAATTTTTCATAATTCTTTTATAATATCAAAAAAAAAATGGTGAAGTTCAGAAATAAATATAAGTATCGAAATTTTGTGATTTTTTTTAAACCCAAAGAATTACAAATGGTGAAGTTCATAAAATTTATTTTTATATATCTTCTTCTATAACTATATTTTAGCAACGTGATATTTTGAAAGGGAGGAAATTTAGTTTAGAGTTCCTTTTTAAAACTATCATAATTGGCGAAGTTCAGAAAATTTATAAATATTTAACTATGGCTGTTTTTTTTATATTAAATATTAATCTTAGTAGTTAACCGCAAGCGCGGGGAGTGGCCAAGCCAATGCCTGGTAACTAAATATGAAATTAACAGAACCAGCAATAAGCAACTATAAAATCAGAAAAAAATCTTAACATAAAGTGTGGCCTAATTATATAATCAAATTTTTTTTTAAAGTTTAATAGGGTTTCATAATTATTAGTTCACCTCCAAGCTATTTGAACGCAGTTATTTACACTTTACTACTGGAACAACCTTGTTTCACTGTTTTGCTCATCAAATCAAGGCGGATTTTAAAGTTAAAAATATTTAATTTCGTTTCAGTTTAGTTTGGGCAGGAGAATAGAGCTCGCATGAGATATATTTATTTACACTGAATGAAATAAAAGGAAAATAAGTGTTATATAATGAAGATAACAAGTATCTTTTTAACATATCGTTCGACAATGATAACGATACTGGCTGATGCACGAATATAAAGATTTTCGCTCACGTATATTATCGCCCGTCGGTTGTGGCCAGGCAATAAGCGCAAAAGGTTAATATTGTTGATTCACTGCATTTATTTACTCCGAATTTCACAGCCTTGGGATTTTTATTGGCTGCACTTTGAGCCCTTAATTACTTTCATTCACTTATACATCTTTATGCGCTCTGAGAAACGAGTTAAACAACTGAGTTAATCTTTCGTCTAAGGAAAGGCAATATCAATGTTCCCAATTTCTAAAGAAATTGTGTGCTCCATTTTTTTGGTCTCTTAACTTAACTTTATACCTGCTTTATAATTTTAAAATAGATATAATTTTCTCTGCGTTAAATGGAAGATTGTACTCATCCCTTTTCAGCCAATTTCCATTTTGTTTGGTTTTAGTCGCGTGCGACTCTATATCTCACTATGTCATCGGTCAGTCGGTTCTCGTTTTGCTTTTTTTTTCGTAATATCATTGTAACTATTCGGCTGATTTTAACGGAATTTAAAACACTTATGTTTTTTTACGTTCTCTTTCGAATGATATTATTGCCAAAGTGCTCCCAAGGTTAGTCTGGGAATTATTAAAAGTTTTGAAGGTCGTAAGGTCATGAATTCGAATAAGCACGCCGAATTATATAAATTCTCTTTTTAATCTAATGTCTATTCGTTATTTTTTATGTTTTTAGCGTCAAATGGAGTAACAAACCCACTTCTAAACCATTATTTTGTTTGTTTCCATTTATCTTTTACTAAGAGGTTTCGTTTCTACAATTTTAATTGGTTCTATGGTCACCGACAAATTGGATAATTATTAATACTAAAAGGAGTGTGTGTGTGTATTTACAAATGTATTCTCATCTTAACAAAGGAGTTTTGGTGTTTATCTAATTTATTTGTTCAGGCTGCGATTTAATCAGGGCCAAAATATGCAGTTTTTCCTCTTTGAACGTGTGTATTTTAATAATTATTTTATGCCGAATTCTATAATCTCTCTTTCCAATTTAAAAGGAAAAAGGCCTTTTTAAAATAATTTTCTTCTACCATTCCTTTTGATGAAAAGGTTTTTATTTAGGACTGTTGGTAAAACGACCCTTGAGTAAACTAGAGTGAATGCGTTTAAAGCAAGATAAATATACAAATAGAATACTCCATCCTACAAAGAGTGGGTTATCATTTAATATTTTGTTTATTTGGAGAAAAGATCACGTTTCGGAGAATAATTTCAACAATTTTGGAATCAAATTATCTCCGTCGAAAATAACGGGAATTTGAGCCTTTGTTGCCTAGCGCTCGTCGTCCTTCTAGCCAACACTTGAATCGACTCGGTCACCATCCGCTTCCATAAAAAAACGTATCAAGGCGTTTAATAAATCTAGCATTGTAGGTTAGCCTCAGAGCGAGGAGGCAGAAATAATCAAATGGGATAATAATTTGTCGAAGAACGACCAGTGTTTGGCAGCTCAGATTCAAATCCCTACCATTTTCAACTATGATAATTTTATTTAAAAATTCAAGTTTCGTTGCAGCAAAAAGTTTTAATCCGAGAATGATGGGAGTGTGCGTTCGAAGCGTCATTGGTATTTTTAACCGAAATCTCCCGTGGCATCTGCTCTTGATTAGGGATTCGATTCCCCCCCCCAAAAAAAAATCAGTTCTTGTAAGGAGTTCTCAGCACAGCGTCTGGTTCATGAGCGTAGGCAGTTCCCCCCACAAATGTCATCAAGCACATGGGCAATAATAACACCGCTGTAGCTATCTCCTACCTCCATTCACGCACACAACACATCACTTCCATGTAGGGCTGGCTCGTCTTCGAGCAGCGAGGAGCTCACAGGCTTGTTACTGATTGAGATACTGATATTTATATTGATGTAATTATTCGGTTGGGGGACATATGTATACCTTCTAAAATGGATGAGTACTAATAATAATAATAGCCAAAGTTTCATTAAAAAAAATAATTCCAAGTAAAAATAAGTCGATAGTTCTTGTCCCTTAAATGCAAGGTATAGATCTAAGTTCAATTAAATATTTGATGATTTAAAAAAGAAGAATGGAACGTTGCATTGAAATCGGTATTTCTTTGGTGAGAAGAAAACTTCTGGGTTTTATTATTCTTGCGAAATTTAAATATTAAAAGTTATTAAATGAGAGACACTAGACACATAAGAACGCCTCAGACCATAACAATTAAAGCTTGGTCAAACATGGTGTAGAAAAATTGATGTCACGTATAGTATTGCATTACCTAGGAAAGAATATTTATCAAATAATCGTCCTAACTATGCTATGCTATGCTAGATGCTAGCAGCGACGATGATAGACTTAGCGAAAATTTTCGGATTGCAGTACACATCTTAAGAACCTAAGTGGATAGAAAACTTATTTAAATGGAATCAGGAAGAGGAAGAATGACAAAAGATTAACCACATGAGAGAGCCGTGGTGAAATCGTCAAGATAAACAGTAATTAGACGTTGAAATGGCTATGATGGCGGAGAATCCAAAGGTTGAGTAAGGCAAAACTTTGCCGTTGTAACGTCTTTACGCGAATGCAAGACTAGGACAAACCAGGACCACCAGAATAATGGAAATGGCCGCATACAAATGACAGCATAACATTAACGAGTCAAAGCTACCCATTGAATAGGCATCACCCGAAATAAGTCTGGACTGATTGGAGATATCTCCTGTTCTCATGGAGCGAGGTAATTTCTCAAATTGGTATTATTTTTACTATTTCAGTCCCGTAACCTGCTTTCATGCAAATTTTGAGATACAATTGGTACTCGGGTAAGATCGACCTCTACACTAGACCCTGTTTGAGAGTCAGAAAATGGGGTTAAGTTATCAGACAAAAGCTCGAGGTAGAAAGGTAGGTAGGAAGGATATAACTAGCAGAAGAGAGGCAAAGCTTCCCACTAGATGAAAAAAACAAAAGTAGGACACACACTTTTCCGGGGAGGAAAAAAAAGGCATTGGAAAAAGAAGAAGAATAACAAAGGAGGGCGCCCTAGGCACCCACAAACAAAAAGCTGTGGAAAGAATAGTAGCTGAAAAGGGGATAGAGGCCCTCAGGAAAATAGGGCTAAGCCCATTCATTCCACCTGAAATTATCACAAATAGAAGCATAATTTTCCGAAAGATTAATTTACTGGTCGCATACTGAAAAAGAGTTAGGCAGAAAATTGAAAGGAGCAATCCAGGAATAAAAGTACACCAAACTATCAAATTCTGACAATTTACTCATGTTTTTAAAGTAGTTTGCACAAATACAGAAATGGCAGACAAGAGTTCAGCCAATGGATTGCTAGCATTTAATATGAGAATTCCAGCATAAAACATCGAAAATGGGAAGTAGACTAATGTTCGGATGTGGTAAAATTGCTATGTACTAGTAGATCATGGATGCAGGGAATCCCCCTGCATCCAACGATAAATGAAATGAAAATAGCGAATACAATTATTATTATCCTGCAGAGAGTAGTATCAGACCTATTGATATGTATCATATATGCCTACCTAGCTAACATTGGCAAACCAGAAAAATTCGGACAGACGCTTAATCAACTGCTGGTCAAGAATTGGAAAAAATAAATACAAAGAAATATGGTCCACAGAGAAACCAGAATCATCAGAAATACTCAGAATTGACATACTGAAAAAGAAAGAAAATAACGTAACGATCAAACTGAAGAAAAAAGAACCAACCCAGGAGAAAACGAATGAAGAAAAGAACCAAACATCCTCAAGCGAAACCGAGGAAGTCGACGAAAGATTGACGTGAACAAAAAGGAAGGAATGGTGCGCAAAGCCAAAGATCTCAACATGAAGCTCTACCAAAGTGACGCCATGCCAATCCCACGGTAAATAAAGCAAAAAGGATGTAGTCTAGGCACTCAATGAAGAGAAGTACGAATGGGAGTTTAACTGAGACCACAATAAAAAGAAAACATAAAAATTACTCATTGAGAATTTAATTAGAATTTATCCAAGGGATTTGATAACACTCTCAAATGCAAAGTTTGAGCGAGCGAAAAAAGCTACAAGACAAATCACTCGCAAAGAAAACTAAGTTCTGGCGTTGCTGGTTAAGTAAACAAACATGCAATTTATTTTTATTAACGAGGTTGAAAATCTGGTTGCCTCAAGTCAGGGCGCTTGCAGCTCGCGTGAATGGTTAGCTTCTTGAAGGTTGATGTGAAGACTGGCATTGAGCATGGAGCGATGGTGGCAGCAAGAAAATTGTATGAATGCCAATAATATGCTTCTCCAGAGTACCAGAATAAGTAGTGCACGAATGGTGTAAGGTTGCCAGGTACCACTATCATGGGTAGCCAGGTGTTGCTGGCTGCCTCAGGACACGCAGCCAAATTGGGGTCGGATGCTCTTAGATTTTACCCTAAATGAAAGTTAAAAGACCTTGCTATACATACACACACACTCATATATATATATATATATATATATATATATATATATATATATATATATATATATATATTCAAGAGCAAGTTTCGAATAACGCGGGGCATAAACAGCTTATCTGACGTATGCCATTTCCGTAAGACCTTAAAGGTGCAATACCGGACGGGGAAAATCTTAGATTCTTCTGGTAGGCTGCCGTATAGGAAAGCTTTGAATCATTTATTAATGTCATTTAAGAGAAATATGACCTGCTTTGTGGTCAGAAAGGGCACCTGCCGTCGTGGCAAGCTTAAGAGCAGACAGACTTTGTGGTGTTTTGAGAGTCCGGTGTGATCCGTGGCATCTTGAGAGGATAATTGAAAGGTTTTGTTTTCCTATCTCATGAAGCATGTAATGACTGGGTTAGTAAGTTGGTCTGCAGCTAAAAGGCAGACTGGTTGAAAGAACATGAGAAAAATTCAGGTTTTAGTCATGAGAGGAGTCAGTATGAGCAGGCTGCAGTCAAACAGTGCCAGGTAGGAATCGTCCTTTTGACAGGGACAGATGTCTGTGGTCGATGACCTACTGATTCGTTTGGGAAGGTGCTTTTGTGGATGTGCCCACAACTGGGGTAAGGTTAGCTTCGGGAAGGATGCAATGTATTTAGCGTGTACTTTAAGTGTACAGCTAAAAAGAGGCCTGTAGAACTTGATAAGTCAAGTCGGTGAACAGGCGCGCTAAGATTGAACCGAGGAGCGTAGAAAAAGAAGTACCGTGAAGAACCCTTCCGGAAACTCAGTCTGTAGGAGCACGCACTTTTAAGTCTAGGACAAGCAAAAAGTGCTGCAGTAACTCGACCCTTAATATGAGATGACCGATGTTAGCAACTAAGGACAGCCAAGGAAAAGATAGAGATGGAAAGGAATTGCTTTGAATAAACCAAGATAGGCTGACCTGAGGTAGTTTGTAGCGCTGAGACCATCGGAGTTCGACGTCTGTCCTGAGGCGAAACTAGAAGTCTATTGAAATTAGAGCCGCTGTCAACGAAAAAGTTGAGTCCCGTGTCTGGATCCTAGATAAATCCTCATGGTGATTGCCGACTGTTGCTGATAGATTTCCCCAGAAGGTATCCCTAAGGTAGAGCTGATGTCACAGGCCAATGGCGCCAAATACATATAAAGGGCGTTTAGAAGTACATAATAACAACTCTGAGGAGGTGAGGTTATATTTTTTATTTCATCGTGAGATACTGTTGTCATTTCACGTTGATATTCTGAATGTTGAAGTTGGGGTATAAAAATTTCCGTGAAGTGTCCGAATGAGGCGCAATGGTGAAACTGGTAGCTGCTGAAGAGTTTGAGACTTCAAGAGTGGGCCCTTGGGTGGCTTGTGGGAGCAAAGAGGGGATGACACACATAGGGTC
The DNA here is from genome assembly GCA_963969495.1 of Ceratothoa steindachneri. NCBI lineage: Eukaryota > Metazoa > Arthropoda > Malacostraca > Isopoda > Cymothoidae > Ceratothoa > Ceratothoa steindachneri. Next base: position 186,225,703 of record OZ018325.1, read on the forward strand.
TCAATTGAAGGAAGCAAGAAAACAGTCCTTAGCTTCCTTCCACATGGAAACCACAGGATCGCAGGCAGCAATGGGTCTCAGTCCTGAACTCCTGGTGATACCAGGAACAGGTAGCTGGCTCACTGTCTGTTCTCTCGTCGGGGAAGAGCCAGACCGACCTGAGAATCGAGAACGTGAACGGGAGCCAGGACTCATACCTGAGAATCCTTTACCTTGCAGCACTTTGACAAGATTTTAGACCGCCTCGATGACTTTTTCCATCTTGTCTTCTAGCGATTGGCGGTCCTTCCTGGCTGGTGTAAGAGCTGCGCAAACTCGGTCGGTTTGATCATTGTAGGTGGCAGCGGCGACTAGATCCTAATCACCTAACACATCCAAGGCTAAGATCCGATCGGCAGTCTCTGCCAAGCTGTCCTGGGATTAAACTTTCCCAAGCGCCTCCAGGGAGTTCTTCTTGGTTGCCTGAAGTCATGGGGCTTGCTGGAACGTCGGCATCCGCGGCGTGGCGGTGCTGTCGAAGAATAATTATGGGAAGGATTCTGCACCACCAGAATGATGTTTGGGGTTAGGCTCTGCCATATTTGCTGATTAAAGAGCGGTTTGTACCGAAGAACGATGGCCTTGAGAGCCTCTTAAGTCCTCTGATCTACTGGCAAATCGAAATACGATTCCCCTGCTTTCATGAGTTTTGCTGGTGAATGGGAAAAAGTCAGCAAGAATTTTTCTTGGTGGACGAGATATTTTGTGCCTCAAATGCTATGTTGCAGAGAAGGAGCAAGTGTTTCGGCGTCCTTGGCAAATATTAAGGCACTTGAATTGCCAAAATAATTGCCGTGTCTGATGTAGAAGACTGTTGTTTTTTTGTTGTTAAATAGTCATGACGACTACCTGTATAATTCGGTTGAGTCATGAGGTTACTTGTTGCATGTTTGAGAGAGTGTAGCTTGTTCAATAGCAACCAAGGAGTGTTCGTAGGTGGTTGGTTAAGTATACATGACGGTTGGTTAAGTATACATGATCACAATTTATCTTTATTAACAAGGGTTATGGTTGAAATTCTTGTTGGTTGCCTCAAGTCAGGGGGCTTGCTGATCGCCTAGATGAAGAAATTCCTGGAGATTGATGTGAAGGCTTAAACTTGGCATGGAGTGGTGGTGGCAGCGAGGGAGTTGTGTGAATGAAAATAATCTGCTTCTCCGGAGTCGCAAAATAGGTAGACTACGAATAGCGTAAGGTTTCCGGGTGTCTTTATCATGGGGTTCCCAGCGGTCGCGTGCCAAATCCAATCAAAACAATCTTACTGAAGTAACTCACGGAATAATGAAAAGCGAAAGATATAAAAGACCGGAAATTCTGAAAATTAATACCAATGGGGAAATCGGAAAAGGAATAATAATTGGAATAAAACATCAGAGAGATCGTTCCATACATGGTACTTTTCTTGGACCATGGAGTAAGAAATGAACACAACAAAATAAGAATATTTAACTATACCTTCATTGCAACCAATCCAACAGGAGAGAGAAATCACGCAGAGACTATAGCAATATAAAGAGGCCTTAACTACCAAGAAAGTCCAATCATTGAAGAAGCATATATAGCTATTAAAATAGAACTAGAAACAACATTACTAGTGGTAGCAAGAAGATGTTAACCCCTAAGAATAATTTTTTTTACCAGTACACAACTTCATAACTATATTTAGGCAAGGGCTTACAACAATATTCATGGATGAGCTAAAAGCACATTGCCAAGCGAGCGGCTATAGAACCACAAACAATGCTTGACATGATCTAGAAATGCTTATTAAAACAAACATCCTCAAAAGGGTGGCACCTGAACACCTCACTTATATTCCAGTTAACACCACTACGAAACCAGACATTGCCTTGAACATCTCTAATATGCCACTATATATGCATGTATATTAAGCCGATATCAATTATGAGTAGTGATCACAGTGGAAAGCTACTAGTACCAATCGAATCCCAATCTGGTACAAGTTCCTGCAACTATTATGAAGCAGTATCACAAAGCTCAATGCAGGAAATATTCATAACTATATATATATATATATATATATATATATATATATATATATATATATATATATATATATATTACAAACAACTTAGCAGACGCTTCGCTCGAAGAAATCAACGAAGAAATGAAGTGATTGACAGATGCCCTGGTGGTCGCAGACAAAAGAAACGTCCCTAAGACCAGTTACCGTATACATCAACAACACGAGTAGACTACAAAAATTAAACATTAGAACTGAAAGATAAATATGGCCTTGTCGTAGAATTCTTTCTGCTAAAAACCCTACTTACCTTACACCACTTTTATTTAGTGTCGTAGAATTCCCCTCCTTTTTGTTTTATCTCTAAGAGTGCTAAGAGCTGTCTAATATACTTTGATATCGGAATATCTTAAAGAATAGAGCCGTTACCAAACACGTAAGGATATAAAAGAAACGCCCACTAATTCACAAAATAAACTTATATTTTATCTTTAACCATTGAATACACAACCTTTATACTTTAACTACAGCAATACTCTAAATATTATTATAAACAAGAATTAATTAAATTAGTTTCCCCACAAAATTAAGTTCACGTTTTCTCTAGACAAAACAATAATATAAGAATTAGGCTTACGGACTCATGTGGAGTTTAAAGGCCTCAGAAATGTTATTGACTCACGACGCGTGCCGGATGTCCAGTTGTAGATGATGGAAATTCCACGGTCGTTTTGGCGAGGGTAGCAGCTGGGGGGTCCACACGTTCTTCCGGGGGGAAAGGGTTCTTTAAGGACGAGAACCAAGACGGTGCTTTATGCAACACCTAGGCAGTCGTGGTCTCTCTGGCGAGAGTGAGTCGAACTTGTTTCTTAAATCAAGTTAACTTGGAGTGCGGTGTGATCACCGAGTAACGAGCTTGAGGAGGAGCTTTTCTCCTTCGTTACTAATTTCCTTATGGACGAGGATTGAACTCGGGGAGGGTCTTCTTCAATGGCGAGGATAACAGAGGGGGGTTTCTCTGGTGAGAATAAATTACTTAAAGTTTGGTGTGGCCACCGAATAACGGGCTTGAGGGGGAGCCTTTTCCTTCTTCTTTTCTTAATTCCTCAAGGACGAGGAATATCCCTGGTGTTTAAGGTGCACCAGGATATGAGGAGTCTCTCTGGCGAGAGTAAGTCAAACTTACCAAAGTTCACTTATCGTTTGGTTTGATAACCAGAGACTTAGCTCAAGGATGAGCTTTTTCTTAGCCCCTTAAGGTAGGTAGCCCTGCCTCTCTTGCAGGGTGCTTCTTGGTCTGGCGACACAAGTAAACTACCTCTCCAGTCTCGGTAGCTCGGTTGTGGATCCGAGGACTTCGTCACCTAGAGACTGACGTATACTACTGCGATTTTCCTCAGAGTTCCTCATTTATACCTCGCACTCCCCACTGGGGGAGTGGTAAGGGGGAGAGGGGCTTGAGGACGGCCCCAGGAGAGTTCTTTTTCCTAACGGTCTTTCCCACGAAGTCAAACATCGGCTCCTCGTTAGCCATCGAGATTGCGCGAAACCCGTCTCCAATTTCTTGTTCGACGTGAAACTGGATCTCACTCTCCTGGGGGAGATCTTACCTTTTTTACCTTTAGGGTCTTTCATGGCACTGGGTTGGGCCACGTTGTGGTTACGCTTTCGACTCGCTGATGCCTGGGGCGGATGTCCTTGCGGTAACCGCCTTGGGACTGCATCACGAGTGAACGGGGGGAGGGGGGGAGTGACCATTCCCTTACACACCTCCCACCGAAGAACTTAATGGGGAGAGGGGGATGCCCCCGGGAACTCAAAACAACTTACTCAACCTAGTCGAGCTTAGCAAAGTTGTATTTCTTTGAGCCCTCTCTTACATTAAGTTTCCTTACACATGAGCGCCCACGCGCGCGTTTACACAGGCAATGTGTCGAGCTAGACCTACTCGCAATACAATTTTACATAGAAAATTAAAAAACCTTAATTCATCGATTACCCACAAAAAAAACAAAAAACAAGCTACTTCCTTACATTTCTAAGTTTTTGAGAACTTAACTCCTACCGATAAATATTAACACGAACAACAAATGAAAACATGGTTTCACGCTCATTAGGTACTGAAATAACCCTCCATGGTTTTTCGTCTCCACCTATAGAGCAGCTGTACATTATCGGCTCCTTTGAGGTAGCTGATCCTAAAATGGTGCTCTGCGACCATTATTCTACCGCGCCTGAGTCGGCCGTTCTGGTTATTGAGTCTACCCAAGTATGGTACTAAATGGTAGCGGTATTTCAACCTACTCGAATTACCCTTTTTTTGGCACTTGACTACCTTTAAACTGAACATAATGGCTAGAGCGGCCTGTTGTAGCGGGGCATAATTGATGGGAGCGTAGGTCCCATAGCTCTCCTTTAACCAGTTACACGGGAAGATCGTGTCTGGGTTCGATCTTTGGGGATCGAGAAAACTTTTCCCTGCGAGGTCGTTAATGGGCTTGGCGCTCACTACGACTTGGCGATTTAGCGGTAACTCCGTGGACGTTCCGTTCGGGGAGGAGACTACTAGGGGTAGGGGATACTCATCCGCGTCTACCATTTGATTAGTCTTACCTGGGTGCATAGCCATAGCACCTCTTTCCTCCTTCCTTGTCAACTCATTTGACTCGCTTCTCTTCGCCGGTAGTTCCTCAGGTACACCTGCTCGTACCTCTACCCTACCTTCAACTTCTTCCCTGATAACCCCATTTGGCTGGGTTCTCCTCGTAGGTTCTTCCTTAGGTACTCCTGCTGGTACCTCATTCCTACTTCCTACTTCTTCCATCGTTACCCCATTTGTCTGGGTTTCCCTCGATGGTCCTTTCTTAGGTTCAGGCCGGGCTACAACTTCCTCGGCCTCTATGAGATTCTCGATAGGTGCTCTTCCGAGTGCGAGCAATCTTTCCTTTTCTTCTCTCTCTTCTCTTTCAGCTTGAGCACGTTCTTTTTCCCTCTTCATTCTTCTTTCATCTATTTCTTTTTTAATCTTTATTCTCCTCTTTTTTGACTCTTTTTCCCTCTTCATTCTCCTTTCCTCGGCTTCTTGTTCTGCTTTCGCTATTTCGTTTTCCCGTCGAGTTCTTCTTTCTTCATCTTCCAGCTTTATCTTTAGTCTTCTTTCTTCATCTTCCATTTCTGTCCTTATTCTGAATTCTCGTGCTTCTCTTTTCAACAGTATTATTCTTTCGCTTGTTTTACCTCCTCTCAGCATTCTTCTTTCCTCTGTTTCTATTTTCCGCTGTATTCGGGATTCTTCACTTTTCCGGTTCATCCATATTTCCATTAATTCACGTTCTCTTTTATCCTCTCTTATTATATCCTCTGTTTCTCTCTCAAACTTTATTAATTCTTGTTCTTTTTCTATATCCCAAATTCTTTCTTCTTCTACACAATCTATTCTTAATTCTGCCATGACGTAGTCATGCATTTCTGTGCCTTCAAGTCCCAGACTTTGGGCTTGTTGGTAAAATCTTGTGACTGGATCCATTTCGTGTTGGTCCGTCGATTTTTCCTTTCTGTATTTTCAGATAATTATGCCGCCACTCACCAGGTAGCGCTCGCATAACTTACCCTTAATCCCACTACTATGCTGATTGAAATACCACTCCAGACAACAAATTTACCACTTGACCTACCAATTACCTTTATATTGTTACCACCCCTAACTCTACCAATTTTCCTCTCGTCAATTATTCTCTTCTTCCTGATCTGATATTCCTTTACGTGTTGGCTCTTTCTTAATTAGACACTGCTGGGTTCTTTCTAATAACAACCTACAAAACCTGACACCACTTTAATTATGTCGTAGAATTCTTTCTTCTAAAAACCCTACTTACCTTACACCACTTTTATTTAGTGTCGTAGAATTCCCCTCCTTTTTGTTTTATCTCTAAGAGTGCTAAGAGCTGTCTAATATACTTTGATATCGGAATATCTTAAAGAATAGAGCCGTTACCAAACACGTAAGGATATAAAAGAAACGCCCACTAATTCACAAAATAAACTTATATTTTATCTTTAACCATTGAATACACAACCTTTATACTTTAACTACAGCAATACTCTAAATATTATTATAAACAAGAATTAATTAAATTAGTTTCCCCACAAAATTAAGTTCACGTTTTCTCTAGACAAAACAATAATATAAGAATTAGGCTTACGGACTCATGTGGAGTTTAAAGGCCTCAGAAATGTTATTGACTCACGACGCGTGCCGGATGTCCAGTTGTAGATGATGGAAATTCCACGGTCGTTTTGGCGAGGGTAGCAGCTGGGGGGTCCACACGTTCTTCCGGGGGGAAAGGGTTCTTTAAGGACGAGAACCAAGACGGTGCTTTATGCAACACCTAGGCAGTCGTGGTCTCTCTGGCGAGAGTGAGTCGAACTTGTTTCTTAAATCAAGTTAACTTGGAGTGCGGTGTGATCACCGAGTAACGAGCTCGAGGAGGAGCTTTTCTCCTTCGTTACTAATTTCCTTATGGACGAGGATTGAACTCGGGGAGGGTCTTCTTCAATGGCGAGGATAACAGAGGGGGGTTTCTCTGGTGAGAATAAATTACTTAAAGTTTGGTGTGGCCACCGAATAACGGGCTTGAGGGGGAGCCTTTTCCTTCTTCTTTTCTTAATTCCTCAAGGACGAGGAATATCCCTGGTGTTTAAGGTGCACCAGGATATGAGGAGTCTCTCTGGCGAGAGTAAGTCAAACTTACCAAAGTTCACTTATCGTTTGGTTTGATAACCAGAGACTTAGCTCAAGGATGAGCTTTTTCTTAGCCCCTTAAGGTAGGTAGCCCTGCCTCTCTTGCAGGGTGCTTCTTGGTCTGGCGACACAAGTAAACTACCTCTCCAGTCTCGGTAGCTCGGTTGTGGATCCGAGGACTTCGTCACCTAGAGACTGACGTATACTACTGCGATTTTCCTCAGAGTTCCTCATTTATACCTCGCACCCCCCACTGGGGGAGTGGTAAGGGGGAGAGGGGCTTGAGGACGGCCCCAGGAGAGTTCTTTTTCCTAACGGTCTTTCCCACGAAGTCAAACATCGGCTCCTCGTTAGCCATCGAGATTGCGAGAAACCCGTCTCCAATTTCTTGTTCGACGTGAAACTGGATCTCACTCTCCTGGGGGAGATCTTACCTTTTTTACCTTTAGGGTCTTTCATGGCACTGGGTTGGGCCACGTTGTGGTTACGCTTTCGACTCGCTGATGCCTGGGGCGGATGTCCTTGCGGTAACCGCCTTGGGACTGCATCACGAGTGAACGGGGGGAGGGGGGGGGAAGTGACCATTCCCTTACAGGCCTATCAATCGATACGGAGAGATGTAGCAAATATATAAAAGGCAAACAAATTAAGGAGATTAAAAAACAGAACAAAATTAAATCCTAAATAAGTGTGCGATACTAAAAAAAAATTTAGAATGAGCTTATTAATCAAATAGATGAGAATATAACGCGCAAGAAGAACTGGCGAACAAAAAAACGAACAAGGAAGTCAAAAGCAAGAACGAGAATCAAAATAAAAGACGAAAACGTTAACCTAGTCCAAGAAGATCAAGAGATAAGGGAAAAATTGCGACTGGATTGAAGTAGGTTTTCTCAGTATGACCTTAAGAAAATGAGGATTTCAGTCAATAAACGGATAAAATGGTGCACGAGTTTCTATAAATAGGATAACTCCTGTGCATTCAGTCGACCTCATTAAGGAAGAACAAATGAGATCGGGGGCAATAATAACATAGGAGGAAATAATGAACGCAAATCACTCATTCAAACAAAAGGTCAGCGACACTGAACATCCATTTCGCAGATGATACTTGTCAACTTATTAGTTCCCCCGGTAGAAAATAAAGACATGAGAGAATAACAGCGCTGGAAATAAATATCATAAACAGATACGAACGAACATCCAAAGATTTACCGTAATTTCTCTGTCAAGGAAAAAAGTGGCCAACATCGTGCATGGAGGAAAAAGATACTATTATAGACCTAAAGGTAAATTTTTAGGTCTAAAAATACCATCAAATACAAGTCACGCAAAAGAAATTTTCCAAAGAACATCTTCAACATCACAACTGATATAATCAATCCGAGAAATTTCAGAGAAAAACATGCGAAAAATATGTATGGCCCTAAGGAGAGCAGCACTAAAATACTCTTCAATACCCATGCATACGATGCCAATAACAAGAATGAATAAATACAAAGAATACATAATAAAAACGCAAAATTAGGTACAAACACCAGAAAAGAGAAAGAAGAAAAATGAGAGACCTACATGAAGAGCACAAATTAAAACCAATAAATAAGGTCCTCAGGAAAAGGGCAGAAGATATATAGAGGAAAATAAAGAACCTTCCCAAAGTATTCGCAGAACAGATCTATATCCCAAACGAACAATACAAAACTTCAATTTCAAAGCTCAAGACATCAGTTGAGGAGATAGGAAGAGGCATATATCCAGAAGGACTCAGGAAAAACAAGAAAGAAGAAATGAAAGAATGGAAGAAAAAGCTGAATAAGATTACCATAGAAGAGAAACGAAAAACAATAACAAACAAAAAGGATGATAAAGGCAAAGCTTGAAATAACACCCCCCAAATATAAATAAATCAGAAACAAAACTTATCACGAAATTCGACCAAAACCACCTATTATAACAAACCAAAGTGAATAAAACCGAACAAAATCACGAAAAACTACCGGAAGTAAACCTGAATATGAGAACCGAAAACGATACCAGATAAGAAAACACAAAATACCGAACAAGGAAACAAGAGACAAGGTAATAAATTACACACAAAGCTATATATAGTTAAAAGTCATGAATAACATTACAGATTTAAGATTATAACAATCAGTATAAATAATTGCGATGGAATAGTCGGATCTCTCGATCACTAATAGCCAGAGGAACTTAGGTACTCTAAGTGTAAGAAGGGACATAAGAATAAAGCTTATGTGAAGTATGGTTGTTCAGATCCCACATTAATCAGTAAGTCCCCCGTGGCTTTTGGGCATGGAAATTATTTATTTTTCACCTATAACTACCGAGGTTGCCTACCCTGGCTCTTATCTAAGTTTTACCTCTATTTTCTTTTCATTTTTCCTTCCTTTAATATTATCCTCTCAGAATTCTCGCTCCAGGCTCCCTGACTAAGCATTTCCCTTCAAGGCAAATCGAGCTGAGGACCAGAAGTGTTGAGAGTCTCTATAGGAGCGAGTCGGCCGCAGGTTTCATCCTCTACGTAGGAAGAGAAGAGAGAGGAGGAAGGGCTGCGAAGCGGTACTCCCCCACCCCTTAAAAAAGCCGAAAAGCGCAGCATTAATTTTGACAAGAAAAATCTCCTCTTTCAATTCTGTCAGCGAAGAAAGAGCTGATCATTAGATAGCTGTCGAGAAAGACCGGCCATTGAAGTCATGCAGCCTTTCTATAATAGTAATCCCACTACCTATGTAGAGATTCCGTGTGTTTGTTACATTTGTGTCTGCTGACGGGTTTTCTCGTCTATGTGGTTGTACTTTACGTCGAGTCAATGGAGAACCCTGCCTAGTGGGGTGCGTTACCCTGGTCGTCTGTAGCTCACTCAGCAAGATGAGTAACTAAAAATAGGTTAGATATCGCTTTATTAATACGTTTTATCTCTGTGTTTAGTTTTGACATTCCTCTTCTCCTCATCTGGTAAGCTATGGTTGGAATGCACAAAGTAGCAGCTTCCTTATCAAACTGCCTTTGTTTCTGTAAATGTGGTCGCGTTATCAAAACTTGGGACCTTATGAATTCTAATTTTACGGAACTGACAGGTACAAACCATTCCTCTGTTAAATAAACCCTTTGTGGTTTCTAGCCGCTAATTTTGGTATGGAGAAATGAAAGAAAATAACTAATCTAAAATAAATTGAGTATATGAATGTTCGGCAAATATTATTGCAATCAATAGCTAGAACTGACAACACGAAAAACATAAATGTTATTATTACTTTTTGAAACTTATGTTAGCAAAATTGCTTTTATCTAGCTTTAATTTTCTTCGCTTATTTTCTCTTTCCAAAGAAAACAAACGTCGAGAGTTAAATCCTGTTTAAGGCATTTAAGGGCCAAAAAATTCAAGGTCTCTCCTTAAATCATTTCTCGGATCCTTAAAGTTCATGTTTCTAAGCACCTTAGAAAATAACAATGTTTACTAATCGATTAAGCGCCAGAAATTTAAAACTGTTGTAAGAACAAAGTCTGCTAACCAAAAGTCGCTTGCTCTCACTTATTCTGATTTATGGCCTTACGACCTTCAAATCTTTCAATAATGCCCGGACTAACCTTGGGAGGACCTTAATAATTATACCACTCGAAAGAGAATGTAAAACAACATAATGGATTTAAATTTCGTTAGAATCAGCCGAATACTTATGATGTTATTGCCAAATACTTTCCCGGCTAACCTTGAGAAGTCTTTTGCAATTATACCAGTCGAAAGAGAATGTAAAACAACATAAGGATTTCAAATTTCGTTAGAATCAGTTGAATAATTATGATGTTATTGCCAAATAATTTCAGGAGTAACCTTGGGAAGACCTTGGCAATTATTATATAATTCGAATGATAATGTAAAACAACATAAGGGTTTCACATTTCGTTACAATCAGTCGAGTTCAGCAGTTCACCTCGTGTTCGTGTTGCTTCTATTTCTTACGTTAATGTATATCAGAAATGTTGTCTAACTTTGTTGTGCTATTATTCTACTGTGTGTATGAGTGTCTTATGTAAATAATGGTACTGTGTTCTCCTCAGCGCAGAGTTTTGTGCTTGGGAAATATCGATTTCGGCCAACTTTCTCATGCAATCTTGCAGAGATTCTGATATTGCTACATGCTGATTTTCGTGGTATGACATTACATTATATCAATACCATATTATATTTATCAGGGAGGGACCAATAACTTGAAAGCAAACTGACAAAAGGGACGGAAAACCATGAGTTCAGACGGGCTGAGTAGCGAGAGAGTGCAACGAGGTCAGGTAAATTATGGGCAATGGCAAAGCTCAAGGTTATTCAAAGAGACATTACAAAAATATACTTTTATTTACACATAAATAATGAGAGAATTGATGGGTAAAATTACCTGAGAGAATTAACTGGCAAAATTACATCAGTAAATGAAAGGGGGAATTGTAGTTATAAATCAGGCTATGAAGTTAGAACTTAAGGTATTCCCGGAGGAGACTATTCAAATGGGGGGAATTAACTCAGTTGGGTTACTAAAAGGGGGAGAGGGGTTGGCTTACGGATGTCTTCTGCACTTGAGGTGAGGCCGCTCGGACTTGAGAGCGGGAGGTTGGAGTGATGACGGTTCTCCAAAAACAAGGGGGGTGTAACTTCCGGTCCAGGGGAGATTATTTCGACTACCCGAAATGAGGAGGGCGGCGACAGGAGTTGATGCAAGAAGTCGCGAAAATCACTCGGGGCGATCGTTCAGTGGAATTACTTCCTGGCTGGGGTTAATTCCAAATACACAAAATAGTCCAGCTGTCACTTTGCTTTGTTGCTAGCACTTGACTTGGAACCATGGGGAAATCTTCTGGGTTCTGGGCGAGACTTCTCAACTACGTGTGTCTTCCAGGGAGTCGAGCGTTATTTATATCCCAAGCTCTCCATGGAGTTGTGAGTTAGCGGGAAACAGCTCTACTCTCGAAGGGCCTCGAATCTTCTTGCAGAGCTATTTTAGCCCGCATAAAGGTGAATCGTGAGGGACTCGATTTGAGGCTACCAGACCTTTTTGCCCATTTTCTGTGTTGCTTGAGGTGCAGGTTCCTTTGCCAAAGATGTTCATTCCTACTACATTTTTTAATGCATAGGGATGCAGAGTTCTGCACTCTCAAGAGCCTCCTCATAGTGGTGCTGCAGGCCGCTTGACTCACTACTGCAGGGTAGATGAGCTTAGCCCGGATGAACATCAGGTATATTTTCCTGATGTTGGCCGAGCTTAGGTTTCTAAATCTGTACAGCCTGGAGATTTATCTCTTTGACAGATACTGTCTCTGCTTGTAGTGTCTCGAGTATCCATGGTCGGAGATATTAAGGCCTAGGACGGTGCCTTTGATGTCGTATTGATATCTTCTCCCATCTTACAAGATGGGTCACGTCAACCTGCGGCTCAGCGGGATGATCCTTAACTTGTCCCTGCTTGTCGGATCTTCCACCCTCTCTCGTACCTGTTTATAATAGAGATCTCTTCCTTACTATGAGCTGCCTGTGCCGTTGCTTTCCTCTTCACACTAGCAAAGATTTGCTTGATGTCATCTACGAATTGCAGATAAATCGTGTCCCTGTGTATCGGAGTTGGGAGTTCGATGGTGAAGACCAGGTAAATCAGAGGGCTCAGACAGCTCCCCTGGAAAACGTCCGCTGTGAGTTCAAACTCTGGCCCTCTGTGATGTTTGATCATGAGACGCGCCCTTCTGTCTATGAGAAGTCACAGAGGACTCTTTCCAGGACCGGGTTTATCTGGAGGTTTAAGATCTTGTATTGGCGTCCTTCCAACCAAACCTTGTCAAATGCATTCTGCACGTCCCTCAGTAGGATGTTTACATAGTAACCTTTCGCTCAGCAATACGCGATCTTTTCTGTTAGGATCACCAGGGCTGTTTCTGTGCCCCCTTTTGAACGAAACCCATGCTGTTGTGGGTTGTGCGCTCCTAACTCGCTCAGTTGAGTTTTTAGCCTATCGGCTATTATTTCTCAATGATCTTGCCGTGTATCTCGAGGAAAGAAATTGGGCAATAGTTAGCCACCTTGTTTGAAGGCTTGTTCCCTTTCGGGATGAAGATGATTTTTGCCATCTTATACCCGTCTGGAAAGTATCTTGTATTCAGAGTGGCGTTCATGGTGTTCACCAGGCCCTGAATAATTTGCCGTGGGGCATTCACGAGGTTGTTTTTCGTGATTCCAGACCAGCTTGGCGCCCTTTGTTTGAAGAACCTTAAGGTGTTCATGGTCTCTTCAAAGGTTATAAGGCGCCCATGGTTAACCATCTTTTCTTCTCTCTCTTGATACTTGCAGGTGAGGATGGGTCCTATGAATCATCGTCCCAAGGTCCTTGAGCAGCTGGTATTCGAAGTCTTGATCGAAGTCTTCGTTCTCCCCATGTAATATTGCAAAAATCTTTTTCTAGTGTCTTCTAAATCTTTTTAAGAGAGATTCCGGATCCTCTATGAAATTGTCGCCTTCTTTGATTCATGTTCCGGGCCTAGGAGGCCCTCCCCTAAGTTTTCGGATTATTATTCCAAAAAGTTAGGGGATTGCTTTCTTTGTCCAATCTGCCCACGATATCGTCGCAAATTTCTCTTTGCTTTACAATGATGATACTCGTATTTTTAAGTTCCTCACTTTGCTGCCTCATTCTGGCTGTCCTTTCCCTGTTTGGGCATGTTCTGCCGATTTCTTCATACATTTCTGTATTCTCTGGCGATATCCCTCATATTATCCGTCCACCTATGTTGTTGTAAGAGATTTTGGGCACGCATCTCTCATCTGCCCTGGTGAGGAGATTAATGATCTTATCTATCTCCTTCTCGATTTCTTCAAGATTTGCGTCGCTTACATCAGCTGGTTGGGAGCCGCTGAGCATCTCTCTATATTGCTCACAGTTAGCTTTCGCATAACTTTTCCTGAGATGGATGGGCTTGATTTGGAAGAGGAATTCCAAACTTGCTAACACAATGTTCGGTTTTGTCGCCAAACGATGGGTTAGGTAGGTCGGGAAATCTGGCCTGACCTTCTGGAGCCTATTTCTTTCGAACAATAGCTCAAGGTTACTTAACCTTGCATCGGCGCGCCTCTAGCCAGAAGCTCTGCATCTAGCGTTTAGGTTGCCTCCTAGCAACGCCAGTCACCTGTGCCCGAAGAGGGTGAAGAAGTTGTTGATCGGCAGGTATTGGCATCTAGGCGGTTGATAGGCTGCCACCACTGCTAGGCCTCCAACTAGGATTGAGATTTCGACAGCCACAAATGATTCGTCTAAGTCTGGTAGCATTTTGAACTTAATGTTTTTGCGGATTGCGATGGCAGCGCCATCAAATCGTTCCTGTGTGTGATTTTTCTGTACTACTGTGTAGTTGTGTATTTTTATCCTGTCCGTGTTCGTGTTAATACCATGTTCCGAAATGAGGATGATGTCCGGGTCTACTGTATTGAAGATATTTCCATAAGCAATGGATTTTGATTTCCATCCGTCCTCATTCAGCGTGAGTATCTTTAGTGTATTGTTTGTGTTCTCCATTTGTCTCTTTTGCTTGAGTATGTTTCTTTGTTTGGGTTGTTTTATTAACTGTCACGTGTTTTTCCGTTCCGGATCTTTTTGTATTCTGCTTCACTGAGGGTGAAGCAGGAGTCCTTGTAGAGTTTTATTTTGTTTTCGTGGAGGGTTTGTTCAACTGCTTATTCTTTTCTGATGCTTAGTAGGTGCATTTATATCTGCTTTATCGGATACAACGGTAGATCTGCGTAGTGGAGGATGTTTCTGAGAATGGTTCCGGTTTCGTCGCTTAGAATTTGAGGTCGATCGCATGTCCATCGTACTCGTAAGTACCTACCGGGGTCCTTGCCCTACTTTTTGATCTTGCTGGGCTCTTAGGAGCCTTGCATTTGACTTCCTCAGCATTAGATTATGAGGATGATGAGTACATGAGATTTCCTTCTGCTTGTCTAATTCTATTTGTCACTTTTTTTCTCTTGCTGTTCGCGATGCCTTCGTGCCTCCACCCACGGGTTCTTCCTGACGGACTTCTTAAGTCCGGGCGTTGCCTCCGGTACTGTCACAACGTTTGATGTTTTCTCTCCCGTTGTAAATAGGGTAGCCAGTGCCTCTAATGCGTCTTTGGGTAGGAACTGCCGTTGCAGGATGTCTCCCGATGGGGGGTAGTCCAGGAATCACATTTCCGACATGCCGTTTTTCTTTAGCATAAGATTCAGTCTTTGAGAATGTCCCCGGTTGTGTAAGATTGTTCACCTGTGCAAAAAGTATGCACGTGAGAATCTTTGCGGAGTTTTCATTCTCAAGCTTGATATAAGTTTTCTGCTGTTGCTCTGGGATTCTGGCTGAGAGGTGCTTTCGTTGCTTGGACGTAAAGGGTGTTTGCCCTCCTCGTCTTTTCGGTTTTATTTTCGCTGTTTTTCCTTTTTATTATTTCCTTTCTTGGGCATAACATGGCCATAGCCCCGTGGTTCATCCCGCAGTTGAAGCATTGGTCGGTCTGTGCGGTACATTCTCTCCACCCATGTCCTTTTCCTCTGCACTTAGAATGGGTCATTTCTTGTTATTTACATTTCTTAGTCAGGTGGTGTTTCATTTTGAAGCATACTTGAATGGGGGTAAATTCCTCCCTCTCACTCTGCTCGCCGCTGACTTTCGCAATAAAAGTAGCAGCCCTTTTTCTTTGTCCTTTTGGACCATTTGCGTCTCACTGAAAATGATCTTGAAGACGTGTTGATATTCGGTGTTGTCCCATTTGTTACGGAACTTCCCCACCTCTACGACTTTGGCCATTGCTGGTTTTTGCATATTCCTTCATGTATTTTTTCTCTCGTGTACTGCCCTATCAAAGGCCTAGCTCTCTACAGATCACGCTACGATGTGCCTGGACCTGAGGTCTTTAGCACACTTTGCCCTGTTTCCTTTGTCAGGGTTTTCACGTCTATTTTCTTCTCGCAGATGGCGACGTAACAGGCTGGGGTCTCAATTAGCCTAAGGAGAGCCACATTTAGCTTACCAAAGACCATCTCAAAGACTTTTACCTCGACCCGGCTTTTGCTTCCCACCTATAGTCCTGAGGGGGACTCGTGTGGCAGGGTGGGACGCCATTTTTTCTGTTTGAAGTCACACTGGCGCGGGGGGGGGTGCAAATCTTGCCTTCTGCAAAAATAAATGTTTTTTACCTTGAGCCACGGACTCAAAAGTTGGTGTGTGATTATTAATTTTACTTTTCCTTTATGGTTTCGTTTATTATTTACCTTGGGGGTGAAGTTACCCCCCCCCCCAACTCGTTTATCCACTGCCTAGATGTAAAAGAGAACTTACTTTTGGATGAATGACAGATGGATGAGATGAATCCGGGGGGATCCTCTCGAGGGTGTGGTTGTATGGCGGACTTATTGACAACGCCACCCCTACGAGGGTGTTTTAATCGAGACCGCATCCCAACATACCATAGAGACGGTTGTATGTCCCTCTATGGTCCTGGAAGGGGCCCTCGCTGTGATGAGCAGCGGAGGTAGCAGTCCGTCCCTTGTTCGGAATAGATTCTGAAATTATCGGCTGTAGGCTACTCTTCAAACCAGCTTCCTTCAATGCCAACAATCATGCAGGGTCGACTGACCGGCATAGTTGGAACGAAACATGAATTTCAATCCTCTTCTCCACCCTGCAGTAGTTGACTCGGAAGGGGGGGACTTAAGCAGTTATATGCCTAGGTGGCGCCCCTAAAATAGAAAAGTTTAGGATTAGTGATGATGATGGTGATGGTGAGTATAACAACAGTATTTCTCTTTCTTACAACTGGTTTCTATAAATAGGAAACCAGATTTTGGAGGCGTTTCTCGGATTTACCGAAAAACGTTACCTCCTTTATCGAATAAGTGAGGTAATTGCAGTCGAACTGCCGGGCCAAGGCAATTTAGAGGGAGTTTAATAGTACAGAAGCAATGCAAACACTACGGGAGAGCGAAATAAAGGTGGACGATCTCCGTAATTGACGTTGTTTTTATTCCATTTGTTCTAAAGATTGCTTAGATCTGTCATTATGAATTCCTGCACTTTGTGTTGGAATTTAATCCGAGAAGATTTAACTGCCCATTCCCGCTATTAGCATTTAAAGTTGGTGTAGGGAAGCATTAATTTCCTTCTGGATATATTTTATACTATGATTAACGGTTCTTTTACATTTTTCTTGGAATCTGTTCTTTCTTGCATTCTTTCTCACCCCAAGAATCACCCAAATGCGTGGGAATTTAGGCTTTAAATCTTTTTTCAAAAACTATTTAGGCTTATAAATAATGTTCTGTGTCGTTTTTACAAAGATCGGTGAAATTCGTATGTACACAAATACGCATAATTACATAATTCTTCTGAAGTCACAAGTACAGCACTTACACCAGCGATAGTTGCTTTCCAACAAACTTTATTTAAAAAAGATGTCCTTTTCATACATGCATAGAATCGCATGAATCTAAATAATCTTTTCCTCAAAGGAAAAACTCCCTCAAATCCCTTTTCTTCATTTGTAAAGAACTTTTAAGGGAAGTTTGTGAAGGAATGTCAGCAAATCATTATCTGAATGCTTTCAGGTGTCGAATGTAGTCCATTTTATAGGGGTCGGATTTCATGGCTTTGATCATGCGTTTTTTTGTGAGATTAAATTAAAGAGGGCTCTGCTTATCAATTAGTGGGTACGTATATGCGTGCGTATTTACGTGTGATTTAACGAACTCCCTTATGTTTCACATTTTGCTTTCATTGTTTCTCCGAAAATTTGTTGTCGCTAGAATGAAAGCAATTTGCCTTGTGGAAAGTTGCTATTAATTACCTTTCTTGTTATGGTTGCACAGTGTGTATTCCACAATAGTTATACAGTCGAACGCACACTTACGCATATGTACGAGCCATTATTCTTTGTTTCGCGTCATCTCCACTGAGTCAAATATACTCTATCAAAATCGCATATTCTCAAGAAATAGAAATGTGTGGGCAAATTTTAGTGTTCTTTCCAGTTCTATCGTAAGGCAGATAGATGTATTTAGTGTGAGATTACTCGGGGACGTTCCTTGATAAGCTTTTTGGGGAAATTAAATTTAATGTTTATTTTATTTTCTGTAGAAAATCCTTGTATCTATTTTCAATTTCGTTTCAAAATCCATAGATATTTTCTTGTTCGATTTTACCTTAAATCCCGCCGATAAGATTTTTTCGTTCAGTGCTCAACTGGTGACTGCCTAGTAGGACATACGCCACTCTAATCATCTTATAGCTTAATGCTAGGCTTAATTAAAAAAAACTTGAAAAATAAAAAAAAAACAAATGCAAAACAAACAAAAAAACAAAGATAACAAAACAAAATAAAAAAAGAATCAAAAAATCAGAAATATCATGGAAGCACGCTCGCTGTCGGGAGAATGGAGCCTCCACGAGGTAAAATGACCACACGTTCTAGTAATAGTAGTCAGGCTACGGAAATGGATTTGCCTGAAAAGAATCTGACCGCTTCATCCACTGACCTAAACTTTTCGACGGGTACAGAGAAATCAGTTATTTCCTGAAATGCGGACCACCGCGCCCACTCCAAGCACCACCTGGATGTTCTTTCAAGTGGCATCAGCTCACAAAGTGATAAATGAATGGGAAAGTAATCACTACCTTGTAGGTAATTGGCCACCACCCACCTAAAATACGGCTATGCATCCGGAGGGCAGAAAATATATCAAACCAGGGAAATGAAGCAGTTCTCAGACATTGAATCATTCATAAACTCATCCACATTTAGGACACCGATTTTCAGCTCATCGATCAGGTCACCCTGGACCTGAGAAATGGGATTGATTGAGTAGTCCCCCCAGTTAGGGTGTCTAACGTCCCAATCACCAGTCGTGCCACAACGATGTGGAAGTCCCCACATCGAAGTCGGCTGATGGTAGAATGTACAAAGAAATTACAGTATACTTCCTAGCCAAGTGCAGTTTTACGGCCATTTCGTTAAAGGAAGTATTTATAGCAAATAGAAGAAGGGAAACATCATGCCAGGTGTAAATTGCATCCTCCTGCACAGCCTTCATCACGTTGTGTTTGAGTCGTAAAACCATATACTTCGAGAGGGTGGGCAGTGGTCACGTGCTTAGCATTGTCTCCTGCAAAAAAGAGACAGGGAACGAGAGCAGACGAGCCTCTGCAGCTCCTTCCAATTGACCTGGAGTCCTTAGCAATCCCATTGAAAGATTATCCCCTCCAGGCGTAGCTCGGAGAAGATGCAGTGGTCCTTATGAAAGAGAAGACCCTCACGGAAATGGCCGTACTCTTCTTGGAGGCAGAACTCCGAGTGTAGTTGGATGAACAAGGCGCTGGCGCCTTCAGAGAATTATCGCGTGACAATAGACTCCTTATACAGTCCTTTTCAATTCCCCACTTCTTTTTGGGCCATGCTGCTATCCGAGCCGGCTATTGGGTGGGGCTTAGGAGTTGAAGCTTCTTTGGTGAGGTCCTTCATCTTGTGTATTTCCTCACACTGTGAGTCTTACGACACGGTGTAGACGCGTGGCCGTTTCGCCTTATATAAAACGATCACACTGGGGGTTAGTGGCGGGAGTTTTTTACCAGTCAAACAAACTAATGTTCTAACTTTGATGGAGCACGTGTCCTGTAGAACAAATAACCATAAAGCGTTTGAAGCCAGCGGGCTCAAAAACGCCAGGTAATCTTTGAATGAGAGGCCTCAATATAATCGAGGCTCCGCTCACCGCACATGCGACTTTTATCTTTGTCTTTGCCTTCCCGCGAGGTGGCGTCTCAGAGCAGGATGTGCCTATCTTGGCCTCTCTGCTAGAGGGCGCCTTAGGGATAAACATGCCTATCTTGGCCTCGTCACTGAAGTTGCACCGGACCCATACATCCTTGAAGCCTTTGAGGATGGAGAGGAATCTTTTATTCTCTTTAATTTCCTCTCATTCTCATTCCCCTTTTGAAAAGAGGGCGTAAAATTAACCTGCTTTTCTCCAAGGCCAGACGGACCGCCTCTAGCATGATCCTTCTCCGAAATGGAGAAGGACTCTGCTATCAAAGGGGCACGCCAGCACCAAGCAAGCTAAAGATCCAGGACAGTAGGGGACATGGCCTGACTGGTGCCACCAACCCGTGACGCTATAAGGGGGTGACCCTATCGAGCACCTCTAACCGGGAGCAATGGATTCTTGGCCTCTCGTCTGGTTTATTGGTATTCCCCTGTTGATTAAAAAGAAGACCGCCGCTGGTACAGAGATGGAGTTTTCCTAGGGTGATTCCACAAAAAGAGGTAAAGGTGAATGCCACTAACCCGTAAACATAGGAGAAGGGAAATTTCCTATCAGATAGAAGTAGGTTGGTGGAACATCTGAAAAAGCACAGTGGGAAACATTTCGTTTTCTGAGATGGAGCTACCCAATGGCGGACCCAGAGATTGCAAAGGGAAAGCTTGCTTGCCACAAGGAAATGGCGAGAGGGGGGCTTCTTCACCTGTCTAGGAGGTGTCTTGGTTTATGTCGTCCTCCATCACACATAGGAATGGCGATGCCAAGCTTGGAAGCTGTTGTCCATTCATATCCGGTCGGCCACGATTTCGTACAGTGGCGCCATAATAAGAGTATATAAAATAAAAAGGTTACATATAAAGTAGATACTATGTCCTCTAATTGCGTTGGGAGGTTAAAATAAATGTCTCCATAGTATCAGAAACTTCCAGAATGTAATCATTTATACATTATCGGTTTCTAGGTTAAAACTAAGATGGGCCTTGTCAACCCTGTCCGCCATTCAGGCGAATTTGTCTTGGAGCTTTGACTATGAAAGATGATGCCGCTGTAGCCACCTTACAATTATATATGTAGTGAAACGCGGTGATCAAAGTGCACAGCCGGGCCCACTCCGTGCCTACTACTTCCCTCAGCCAGCAAACTTTCAGTCTTTGCAGCAACTAGGGACTTCACGGTATACACTGCCACAAGGAAAGTGCTCCGAGCTGCCAGAACCTCTGTGAAAAGAAAAGCAAGTTTGGAAAGGGGTAAGCGGGTATGTAATAAATATAAGTAGAGAAAGATGGGTCCCCTAACGAGTACGGTGAGGGATCACCTATACTTATCATACTCTGGCACTAGTTTATCCCTGAATGGTGGGTAATTCACCCAGGCACCTAGTTTACTAACCAAACACGACACCTTGATGGACTTCACACCCTCCTGGGTTGAGGGGATCGTCAGAGAAATAAAGAATGCTCAGAGGTAACGAGGAAGAAGCACAACAACCTTATAAGACTCCATCAGGGAGTTCAAGTCAACCCAGTGAAGGGGCATTGCACCCAGGTGCCAAGTGTAACAGACTACACAGGGTATATCCCTAAGGTGAAGGAGTGGAAGAGAGTTGGTGAAAAAATCAGAAATTAGATGTTAGCCAAAGAAGAAGAAGTGGCTAAGCTGAAGCCGGACAGGTCGCTGAGTCCCGTCGGAGAGTGCCCCTTACGGGGACTCCCCGTAGAATGAGGCGCACTACATTTAATACTAAAGTTCACAGACTCTTGTGAATTTACGTCATCGACGTCTCTATTGTTCTCATTAAAGTGAATAAGCAGATTTTGATGGAAGAGTACCTCATTAGTGGTGTCCAGGATATAGATCATAAAATTTATTTAGTGATATAAATAAATTAAATTCTATATGTAATTAATACAAAATAATTATTTTAACTCTATTTTATTAGTTGTGCAGGATTAACTTAGTAGTGCGCGGCTGTTTGGCTTCGTCCTAATTAAATTCATGCCTTTAATGTTTTCTCTTTTCTGTGATTGTTTAGATTCTCCCATAATCAATTTCAAATAAAACCAAGAGCACCTACAGTTTAATTTTGAGGAACCAGAAAAAAATACTACAGGAAAAACACACGTCATAAATGTTAAGTTAGGATGTATTGTTCGACTGAATCTCATTAGTTACAGATTCCGTTTCTGAGAAAAGGCAGTCAAAAAAGGCCAGGATTAATTTAGAACTGTAAATATGCTCAAAAGGGCAAAACTCAAACTTCCTCCTAAAGATACATTCATTTATGTGTCGATATCCCACTATCGTGTGTCTTTTCCAAAAGTGTGTCTGAGTGTGTAAGCATATGTAAGTATGTATGCTGAAATGGTCAAGAAACCAAATTTAATACAAGAATGAATTCTATGATGAATCATAAAGACGAGGATAATTTTAATGATTTTTAAGAAGCTTTAGTTATAATTATGGCTTTCGTGTTCTAGAATCATTATTCAGGTTTCTTTGGTTACGTGCCTTTTAAGTGACCAATTTGAAATCCGATTAAGGAAGTTCTATGAGCTTTAATTAGCTATCTAGTCAAGGAAGAGACAAGAATAGCGAACAGTGGGATTAACCAAATTAAATTAAATCAATTTTTTGGCACTTATATTCGGTCCCTCTGGAAGGAAGAGTGGTGTGCTTGAATGAAGTGGGTGCTAGCAGTGGATGGCGAGAGAAGGAAACTTTTGGAAAAAGAAAGGTCTTGGAATGAAATTATGGTCGTATTAAATGTAGTTTAAAACATTATTAAGTAGAGCTAAACCAAATATTTTAACTTAAATATTATGGGTAAGTTTCAATCGTGGTTAGTGTATACTCTAAAGAAACCAAACTAATCTTCCACAAAAATGTAATAACTTTCACTATTATCAAAGCGAATTAGACCAAATTGTTTCATGAAACATTGTTTTGAGTTATAAAAGAGGACAGTGCAGATTTTAATTACAGTGTGATCGATTGAGAAACTACTTCCATTAGAATTGGGTTTCATCTACCCCTAGTTTCTTTGTTCTTTCTTAACAAGAACACAAAACTACCGTAATTGATCCTCGGCTAGAATGATGGTAATGGCGTCAAACATATTAAAAAGAGAAAAGAAATCTAAATAAAATATGAGTAAATAAATCAATACTAGATATGATGGCTGAGTAAATAAATCAATAAATAAATAAATCAATACTAGAGATGATGGCTGAGTAAATAAATCAATACTAGAGATGATGGTTGAGTAAATAAATCAATACTAGAGCTGATAGCTGAGTAAATAAATCAATACTAAAGATGATGGCTGAGTAAATAAATCAATACTAAAGATGATGGCTGAGTAAATAAATCAATAATAAAGATGATGGCTGAGTAAATAAATCAATACTAAAGATGATGGCTAAGTAAATAAATCAATAATAAAGATGATGGCTGAGTAAATAAATCAATACTAAAGATGGTGGCTGAGTAAATAACTCAATACTAGAGATGATGGCTGAGTAAATAAATCAATACTAGAGATAATGGCTGAGTAAATAAATCAATACTAGAGCTGATAGCTGAGGAAATAAATCAATACTAGAGATGATGGCTGAGTAAATAAATCAATACTAGAGCTGATAGCTGAGGAAATAAATCAATACTAGAGATGATGGCTGAGTAAATAAATCAATACTAGAGCTGATAGCTGAGGAAATAAATCAATACTAGAGATGATGGCTGAGTAAATAAATCAATACTAGAGATAATGGCTGAGTAAATAAATCAATACTAGAGCTGATAGCTGAGTAAATAAATCAATACTAGAGATAATGGCTGAGTAAATAAATCAATACTAGAGATGATGGCTGAGTAAATAAATCAATACTAAAGATGGTGGCTGAGTAAATAACTCAATACTAGAGATGATGGCTGAGTAAATAAATCAATACTAGAGATGATGGCTGAGTAAATAAATCAATACTAGAGATGATGGCTGAGTAAATAAATCAATACTAGAGATAATGGCTGAGTAAATAAATCAATACTAGAGATGATGGCTGAGTAAATAAATCAATACTAAAGATGATGTCTGAGTAAATAAATCAATAATAAAGATGATGGCTGAGTAAATAAATCAATACTAAAGATGATGGCTAAGTAAATAAATCAATAATAAAGATGATGGCTGAGTAAATAAATCAATACTAAAGATGGTGGCTGAGTAAATAACTCAATACTAGAGATGATGGCTGAGTAAATAAATCAATACTAGAGATAATGGCTAAGTAAATAAATCAATACTAGAGATGATGGCTGAGTAAATAAATCAATACTAGAGATAATGGCTGAGTAAATAAATCAATACTAGAGCTGATAGCTGAGTAAATAAATCAATACGAGAGATAATGGCATTTCTAACCAAATTTGAGGATGTTCCAAAATTGGAGCAGCAAAGAGCAAAATTGCGAAAGAGAAAAAATATCGAATACAGTTTACTTACAGATCGGTCATTCATTCAACTAGAAACTAAAAGAATTCTGATAACAGGTAATAGGAATATGTCATTCCGTCTGTCAAATTGTAACCACTTTACTTTTCAATGAGATTTTGAAAGTTTTGAAAGTCATGAGATCAGATACGAGGGGCGGTCAATAAGTTTTGCAATTCGGATATAAGGAAACGAGATATGAGGAAAAGTGTTTTATTATTTTTCAATATAACTACCCTCGACTTGCGCCACTTGTCCCTAAGGCTTCGAATTCCCGACAACCAGAAATCTCCAGACTGCTGTTCAATCCACTCATGGACGGCCAGCTGGACATCATCATCGTCCGCAAACCGGCGTCCACGCAGTGCAGCCTTGAGCTGGTGGAATAAAAAGTAGTGACTAGGGGCCAGATCTGGACTGTAGGAGGGATGGTTGACCTCCACGAATCCGCACTCACACACGGCAGCTTGTGCAACTCTGGCCTTGTGGACTTTGACGACGTTGAAATCGATCATGGGGCGTGAAGTTTCTAGAGACCCAACGGGCAGAGACCTTGGCCATGGCCAAATTGTAGTGGATGATGTTGATAACACTTCCATGTGATATTCCAAGTTCTCGCTCGATTTCTTCGACCTTCACCCGGCGATTTTCGAGGATCATCCTCTCCACACGGGCCACATTGTCCTCGTTGGTTACGTCTGATGGGCGTCTTGGACAGGGGGCATCTTCAAGGAACTCACGACCATGGCGGAACTCCCTATTCCAGCGAGCATGGGGTTGCATAAGAAGGGGCGGTGTCGGTGTACACTGCAACCATGCGTTGTTGGATTTCTTTTGCATTCTTGCCTGCTTTGGTCAAAATTAAAACACTGCGCGGTGCTCAACCTTCTTTATTGTTGAAAAATTTGTGACTGACGATCTGCGATCAGCTACTGCTTCTTAAATAGACGAGGCAGGAGCGTGCGTCTGCAGGTCCTGACTTTTCATAACTTGTCCTAACACCCCCACAAACAGCCATCCCCCTTCTTCTGCTTTGCCTAACCGATTCGCAAAACTTATTGACCGCCCCTCGTATGTTTGTTAATTTATAATACGATTGTTAATTAAATCTCTTTTTTTTTAAATTAGTGAAATAATTGAGAGCCCGTGACTTATCTCTATTTACCTTTTTTTTATTTTAGAAAAGAAAAGAAAATTACTGATACGATTAGCAATTTTACTCATGGAGTCAAAAATGAATATATGGGGGAGCTAGTGAAGAAAATAGTGTATTAGTTAAAAAATAATAAAATTCGGGTATTATTAGTTAAGGATAACAAGGACCAGAATAGCAAATGTCTTCCCCTATTTTCTCCAGTTTCCTTCCTAAATTGAAGACCAATTCAGAACTTCGTATCCTTCCTATTATACCGCTTTACGTCACCAAATTCAATCATTTCTTGCATCTATGAGTTTATCCACATGTGTCACTTCTAATCTTTTCTATTTCCTCTTTTATTTCTTTGGATACAGCTATTTGCGCTCGTCGCTAAAAGTTAGGTTCGCCTTCCTCTCCAATCAATGAGGAATAGCTTATTATCGTTCTTTATTGTTCGAGAGGTTTGCTCAGACAAGAAAAATGGTAAATATGTAGATTAGCGACTCTGCCGAAAAAGTGGTTTTTTTGGTAAATATTTTCGTTCACCCCGACCGGAATATTCATGCGCGTTTAAGTCGTCTGACGTCATACCCCCCCCCCACCCCCATTATAATTCGCACAACGATTAAAGGCGCTGACATGATTTGGTTAAATCATTCACCTCTGTAAACGTTAGCACATTAGTCTATAAACAATTAGGATTATATACTGGCGGCTGTGCCCCCAGACCCCCCCAAATTTAATGAAACTTACCATCATCGTAGTCTGGTCTCCCCATTGTGTTTACCCCCACACGAGCCGTCCCCTTAAATGTACTCCAATACATGAATCATTTTGGCACACGGACGAAATAGTAGGCCCATCGTTCGAGTCACTAATCTACATATTTACCGAAAAATGAACAAAATATACCAAATGAAACAATACGTATAAATAAAATGACTCAGATGGTAAAATTAAGAGGGGACCTGCGAAGGACTATTTACTTTTGCGAACCTCATCTTTTAGTTATGGTTTCAGAAAGGCGGATTTCAAACTTCTAATGGAAGTTTAACCTACAAAGCATTCTTATAAGTTTATTTATAAATTTAGAGAACTAAATAAATTGTTGAAAAATATATTTGTAGTTTATATTATAATTTTTTAGCTTTTTTAAGATTAATTAATTAGTTTCAGCACAGTTAATTGGTTTTGATAATTAACATGAGAAATTTCGGTCCGTTCTGATGTAAATTATAGGATTTAATTGGTAAAATGAAAAAAACTAGTTAACCAATTAGGAATATATTTA
The DNA here is from genome assembly GCA_963969495.1 of Ceratothoa steindachneri. Classification (NCBI taxonomy): domain Eukaryota; kingdom Metazoa; phylum Arthropoda; class Malacostraca; order Isopoda; family Cymothoidae; genus Ceratothoa; species Ceratothoa steindachneri. The sequence goes on from OZ018325.1 coordinate 186,252,223, forward strand.
TATATGGACGAAACAGGATGGCTAGGATTGACAAATGAAAAAATAATTAGATGACAAAGACTGCAATAGCAAATCTTTTCAACTCTAAAAATTTAGGGGAGGTGGTTTGAAAAATTTAACAATTTTCATCATAGTAACCAAACTTCTCTGGGTTCATATTATGGTAATGATTCGGGAAAGGAAGCCATTCATTTGATACCATTTTCTCCAGTCGTTGTTTGTTTTTTCTTTGATTTTTCTTGCAGTGTAGAATTAAACTCGATCATGAATTTATAACTTAATGCCGAAATACATTGTCAAAAATGTATCCGGAATTTTGTACTCTAGCCATGTTCAAGGATAGTTAATCTCAGCTGAAGGTAAACAAAAGGTAATGTATATCCATAGTTATATCAAAAAATGTTGGACAGCTTTTCATATCACGATTTAAGGGTTAATTGAATTTTTGCATGATTTTTGTACGTATTGGGTACAGAAGTACTGTAGAAAAAGAGAGAGAGGACAAGAAGAAAGAATGAACTCTTAATAGACATTACCAAAACACTTAAAAGTACCCTCTCGCTATCATTAATTTTGAATACCAAGTAGATTTTAAATTATAAGTAAGTATAAAAACAAATACTATTAAGTGAATGTATGTAAGTGTGGTAGGGAGATTTATAATTGGATAAATATTAGAATTATTGTTAATATATTTGTGACTTCTATGATCGTTTATTGGAGTATATTTCCGTGTTCCTAGCATTCAGAAGTGTTTTTTATTCAGGTTTTACTGTATCCAGATTTCTGTTTTCCGTCAGTTTTTAACATTTTATTTCGTTCTTATTTTTCGAAGAATTCAATTTTCGTTCTTTATATTTCCCCTTCGTTGTTTTGAAAGCTTTGTTTGTATTCAATTTTTATTAAATTGTTTCATTTCTCTCGTGAGCGAATTCTATTGTTTATATTCCATTACGGATAATGTGAATTTTTAAGGTGGATCAAAAGGATAACAATTTTCTTCCATTTATATGTGAAAGAGATTTTTTTTTTAATTATTATCTTACCCAGAGACACAAATAAGTCTTATTAAATTTTGGTCCGACCACGTTCCCAATTGGGTTCGAGATAAGCTCGTATGATAATAGTTACATGCTTTAGAGCCACGATCAAAATTTATTTAAGGTTGATTTTCCAAAGTGTTTATGAAAAAGACTTTTAAACCTCAAAAAGAACTCGCAGTAAGTGAATTATCTGACCATCCTTTTGTGAGATACCTACCGGTATAGCTGGTTCGTAGTGCACTGCCATATGGAATAGTAAGGTGATTATTTTGTTTAAGATCTTCGGACAACTATGCTTCTACTACTACGAAGGAAGTTAATGTATCTGAGATACTAGAGAAAGATCCTTGATTGTATGTGGCTTGGTTCTTTGCGTTTCGTTTAAGCGCTACTACTATGTAAATCAATTTCAAGTAACCAAAGATGGTCTCAGACTGCGTGTAGAAGGGAATCAATGAAATCACTGACTCTTCTGTATAATCACCCACTTGACATTAAAACAACCCGCAATATAGTTCAGAAGGATAAGATAAAACAAGGTTTGCTGACCAAAAGTAGCGTGCTCTCACTTATTCTGATTTATGATCTTACGACCTTCGAAGCTTTCAATAATTCCAGGACTAATCTTGGGAGGACTTTGGCAATTATATCATTCAGAAAGAATGTAAAACAACATAAGGGTTTCAAATTTCGTTAGAATCGGCCAAATAGTTATGATGTTTTTGCCAAAACAAAATAATTCCAGGGCTAACCTTGGAAGGATCTTTGCGATTATATCATTCGAAAGAGAGTTTAAACCAACATAAAGGGTTTCAATTTTCGTTATTATCGGCCGAAAGGTTACAATGTTATTACCACAACAAAAAAAAAGCAAAACAGGGACCGACTGACCGACAACATAGTGAGATGTAGGATCGCTGGCGACTAATAATTTGACATCTTTTTATATAAAATTCCTACTGTTGTTAACTATATATCATGAACCAATCATTTGATACGTGGAAAGTGAGCAAACTCTTTGAATTGGAGTCGGCTCATAATGTCGTTGGTACACCAATTGTCTTCCTTCTTCGATTAATCCAAGTGCCTTCCACCTATTTTCATTGCCCATATTTTCGTCCTTTTACAAACCTTTCGAAATCTCTATCATGAAAATGGTCTGTAGGGCTCTGTTGTGTGGTTGATAACAGGATTTTGCTAGCTTCTTCCTTGTTATTTGCTGGCAATATTCTGCACATGGGATGAGAGAATTAAGAAGTGCTCAAGATTATACCTAAATCACTACGTACATGATTATATGTACGCACACACATTCCGATCCAAGGTTGATTTTATTTTAAAGAAAGCTACATTTTCCAATTATTATAAGCCGACAGAACAAAATTGGAGAGATTTCTTAGGATTGAGTCGAAAAAGCTCATATTCCCATTATTTGTTGCGATTAAATCTAATGGGAAACTTTAGCCGCATTTAAAATGTGTGTCTACTCTTTTTTGTTTTTTTTTGTGAAGATATTTAACGCCTCTTTCATTCTTGTATTTGTATATTCAGGCTAAGAAAGAATAATGAGAGAGAAGAAAAAGGAAGAAAAAACAACGGGCAACAAAAAAATAGATTGGTATAACGAAACTCGTAAACCCAATGGACCGGAGCCCAGAGGGTTCATTGAGACATGACTGTGTGAATAGAAACAAAAAAAATGAAGTGCGAAAAAACAGAAAAACTGAGATGATGACAAAAGCCAAGTTAAAAACTTAGAGAAAACTATGAGTGGTAAAAATAAAAATAGTCAAAATAATTTAAAATATAAAAGGAGCCATCCCCTATTAGCGGAGCTCACCAGGTGGCAATAATTTTAGATAAAGTAACCACATTTGTACAAAAAAGGCTGTTTGATATGGAAAGACCTTCATTACAGAGTAGTTGTAATTGTCATCCCACCGAAAGGAGAAGGTACGAATTCTTCAACCACGGCCAACATTTTGCCCGTGGTTAAATTTTTAATCACTTACTAACGATCTGAATATAAATGACTTAACAACACTAAGACCATTTTTGACGCTTGTGCTTATTTGCCATAACAAGAATTTTTTGTTCAATAATCACAACTGTTTAAATTATAAATTTTTTAAATGCATTCAATGATACTCTCCTTCAGAATTCATCACATGCTGGGAAGGCATAAATATTTCAGTTAGCCTTGCAACAGGTTGGGATTTTTTAAATATATTTTCATAAATAATATTAATAAAACATTTATATTTCATATATACTTTGGTCATAATAAATAAAAGTGCAAAATCTTCTCAAAAGTTATAAAAAAATTTATTTACAAAATATCTTCGCTGAAATTGCACCGTTTTTATTTGTTTCTAAGAATTTATGAACTTCTTTTGACTTGGTTACGCCATCCATTAATTTTATTAATTTAGAATTCTAGTAACATTTTTTTTACCCATGTGTATTTCTATTTATTGTAAAAACCTTTGAAATCTACTGATTTAATATTTCAAAATAAGTAATAGCAACCCTATCTAGAATTGATTAAATTTGTTAATTTCGAATTCTGGCAATATTTGCAATTTATTTGTGTTTATTCCGTAAAGTTTCTAAAATTATTTTTCGTTCTTTCAGAGAATTCGCTCGATAACACTAGTCTCGCCTTTCTTCTCGATATATCAATCACCACTCAATTAACTTGCGTTATTCGTCCCTCGCATCGTAATCCTAATCACCCGTATTGGGTCTCTCTGTGGACGAGGGTTTGTAAAAGAGCGACCAAACCCGAGGAGAAATGCCAGGAAAATTAGATTTTAGTCGAGCAAACTGTACTCAGTTGAAAACTTCTCTCTGTGGGATAGTCTCTCAAAATGGTAACGAGGCATAATCCGAAAGGATAGCTTTAAAAAGCAATTCCATAAGCAGAAAAGCAAAGTTTGTGTCCACAAACCCCCTGAAATCTGCATAACCGGAAACGAAATGGGTCACTTGAGAGATTCTAATGCAATCAAATGCATAAATCATAGTATAAAGAGGGAAATTAGAGTCGCAACGCTCAGATATATATATATATATATATATATATATATATATATATATATATATATATATATATATATATTTTTAAGAGCTCTCCCTGTTTCTTATAAAATGAGATTACCTTTATTACATGCTTTTTCATTGAATTAAAATACCCCCTCTACCATATAGATGAAAGCCTATTTAATGCTAGGGCAATAATCTACCGTTCTCAAAAGAAAAATCTTATATCTAAAAAGAATTGCTTAGCTCTTCCTTATTCCCCCTTGCTCAAAGGATTAAACCCCATAGTATCTCTCCCAACTTAACCACCTTCAAATATCCCTCAAATATTAAAAAATAATTTCGGTCCACTAAATCTGAATCGTCTAATATAGCTACAGGCATTTACCTGGTCCCATGTAAAACTCCAAATTGCCCCTCCTTCAATGTGGGAGAGACCGGGAGGTCATTAAATAAACGTATTTATGAACATAAGGGGTATATTCGTACACCAAGCGATACTTCTATTATTTTCACCCATGCAAAAAACACCAGCCACATAGTTAATTTCCCTAGTGCCCTAGTAATTTAGCAATTTAACGATTTTAATAAAAAAAAATGATCAAATCTATATTAATCAAAGAAATCCCAAACTTTAATCTGTCAGAAGGTCAACACAAATGTAGCCGCTATGTATCTGACCTCATCTTAAAAAATATTGTTAATCACCTAAAACTAACGCCTCCTTATTAATGTCTGTTGCCGGTTTCTGTATATTTTAGTATTTCTGTTTTCTTTGTCAATTTCCAATTTCTCTCAGTTAACAGCTGAAGATGGCATGTAAAACTTTATGCCGAAACTAGTTCCCGTTCAATAAACTTTGTGCTCAAAAAGTGGTTTCATTGTACAATAATTTACTCGCAATTGGGAAAAACAGTGTCTTCATATATATATATATATATATATATATATATATATATATATATATATATATATATATATTGGAAGGAGGCCATTTTTTATGTAGGCTTCATTGAAGTCGACATCAACGGCTGCATTGTTTACTTTTGGCTGCAGCTTTCTTATAGCTTTGACTATAGTCTCAACAGATGGTTCTAGGCGAGGAAAATTGCTCGGAAGAGGCAAAACTTTATTTGCATAGACATCTTTCGACCTAACAGTAGGTCATCTTCGGGGCAGAATGGTCAATATGATATTACAGGAAAATATATTTAATATGTTTGAACATTACCGTAAGAAAACGGACCAATCAACTAACTCGAAAAATACATGGATAGATTTATATTTAAAAATATTTTGAACATTATTTGAAGGAAACGAACCAATCAACTAATATGAAAATACCTAACGGCCGAATATTCGATTGCTACGCACTGCTGAGTACTTTACGGATAAAGCATTTTCAAGTGCTTAGGAACGGACTTTGAGCACCGCCTACATAGAAAAAAGCCTATTCTGGAAGTCTTTTGGTGAATTTCGCTTCATTCTTCAGAAAAAAGATAATACCATTTGTTTCACCGAGGATTCATAATTCAATGAGGGTTTAATCACCACACTGCTCCTGTCCATCGCCCTGCGTGGGAATCTCCTTTATGTCTGCCATTCATCGATTTCCTCACCCCTTTCGTAACCCGTGCTGCAAGGGGTTGTGAGCTCCCAGTTCGGATAGTTGTTGTTGAAGTCGGTTTGCTAGGATTTTTTCGTCGATTTTACCCACGAACTCGAGAACGGAGATTGGTCTGTAATTCACCAGTTGATCTAGGGGCTTACCATCCTTGGGTATAGGGATGATTTTCGCCACCTTTAGACGGTCGGGGAAGTAGCCCGTGTTCAGGGAAGCGTTAAAGATGTTGGTGATTCCTTGAATGATCTCTTGTAGGGCATTCTCCAGATTGCTTTTGGTGATGCCCGTCCAGTCTAGTGCCATTTGTTTGAAGGATTTCACAGTGTCCAGGACATCCTTGGTTGTTATTGGATGACCATGGTCAACCATCTCCCTTCCCATGTCCACGTGGTGGTGTGCATGCGTGCGGTATATTATCTGATTCAGATCGCCAAGCAGATGGCCTTCGAATTCCTGGTCAAACTATTCGTTTTCTTCTTCGGTGATAGAGAAGACTTTCTGAATCTTCCTTCCAGAACCGCCGGGTCCTCTATATATTTCCCATCCTCTTTGATCCCAGCCTTTTCCTTTCTTTGGAAACATTTCAGTTTCCTGATTTGGTGCCAGAATTTGGCCAGGCACACTCACTGTCTATTACAGTTATAAGGCTGTCCCAGATCTCAGCCTGTTGGATGTTTATTGCATTTTTTAGTTCGGAGCTTAGCCGGCGTAGTAGTGCGTTTCTTTCCCGGTGTGGACCTTCCTGTCTAATCTCCTTGTACACTTCTCTATGCACATGTGGGATCCTCTTCATATCCTTTTTCCATCTGGGTTGAGGTAGCGTTTTCTATCCATTTCTGAGAAGACACTCGCGGTTACTTCGATGCTAGAAGTCGTTAGTCTTTCGAGTTCATCGTCTATATCCTCCAATGTAGCCTCGATCAGGTCAGCTGGGGGCGTATTGTCGCAGTAGATTCTTGTATCGGTCCGAGTCGGTGGCGGCGTAGTTCTTACGTGGTGTGACTGTCAGTTGGTTCGGCGCGAGTGAAATTGTTGTTAATACCGCAATGTGGTCGCTGGGAATTGCTGTGCCTGGCTCGCTATAGTAGTTGAAGGGGAAGCCTCCGCTTGTCATGATAATGTCAGGTTTGGTTGCCTGATCTGTAAGTGATGTAGGTCGGGAAATCCGGTCCTATCTTCTGGATGTTTTTCCTGTCCATTATCATTTCTAAGTTTTGGCCTCTTCCGTTGGTTTTACCATATTAGTCCGACATTCGGCATCTGGCATTGAAGTCGCCCCTAAGAATACCATTCCCCGGTGCCCGAAAAGTGTAGAAAAGTTTGTGACAGGTAGATAGGCTTGGAGAGGAGGTTGATAGGCTGCAGTCATCTTGAGCCTCCCCACCAATGTCAGAAGTTGAATCGCCACAAAGGATTCGTCCAATTCTGGGAGACGTTTGGACGTGAGGTTACCTCTAACATCTATTGCAGCATCATCGAACCTTTCATTTGAGTGATTCTTTATGAGCACTCTGTATCCCGCTATTTTTAGTTGACCCCTTGTAGTGTCAATATCATACTCCGTTATCAGTATTGAGTCCGGGTCAAGCACACGGAATATGTTTCCATATGCCGTTGCTTTCCTTCCCATACATTAGCGTTGAGTGTCATAGTCCTCAATAAATTGTTTACGTTCTCCATGCTGGTCTTTCCCTACTAGTGTTTCTGGGTGAAGTTTCTTTTTCTTCCTTTCCTCTTTTTTAAAAATTTTGTGCTGGGAACCTGCTCACACCAATCCTCGTATAAAGTAACGTTATGGCGTAGTAGGGCCTCCTCAACCACTTCAACCTCGATCGATGCGTCGTACTTCCATTTATATATTTTATTATTTACTCCATTTAGAATTTTTGTTTCGTCCATATTTTCAGGGAAGGGGAATTTCTCGGACGCATAAATAGTGAAATTAATCCTCTCCACGTCGCGCGTTTTTTGGTCGGATTTTCTTATTTTTAGGGTGTTCTGAGTAGGAAGATTCCCAGTAGTTATTGGATTCCGTTAAAGCCGGCTCCACCGTTTCGCTTATCTTCGTGAATTTACTATTAGGTTGTACTTGCATGGGTTTTCCTGCAGCAGCTTTAAGTTCCTGGGTTTCATTCTCTATTACTTCCTTGTTAGGGTCCATATCATCTGCACTTTTATGAATCATTTGCAGCTGGAGGACGTCTCCTGATGGAGGGTGGTCCGGGAACCACATTTTGCTCATTCCGTTTTTGGCCAGCATTTGGTTAAGCTCTTTTGCGAAGCAACCAGGTTGGGTTAGATTCCTAACGTGAGCATACAGGGTGCACGTCAGGATTTTTGTGGACACTTCGTTCTCTATCTTCAAATAGGTTTTCTACTTTTCTGTTTCTTTGTACGCGGCTTTAGCTACCTGTGCATAAGTAGTGTTTGATCTTCGTACCTCTTCCTACTTTTTGTCATTTTTCTTTCTGTTTATTATTCCTTTTTTAACCGGGCATGCCATAGCCATTGATATGTGGCCTTGCCCGCAGTAGGTGCACTTATCGAAGTTGTTGTGGCAGTCCTTCCAGTGGTGTTCCTTCTCGCTGCACTTGAAGCACGTTTCATCAGGCTCTTTGCAGTCTTTGGTGGCGTGCTGCTCCATTTTATAGAAGCAAAAGCAAAACTGTACTGGAAAGGATCCTTCTCTCTCTATCAGGTCTCCACTCACCTTGGCGTTGAACAAAGCAATCCTTGTTCTTTCGCCCATTGGGCTATCGAGGTTCCTGCTAAGATAACCTTAAATACATGGGTGCAGTCGCTATTGTCTCGCCTGTTCTTGAATTTGATGATATTTTCTACTTTCGCCCATTTTTGTCTAAGCTCGCTTTCTCCTTTTATTTCTTCCCTATCATGTTGTCCGATCCAAGGATCGAGTCTCCTGCAAACGACACTGCGATGGGCTTGTATTTTTGGAGGGATAGCAGGCCGTATTCCAGTGGTTCTTATTATTTCCAGAGCTTCTTCTTTCGTAATAACTTCTACGTCTTTTTCCTGTTCGCATATCGCGACGTACCCAGATGGGACGTCTAGGAGCCTTACAAGAGCGATGTTTAGTTTACCAAACATTAGCTCAAATACCTTATCCCTGTTGGTCTTGTTCTGCCCGTTGGTCACCCGCAGGGGGATTCTTGTGGTATTCTCTTTGACCATTTTGCACTCAGTGAGGCCTTGCGGGGACTTTCTGATTGAGGTCTCTTATCTTTATCTTCTAGTGTTTAGACGATGGTTGAATATCTCGAGTCTTCTTCTTTAAGGCTATGATTTCTCGTTAAATGGGTTAAGTCAGTGACTAACCCCCTCCAAGTAGCAGCGCAGCGTTAGTGAACATATATTACCGGATAGGGAAATGATGATGATGGGTGAACTAGTGGGTGGCCCTCACGAGGTGTGATTGTATGGCGTTTTTTTGTTGGTTATTGTGTAATCAACCAACGTTAACCGGGGGTGCCGCCCCTCGCGGGTTTGGGTAAAAGAACTGCATCTTTGCTTACCATAGAGACGGGTGTACTTCCCTCTATGTTCTGGTTGAGGCTTCCGGGGTTTCACCCGGAGGTTGCAGTTCTACTCCTTATTCGGGTTAGTTGATTGGTCCCTTTCCTTACAATAATGTTCAAAATATTTTTAAACATAAATCTATCCATGTATTTTTCGAGTTAGTTAATTGGTTCGTTTTCTTACGGTAATGTTCAAACATTTTGAATATATTTTCCTGTAATATTACGTTGACCATTCTGCCCCGAATATGACCTACTGTTAGGTCGAAAGATACTATGCCTCTTCCGAGCAATTTTCCTCGCCTAGAGCCATCTGTTGAGACTATAATTAAAGCTATAAGAAAGCTGCAGCCAGAAGTAAACAAGGCAGCGTTGATGTCGATTTTAATGAATCCTGTATATATATATATATATATATATATATATATATATATATATATATCAGTAATACACTACGCTCGTTACACGCTCGAGCTTCTTCTCACCTTGGCATAAGTAACAGAACAGGTAACCCCCTTACCAGCAAGGAATACTCCCCCGTTCGGATCATATTATCCTTTGCAAACCCGATGCCACTATTAATGATTTTAAAGTTATAGGTTCTTCCAATGATGATATAAGCCTACGAATAATTAAATCTATTCATATTAAGACCCTTAGACCTTCTCTCAACAATCATGTATACGCCTTCCCTCTCCGTGTCTTATAATAACCAACCAATTATTATACCTCTCTTTTTATGTAGTTTAATGGATTCATTTTCATCATTCTCTTGCGCTACTTTGAGAGATATATACATTTGTATATTTACCACGCGTTTAACTATTCCTGATTTATTCTTTAAATTCCCAATTATTTTTTTTATTTCTTTCATAGTCCCGCTTCGAACTTGCGAAAGTGTTCCTTAAAAGCTATTCTATTCCGAGAATTTTTGGTCCTCTGCGTAGCATAGTGCACTAAAGGCATACTTTTAACTGTGATCAAAGCGGTTCGAATCGCTTCCCTGCACGGTTTTTTTTCGAAAAAAGGTAATAAAAATATTACTGCAAGGAAAAATTATTCCGTTTTCTCTTTCTATGTAGTTTAATGGATTCATTTTCATCATTATCTCGCGCTACTTTGAGATATATATATATATATATATATATATATATATATATATATATCAACTTGCTTACCCCTTTTAAATTTATGGTTGAGTGGTAATCAGGCAATTCGCTGTGGTTCTTCGATACAAAACATGAGCATCAACAGCTCGATAATACATTCTGTATACCGCAAACCCACAAATCTTAGGAGCTTATTGCATTTACGGCCCTTCCTTCCTTCAAGACAAACTTAACTGAAGTAGTTTTACGTTAAATTGTATAATGTACCCATTAAATGAATTATATTATTCCAGAGCCAGTCGGATTTATTATTGCTCTAGTAACATCAATAACGTTTCCAACAAAACCTTAATTATATTACCTTTTGCCCCACAACTTCCCAAACTAATGGACTTCACCAGAAATAACAATAATAAGATAGGGTTTAAATATAACCATAGTATAAAAAAACCTATAACCAACAGTCTGGAGTCTATCTTATTCCATCTAATAATTGTGATAAATCATACGTAGCGAAACTGGGAACTTTAATAAACGCATGCATGCATCTCGGGGGGAGGGGGATATAATAAGAGGAAGTTTAGCTTTTGGTTTGTTTAACCACACAAGTAATTATAATAACCAAATTTATTTAATAATGCTAAACTAGTCTATAAGTCTGATAATTATTCCAAATCACTTATAATTGGGTCAATATTGATTAAACCTATTCCATACTACAATATGTTTGAGGGCTCATTTAAATTTAACAAATTTCTTTACAATTCTCTCGTCCCAAAACTTGCTTTAAAAATCATCACAAATTTACTTGTTCCCTAATCTATGCTTTACTTTGTTCCTTATTATCTTTCCCTCATTTTCCCCTCCATGTATATAAAGCGTTTCTGTGTCATGCCTCAATAAGATGATCTTTATCAATTTCGAACATAGTCTTTGTTATAACGGAATTGAGAGATTCAGTGATGTTATAGAGGTGCTGATTGACCTCACTCGTCTAGTGATAGAGGTTGGGTGAGCTAGGAGGCCATGTGTCTGAGAGAACTTGGTCATGGAAATTGGCACCTATCCAAGCTTGGACTGTTCTAGCCTTACGAGAGAGATGGTGCATAATCTTTTTAGAATATATAAGGTATTTCGTTGCATATTCTGTCTATCCAGAGCCTCACAAACCTTATCCGCAAAACTCTGTCTAGGCAGGCGAATTGACTATTAAACCCTGTGAAAAAAATGTGATGGGGCATGACATCTCCCTCACTGCTAACGACTCCCTGAACTATCACAGTTGCCGGAAACTGTTGGAACCTCGCTTGGCACTCTGCATCACCATCTTTCAGTCCTCGAGTTTACCTTTTGGTCCTGGTCGGAAATTTCCCATCAGAGAAAAACCAAATCATTCCAGCTTCTTGATGTTTCACAATAAAGAAGAACAAGCGCTTTGCATGGATCAAACGATTCTCTTTCGTCTTTCCTGATATGAACTGACCTCTCCACATCACATACGACTTGTAATGGATATCTTTATGCACAACTCTTCTGATGGTCCATTCTGAAACCTTAAAGACCTTTGCAAATCCTCTGATCGAATTTTTATTTCGTTCTTGAAATTCTCCCTCTACTCTCTGCAGCACAAACCCTTAGATTCTGATGGTATTACACTATGCATTTGTTTAGCGTTTTGCCTCTAATATTGAATAGGAGCTTCCGGGTATTTTCTAACTTTGGAAACGAAGGATCGGGCAACTTTTAGAGGGCGAGTAATCTGAGGTTTTCTAGCAAAAATTACAGCATGCATTTTTATTTGCTACGACAATTTAATGTCATTCATTATTAATCTGAAAAAAATAGTTATAAGAAAGAGCGATTCATAGTGTTGTCCTCAAAATACGGACGCACCTTACATATATACGGCAAGTTACTCCATTATAGTTTGATGTCCAAAGTGTGAGCTTTAGGGATTATAGGAAAATTAGGCCAATGGATTGGAAAAATGTTGCTTTGATGGTGGCTGATGGTTCTAATTAACGATCAGGCCTCTTGCTGGTCGTCGGTGACGAGCGGAGTTCCTCAGTGTTCTGTGTTAGGCCCACTGTTACTTATCACCCATATAAATGATATAGACGATGAATTTATTCATAAAAATAGATAATTAGGCAGACGATTAAAAAATTCGGGTTGTATTGTAGTGTCAGCCGAAGAAAACATAAAGAAAGTGATGGCTGACCTGAGAGATATAGTAGAATTATTGGACACATGCTAAGATGACCCTCAACTTAGAAAGTTAATTGTAGATCTTCATTCGATGCTAGAAGTGCGAGTAATCGTTCGAGAGTGTTCCATAATGGTAATCCATTGGATTTCAAGATGTTTAATGGATTACGTATCTTCCACACATTTTCACTTCTGCAAAATTCACACTTTCTTTACAAACACCTTTTCAAAGTTATTTCAAGGTAGGCAGTTTTCTGATTTAAAAAAAAAATGAATTGGATTTATTTCGTTTATTACTGCCAAAGATTGACATTGTAGGTAAAACGAAAGTAATGGAATTCCAGTGTAATCTAAATAAAAATAAAAATTATTACAGCAAAACTACAAACATAGATAAGGACCCCTAACTGTTTAAGAACAGGTAAAACATCTATGTATGTTCATTAGGGTATTTCTCAAAAAAAATTTGAAGTTTCACTCTAATCACCAATTTTTGTTCCATTAGATATAAAAACAATGATCGCCAAATATCTTGCAATTCATTTAATATTTAGGGGGGCCCCTGGAAGGTTGAACATTTACCTTAATATTTATGAGAGAATAACAATGCTTTTTGAATAGTTTCAGGTTAAAAGCTGGTTCTCGCAAAATCTTCGGGTCATAATGGATGTTCTAATTATAAAAACGTTTTGTTCTTGTAAATTTTTTCATTATCTTAACAGGAAATGGAAAAATCGCACAGAAAAATGAAAAAAAGAGAAAATATTCATTAATGCATCAACATGAATTCAAGAATATTTTGTCTTTTTTTAAAATAAAAGCATTGCGTATATTTTTCTTAAGTATTTGTGAATGAAAATAGTCACTGTGTTAATTAACATGCTATTTGCACGGTTACAATTGATTGTTAAATTGTAAGAGTTCGGACATAGCAAATTTGAATGGTTACAACATTCAGTTAATTTGCTATGTTACCAGGATACGGGGTGTGGACCCACTCTTACTTGTATCGCACTAACCTCTTTCCCCAACCACCACTCATTGAAAGAGGATGATTATTTAAGACCTAGCGGGCCGGTTCACGGTGGCCTGCAACTGAGTAGCTGTTATACTATTACTGCCACTCATTGATGCTTGAGCAAGGTTTTCTTCCGGCTGCTAGGGAACTTGAGTCTGTGCTCCGATACTACTTTAAGCAAAAACTGAATCTGATCTTCATCTTGTGTTAAATGGCAATTTTATTCTTGAATCAATGCAATCCCTCGTTCCAAATTTTCATTGACAACCTTGAGGTTAGAAATGACAGACAAGGCTGTCTTAAAATCAATGTTGCTTTCCCAAGTTTCTGGGTCAGAGCATAAGAAGGAATGTGGCAGTCCCAGCTTTGTGAAAAGGAACATTGAGTTCTTGCTACAGAAATCTTCTAGCTTGAATGATGAAACAGAGTCCTCTTTTAAATTGATCCGCTTCAGGGGTTTCTTTGCACCTTCCTTATTTGATATGGCTTCAACCATGGCTCTCTTTGTATTTGTTGAGACCAGAGGATCAAACTAAACCATTGTCACCATTTCCTCTGACAGATACCAGAGGTGTTGACTTAACTTTGATGCAGTGGCTTTAGCTATGGTCTTGTTGTGGTAACCAGCCATAGCTTTCAGCATCTCAAGGTCTTGATGGGGAGCAACTGCTGCCAAAGGAGCCCGTATCCATGCCTTGACATACAGAAGTACAACGAAGATGCAGATCTCACGAAGTCCTTTCTTTTCATGACGAGTCAACTTGAACTGTGTTCGCAGCATCCACACTTTCAATGAGTAAATTGCTTTACTCATCCATCTGGTATGGTGCATTGGCCCAGGAGTTAACAAACGAAGCCCTCGTTGTGGAATGCCTCCCAGGAGATCAGAGACAACTCTACCAACTCACGGTAGTCATCCCAAGACTAAGATTCTTATTCTTGAAAATATCTTCAAAGAAAGTTGTTAGGTTGTCTTTACTATTAATCAGAAACTGTTCCACCTCGGCACTATCGGCTCCTGTGCTTATTGGACCTGGACCATGATCAATGGTGTGCCAATGTGTTTTGAACCTTTTGAAAAGAAGTACTTTAGGGCCAGACGTTGGACCCATTGAGGAGGTGAACGCTGCTCCAAGGATGAGTTCAAGAACATGATGGTGGCAGGCCAGATGCAAGAGATCTTTCTTCAACTGCTGTTGCAGGATGACACAGGTTCCGGAAAACTTTCCTTTATTGGTGGTTGTGGTGTTGAATCCCATCCCTAAAATCTGATCTTCCAGGCCCCAGTCTCTCAATGCTGATAAGACAGCATTTGCTTGCTCGCTACCTGTTCCACTCCTGAGCTTGGCAACACACAAGAGCTGACTGGTACCAATACCGGTTATCAGAACTAGAAGCCTCTACACATGCTGATTTCAAGTGAGATCTTTCATCAACTTTCCATCCCAGCCAGTGCACGATGAGTGGAACATCTTGAAGCTCGTCTTTAAGTCTGGGTGTAGCATGGACTTGGGTACGATTTTCTATTCTCTTCCGGTGAATGGAGCCCTGATTTATGTTTAAGTCTTCAACATTATAACCTAAGCCGGAAGCTATCTCTGAACATGCAAGTGCATAGAATTAGACATCATGATATTAAACAAGTGCATAGACTTACTAGGGGTATCAGAGAACGCACCGTAGCACAACGACACACCATCAACGCTGAGAGCAGACTCCCCTCGCTAGCCGCAGTGCAGCCGCCTCTACCCCATTCCCTTGTCCCACCCCTATCAAGTGCTAGGGAGGGGTGGAGTAAGGAAATGGTGCGCTCATAAGCATCAAATGGCTTCATTGGTGAGTTCAAGAGAATGGTTTCAATAATGCGTTCACAACTGTCCTCTTTGGGTGTGTTTTTGTGTAGACGATTCCCTTAAATAGTTAAAGTCAAATATTAAGGGAAATGGTCCATTGTTCAATTTTGCAGGGGCACCCCTAATGATTATTTTAATTACATGAAATTTTACAAGGAGTGTTTCTCTGGGTATTGAAACAATTCTAGGTGGTTAGAGCTTGTATTATTCTAACTTTAATTTTACACCCCTATACCTGGGAAACACCCAAATGTCCATGTGTGTTTGTATGTTTGAACTAAAATAGCCTTTTTGTTGTCAACTTAAAATGATTAAAATCCTTAAAAATAGTGCAATTAATTCAGTTTTATCCCTTACATAATTGTGAATGCGTAGAAGGCAACAGAAAATTATATTAGGGTGCTAGCTTATTGCACATCAGTCAGGTTTGGGTGAAATTTTCCCCAGCAACCACTATCCAACTTATGGGTTCCCAATTATATTCAAATAGGCCCATAATAAGGACTGTACACCTGCATAATCACCAAAGGTGGTTTGAAACACTTACAGATTACTCAGAACCACAATATAATAACACCTGTAAACTTAGCTGAGAAGGGAAATAAAGGTCTAATCCAGGGCTTACCAACGTAGGTGGCAGCGCCGACCTCTGGGCGATTTGTAAAATTATGTGGGCGTACGCACTTTTGTTATACAATACAACATCGCTCCCAAACGACCAAGCATTTATATCTATATTTATTTCTTCATGGGAATCTACCCTCGAAAATGAGGTACTTTTGCTTCCATGAACGGCATTATTTTAAGTTAACTGCTTAATAATCCAACAATGGTGCCAAAGAAAAAGTATTCCCGTTTGCATTCACATGAGTACTTGGCATATGGCTTTATTGAATCGCCTGAAAGAAAAATGAATATCAATGTGTTTTGCTATTCCATAAATCTTTTTTCAAATCAAGCAATGAAGCCGTCTAGATTTTCGGAACATCTTAGCACAAAACATTCGGAAAAGAAAAGCAACTTATATCTACACTTCAAACAAGATATCATTTTCTTTGCAAATAGATGAATCTACAATTACTGATATTGATACATTTCTAATGGCATATGTCTGCTATTTAGATGATAACAATGTACTTCAGGAGGAGATGCTCTTTGTTGCTAAGCTTATTAGAGATACAAGAGGACCATCAATTTTTCCAACTGTGAAATCATAATTTGAAAAGAATAACATCCCACTGACAAACATCCTTGCCTGCGCGACAGACGGGGCTCAATCTATGGTTGGTCGATATCGCGGCTTTTTAGCGCACTTGAAAGAGGAATCCCCTAATGTTTGCTGTATTTATTGCATAATTCATAGACAATATCTTGTTGCAAAAAATTTGAGCTCAAGTCTGCACTCATCATTGAATATTGCTGTAAATGCAATTAACAAAATTAAAGCAAATGCTAAAAATGATTGATTGTTTCAGCAATTATGTCAGGATTCTGATGATGATACGTTTTGTCGAGTTATATGAGTGTGTGCTGCAGTTTTAGGAAGGTAAAGAAGAGTTTAGATTGTTCAATCAAGTAAGAGAAGTAAGGAATCATGTCATTTACTTGGCTGACATATTCACAAAGTTGAATGATGTAAACTTGCATCTTAAAAGGAAATTTAGGACACTTATTAAGTGTACAAAGGTAGTCTGTTTATTTATCAACAAACTCAATTTATTCAATAACATTATCATTCAAAATCAATTGCATCAGTTTCCAGGATTGTCATCAATCAAAAATGAGCTCACAGAAGTCCGACTTGGATATATTTAATAATCATCTTAATACACTACAAAAAGACATGTAAAATTGCTTTGGAGATATCCTCAACCTTGAAGTCGCTGCATGGATGGAAATACCATTTAACACCGACGTGACTGATGTTGAAGTCACCTGCCAAGAAGAACTATTGAAATTCAAATATGATACGGAATCGAAAGTAGATTTTAACGAAGGAAGATAACTACAACTTTTGCAGAACAAATCTATGGAACAAAATTTCATCACTACTAGTGGCTTTCCCTACCTCATACTTGGTTGAAAGTTGGTTCAGTGTTGTGAATCATATTTCTTACAAAGGAAAGAAATTGCTTGAAAATATCAGAAAGAGAGAACCTCCGTTTGTTTCTTACAAAATTTAAACCTAACATCGACGCTTAAATTAATCAGCACCAACCGCAAGGATCACACTAAAATCAAGTAAACATTATTTCAGTAAAGGTTTTATGTCGGTGAGCGAAAAGCATCTTATTTAAAAAAAATTTTGGTAAAAGTGGGCAGTGGATTATAAAAGGTTGGTAAGCCCTGCTCTAATCTGTCAGACTTCTAAATTATGGCTGGTAGATTCCATCTTGTTCCATCGTAGGTTTGTGTTATGTATGAAAGGTAATGTCATTCCTGCTCTATTCTAAATAATTGCCGTTCTGGTTCTCCTCTGGCTTGATTTGTATCCCTCTTTCAAAAGTAGCTTCCACACTTTAAATACTCAGCAAAAAAGGCATAATTTTTGGTTGTTTTTCAGTCTAGGTTTATGGATTAAATGTATATAAATAGATGCAAAGTGACGACTAACTACTCATAACCACTTCCGCTAATGAACAGAAAAACTGACGAGAAAAAAAGTGTTAATTTAAAGGATGAAAATAAAACACTGGAATCTACAATGGAAAATGACAGTTATAGCAGGGTATCTGCCCCAAATGATAGTGAGGAAAGAGCATTCAATTACTCTCGCTTCTTTGGGGATGAAAGGACGAACCAAATTGTAATGAGGAATGTGCAACAGCTCTAGACAGATGAGATGAAATCGGATTGGTACCTTAAGTTATACCTCTCTGACAATATTTAATGAAGAGTATGTCTCAAAGATGAAAACTTCGGACCCATATGCAGAACGGAGGTTCAGATCATGCGTTTTACCTATTCTTCACACATCACGGCCGAGCCTTTATTGCTGAATGAATGTTTCCAGATCTCAACCCTATCAGAATACGTACGTGTGCATGTATATGCCATAAATGCCGACACTCGCAAGTGAACGTCTTAGATATGCAAGAATCGTAAATTGGGTAAATTGGGCTGTTCAGGTGTGTTCTGTCGGGTGGTGCTATATCTTTATCTCTTTTGGTTTTCATAATCATAATTACCCCTCGCTCGGTAGACAACTACCTTGCTTGATACCGTAAATCGCCTTGGTTTTGAGGATTAACTTACATATTTGTACATCTACTATATTCTTGGATCTACTAAAACTTTTCAACTTAAATTGGTTTAGCGCAGTTTTGTTTGAATTGATTAAATTAATTCTGAATCGATTTGGTTCGTGATAAGCTTGGTTTAGCTTGAGAATTAGCAGTTGGCAAGAAAATTCAAGGTTATACATATGACTACATGTGGTCTGTGTATGAACATTTTCTTTGAGGTTTATAATACTTGTTTTTATCTTCAATTTTTAGGGTTGAAAAGGTTCTTTTTTACATCTTATTCTTTTGCTCCATCTGTCTATCCCTCTCCTCATTTTGTCACACTTTAGTAAAATATAACTCATTAATTACATCAATTTATCATAATTAGAAAATAAAACTTAGTTTTATTGATTATAGAAAGAAATTAAATTATGAAAATCAACGAAAATAAATTCACTCCAAAGATTAAAATATTACAAAATGACACGTGATTCTGATGCCGAAAAGCTATTAGGGAAAATGGGAAAAAGGATTCCGAGCGCTTTTCGTCAATTAGGAGCGGATAGAATGAGAATTATTACAAAGACGAAATAAATGTAAAGAACAAACATAAAATTAATTAGTAGACAAAGATGGAAATAACCAACTTTCTCAATTTAAATTCTTAGAGTACGGATTATCTATTTTAAACCTCAAGGAGGGAGTTAGATCAGACAGAGCAGTAACCACTTGAAGCTCGACCTTAAACTCATTTACGAATCTTTGAAAAACAGCTTGGAGTAAATTGAAGATGATTGTTTTTTAATCAGCAACCGATGTGTGCATCAAGCAAAAAAAGATGTGAGGCGAGATCTATAAATTGAAGTGTGAAGATGGAGGAAGTTTAGATGTGTAGAAGAAATATAACTGCAATTCCTCCTGCGTACATCGAAGCCTGATGGAAACTCAATTGAGAGAATTTGTGCCGAGAGAGCAAGCACTTCTCTAGATGTCATCTGAAGCATTGTTGGTTCTGTTACATATAACCTCTTCCCCTCCCTCCTGCGGGTATTGAAAATGAGAAGGGTTGCAACACACCTTATTTTGGGGTTTTTACTTCAGACGATTTATTACAACTTAAATATGTATTCACAATGATACAGCCAAGGAGAGAGATTCTTGCAGAAAGAGGCGTCGGGGAGAAGGGTGAAAGAGAATAGAAAGTGTATATGAATAATCAACTATTGTCTTGCGGGCAAAAAAAACTCATTTTCCTTCTAGATTCGAGTCGCTCATTCACTTCAAAAAGGCCAGTTCACATACATGTGTAACTTAATTGCTACTTTGAACAATCAAGTGATTATAATTATTATATTATTGATTTGTTATGCCAAAACTATAGAAAGTTTGGAATATAAATTATAAAATTAATTTTCAGAAGAAAAATAAATTTACTGTGGTCTAAAATTGCTCCGCAGGTATAAGGTTTCTTAAGCGCGCTCTAGCATATGGAATAAAGGATTTTAATGCTTCTTCGTTACTTGTCCTTACGTATTTTCACGATAAAGTTTGACTAACAGAAAAAAACATTGATATTTTGCTTTAAAGTTGATACTATTGTATTCGCATTTCATTATTAACTTTTTTTACTATTTATATTCTATTTATCGACATTTATCCTTTATTTTTCAGTTCTTCTCATGCTCATTCTTCCTCAACCGGGTTGTTTACAATGTGTTGTTTCCTTTCTTTTCTCAAAAGATTTTTTGCTCCCAATGAATAGGAGTCTGAATCAATAGTTTCTATGATATATATATATATATATATATATATATATATATATATATATATATATAACGTAGGTCAGGACAGACCTACCTTATTCCATGAAGGTCTTTTAGAATAAAGACGAAAGCGCTCGGAATCGTTTTTCCATTTTCCTTTTGAGTGTTATTTATCATAATTTTGACTCACGTGCAAGTTGTGAGTTGCTTTTCATATATATATATATATATATATATATATATATATATATATATATATATATATATATATATATATATATATAACTAGGTAAAAGGCCATGTTGTATGCAGGTAGTATTGTATTTTCTTAATATTTCTTACAAGTTTTTTAACGTGGTCTTCGAGGTGAGAAAAAACATCCGCGAATGACATTCTTTATTCCTAGACGTCTTTCGACCATGTTAGGTCATCTTCAAGGAATGAACAGAAATGGAATTATTCACAAATTGCTACATTATATATCGTAATTCTACGCGAACATAAGTATTACAAAAATTGGCCAATCATGGCGGGGGATATTTTTTAAGGGGAAACTAAGCGCTACAAGAAACGTATAAAATTGGAAGGCTCAGACCTGCAATTTGCAGACGATATCACACAGATCATCCCCAGTTACTACAACCTGCTGGATTGCAAGCAGGGCAGCAGCCATCGAAATCGATAACATCAGTTGATACGAACGAAAGTGGAAAATCGAGACCATCCGCCGAAAGTTCCAGATCCTCCTAATAAACCGCCAAAAAAGTGTTGATATCTTAGTGGACGGCGAAGTGTACCCGGACATGAAGGAAAATTTCGAGGTCTGCGTTTAACATCAAAAGGATACAAAGTGCACATAAGCAGTAGAATCTCCCTTGCCAAAATATAGATCGGAAAACTGTATAGATTTACAAGCACCAACTCCAAAAATCTTAAGAAGCTATACACTTCTCTGGTACGCTCGACTTTAGTGTACCCGGCAGTGGTCATGGAGGCTGCGAGTTCCACCTCTTTCAGACAAATACAGGGAGTGCAGAACAAAGCAGCCCTGCTTATAGCTGGAGCATAAAGGATGGACCATATTCAACAAACAGATCTGTACGCAAGAGCAGGTCTGAATCCACTGAATATGAAACTCCAATGCCTAGAGAGTAAGACCTGGGACAAGATTGAAGAAATGATACGCTCGAACTTTAACGACGACTTAGTCATTCCGAGAGCAGTTAGGAGACGCGCCACCAGGCAAGCCCTATTCCCGAGCGGAAAAAACTGCTCCCAAGAAAACCAAATTGGAATATATACATAAACAAGAATAACACAAGCATCTAATTGTAATAAAAAGTTAAGAAAAAGAGGTGAAGTTCCCACAACTAAAACAAACCAAACAAAAATGAAACGATATCCTAAACACCAGCAAAATAAGGATTATAAATTATTATCTAAAAAAAAACAAAGAAAATTATATATAGCAAACAAAAATCTTGAAAGGCTTGAATGCCGCGACGGAGGAAAGATAAAAATTTATTTATTTAATTACAAAAAAACAAAAAAAACGACGAACCAAAAATAGCAAATGGGAGGAAGAAAAGACAAAATACAAGAAAAAAACAAATAGATGTTCTCTACACCAGAGCAAAATTCAACTTCTTTTTATCTTTATATACTTACCACACATTTTCTTTCTTATTACAACAAATACAAATTCAAAATTCTGACTATTTGTCGACGTACTGAAGTTGGATTCTTTTTACAACGGAGAGCTGTGAGCGCGCTTAAGGAAAGGTTCACGTTTCATTAAAGTTAAAGTTAACTTCAAGAAAAAAGAAATATATGTGCCCTCTGCACTGATTGAAGATTCCTCCTGTTCCCAGTGGGTGGGGTACTTACCCTAAAGGGGTAATTCATCCTTAATTCCTCCTTATTCCACATTTTGACTTCCACTTACTTCACCAGCTAAAAGCGACATGACTCAACCACCGCTGCGCCCAAAGCCACTTAAAGTCGGGTATAGTGAAACCCAGAAGGAAGCGCGAAAAAGAGGGTGGTCCTTAAAACCTCGAACACGAAATTCTGTGGAGGCGCTTCTCGGCTTAGGCCTATTTAGGAGGGTGGTCGTGAAGTGTTAAAATAAGTAGGTAAATAGGGAACCATAGGCTGCTAGGTGATAGGGAATTTTTTCACTGTCCTTTTTTACCGATTTAGAGAGGAAATAAGAAAACAAACATAGGCTTCGGAGTAAGGAACGAAGAAAGGAGCACCTAGGCGCTCGACTAGCAAAAGGATGGAGGATCATCCCCCTCTAGGGAAAGGAGGCAACCTAGAATGCCTACGAGTACCTCTACGGACAGTTGACCCTAGGAGATCAAGCCGGACAAAGGAAAACTCTGCGAGTCATTATTTGGACAGATAAAAGTAGCCCTCGTCAAAATTATTGACATCCCAAATGGCTACGTAGTAATTTCCATGAGGGAACAGAGACACTAAAGGGAATAGGACTTACGCCCAAAATCCAGCCTTAGATAACTGCAAACAAAAGTATCATATGCAGGAATGTCGACGTTTGGGTGGGGTCCCATGACAAAGAGGAACTGAAAGAAGAAATAGAAAAAAAATCATAAAAAATAAATAAAATAATTAAATTTGGCCCCCACACACATGCCTTTAAAATTGCGTGTGCAACAACAGATATAGCACCAAAGATATTTCAACGAGAATTGCTCATTTTTAACATGAGAATTCCACCAGAGAACATGGAGCGCCAGAAACATATTAATATTCAAATGTGCTTCTGCTGCTATAAGATGGAGGACCACTTGACGCGTGTCTGCACTGAGAAAGATATAGTATGTTCTGAGTGCAGACGGAAGAATCACGAATGGAGACAGTGCAAGGAAAGTACAAAGAAATGTGTGAACTGTCATGGGCCACATAGGACTATGTCAATTGCATGCCCCAAAAGAAAGGAGATAATAGAACGAAAGGAAAGAGAAGCGAGAAACGAAGAAGAAACTAGAAGCAATGCAACGTACGCAGGAGTGGCTAAAATAACTGTGAAGTAAATGTAGGAAGCACATACTGTGCCACAAGGGGCATCAACAGAAGTGCTCACATGCATACTATATGCCTATGTGATGAATATTGGGAAACGGGGCACCTTCGCTACGACACTCAATACAATGTTAGAAAAAAAATGGAATGAAGAAGATCTGGTTCCCTGACAACCCGACCCCCCCTCATTTGAAGTCCTTAAAATCAACGTCGCTTCAGCGTTAGCACCAACGAGCAACGAGGAACACACTACTGAAGAGAACGCAATTTCAAACATGTCAGTGCAAAGCAATGAAAGAGACAAAATAGTACGCGTGGAAGCACAGGAAATAAAACTTAAAGATTACAGCGATGAATGCTCCCCCTTCCCGAAAGGCAAGAAACAGGAAGACATCATTATGACAATTAAAGAAGGAAAATGCAAATGGGTATCCAGAGGAAAGACAGGAGAAGAAGACGAGGAAGAAGTACAAAAACTCTTAATGGAGGATAAAATTCGAATCTACCCTGGTGACTGCGTTAATCTCTGCCATTCTGTTATATATCTTTAATACCTTTTACTTCGTCTATCTTCATCAATCTCTTTACTGATCTTTCTTTGCAAACTTTATGTTGGGATGCCTTCATTAGTTTTTGCCATAATTTAAAATATAAACACGTGCTCACCATCCTCTACACTGTTGAGGGAATAGCCCCCATCCACAACCATAACCCGAACAAAACAACCCGGGAAACAAAATGAACTTGTATTTTCTATGAATGATGTGTTTTGGTGAATTCCATAAATTGGTCGCAAAAAATGGCAATTTAAAATTTATATTAAGCAATATTCATATGTCTTTGTCATGTCGTCTGTAACGGGTTGTTTTTTTTACGTTTTTCAGTGTATTCGTTTTTTTGTTCTTTTTTAAATGTTTTTATGCTTGTTAGGTCAATACGCAAATTTATTCAGGAGTTTAAATCAGATGCTGAATTCACTAGCCAATATTTGGTTCATTTGAGAATATTTGTGCCAAAAATTTTAATGAAACAAGATAATGATGTAATTCCACGAGAAAATATCTAATCAATGACGACAAAGAAAGTGAAAGGTAGACAGTGAAAGAAAAAATACGAATAAATGGATATAACATAGATATTGATATAAAGAGGAAGACTCAGACTCCTATAAGAGATCAAAGGATCTTACTTTTACACTTAAAATCTCTAGTTGCACAGATTAAACGACCAATTATTAAGAAAAGTTACAATGAGTATTTTACAAATAAGTAAAAAATTATACATTTAAGTAAAAATAATTAGGATGACAGTGGTGAATATACACAAAAACAGGAGAGCAGAAAACAACGAAGCTCCATGATCGGTGGAGTACAATCATTCTTTTCTACAGTTTACAGATTTAATTTTATATATATATTTGAGTTTTATAATTACAATAACTTCAATACTCTTATATTATTTTGATTATTCAATTTTTTACTGCCTAAACTTTTGACTTCTGTTATTCTTTTTATATTATTATAGTAAGTTTTACTTGATTATTCTATCACATAAATCCTTTTTATTCACTCTATTTTTGTTATTACTTCAGTTATTTATCTTTATTTTTATCATTATTATTTATTGAATCATTAGCCACTTTATTTTGTAATTTATATTTTGCGTAATTATGTATATTAATTTTCTTTAATCATTTTTATATCGATTCGCTTAGAAAAGCTTTTCAGATTTCGTTACAACTTGGATTAGAATTTTCGCTTATAAAGATTTTTTAATTTTCGTCAAAACTTAGATTAAAATTCCATCACTATGTAATTAATTTTTACGTTAATTTCCAGTTTATCTATTAACTTTGTTAAAAGTTTCGGAGAGATTTTTTCTATGTTTAATCACCGATTATTTATTAACATTTGATCTCCTACTATTTATTCACTCTTCACTTTGTTCGCCTATGTATTCATTTTTCACTTAGTTTGACTACTTATTCACTTTTGTATATTAGTAGATTTCCGATGTCTTCATTCCGTTGTTAATTTGATTGAAGGTCTGCATATTTACCATGTGAACGCAGAATACTGGGAGGTAAACAACGTCCTCCGATAGCAGACCTTTTACTTCTTTCGACCTGTAAAAGGTCCTTCAAAAGTCCATTTGAATTTCCCTGATTTTATGCCTTGCAGCATTTCTCTCGGGTCTTCCTTCGGTGACTGGTTTAGTGGTGAACTGAAGACTTTGATGTTTACATCCGCTCCGTCGAATAAGTATTCTTTATTCAGTATTTCTTTTTTTCAGGAGACCGAAACTCCTTCATATTTACTTCTCTCTCCCTCTTCTTCTGTGGTTGATAGTTCACTTTATTGACTTTCTTGACTCTCTTGACCTTGGGTTTTTTCCTTCTTCCTCTCTTTCTTCCCTTTTTTCCTCAAACTTCTGGTTGGAATCGTGACTTTTGATTCTTCCTTGGCTGATTCTTCTCGCTTCTTTTCTAGTTCTTGTTTATCCTTTAGTAGTTATCCTGATGGAGGATTCTCGGGGAGTCACAGCTTCTTTTTATACCCGTTCTTTTGCAGAAGATGGTTTAACTCCTTTGCAAACTTTCCTGGGTGTGCCAAGTTAGAGAGATCGGCAATTATTATCATCGCCATCATTTCTCTGCTCTCGCTTGGCGCGAGCAGATTAGGGGTGTTTATTCTTTCGGTTTATTGAACTCTCTGGGCCGCCGTTTCCACGTACGACTTTATCTTTGCCACATAAGGGGCCCTCTAGATGATTTGTATTTTAAAGGCAGTGAAGTCATTTAACTCAGCGTTTTTAGACGGACGATCTCTTGCCGCCTGTATTAGAATGAGTTTCGAGAATGCAAAAGAGATGGCCTTATATAGCCGCAGATTGTTTTCACCGAAAGTCGGTAATAATGTTATGTTAAATCTTTGTGTATCCTTTGTTTCCACATAACAAAACATCAGAGACAAAAGCAGCAGAACATCACGTCACTACCAACAAACTATCTTTAACTGTCAATATTCTCTCGGCGCTATAGTTTTGATTGTATTCTTGATCGTTGATGATCAGTTACAGTTCGTCTGCGTTTCCGCACCCTAGAAGTAGATGATGGCTCCACTCGGCGAGCTCTTCATAGCATAGTGTCTCTTTGGTAATCTTCCACTGCACAACTCATGCTCTCGTCAACAATCAACATTGCCAAGATTTAGACCTTTCTCTTTTATTAATCATCTCATCTTATTAATCTTCTGCTTCTTCAACCGTTCTTATTTGTTCATTTTTGCTTTTACATGATTCTGCAGTTTTATAAGTAGAACCACCTGCTTCACGTTCGAACACAACGCTTCGCATGTTCCAACATTGAATGTCAATGGGTTCATTGATTGACTGAATTGCATTCATTTCTATTAACTGCGATCATTTGCATTTATTTGTCTTTCATTGTGATTACTGTGAGTCAATGACCCATGTAGCTCTCAATAAGCGAAGGTATATTAGCTTCCTATCTTAAGTCTTGTGTTTATTAATAGCTCTTATTAAGTTTCTGATCGTTAAACTTTTGTTTAAATATACCAGTGAAACAGAGCTATCACACGTTCCCTCATTGATTACTTCCATGTGTCAAATTCAAATTCATTTCCAAAAACTAAGTAATTTTTAACTCAAAAAATGGGCACCAGCAAAACGCAGATAGACAAAATCGTATCATTCAAACCCCCAAATTAAAGCCCTTGTGGAAGGAGATTACTGCAATAAGGGCGGTTTAACTAAGAGAAAACAAACCCCGATCAGTCGAAGATGGAAAGGGCTCGAAAATAAATCTTTATTTTGGTTTTATTCCAACGTCAATAAGGTAAAATGGAAGAGTCGTAGAGCAAAAGTGCTACATCGATGACATCAGTGATTCTGTGAGACCTCGCTCACTGAATACTAAATTCACTTGTAAGTTTGGTTCCTACCAAAGAGAAGCAGTAGTATTTTTTTTTCGTCAATAGCGTATTTGGTGTTGCTTTAACACATTCCCGATTGCTTTCTCCTTGTTATTCTAGGTATCCATCCAGTCACCAATTTTATATGGTAATATAAATACCGTAGTTGATTTCTTCCTCCATTGATGGTGCTGCCTTGAAATAGCGGGGAATTATGTATCCAGCAGAATTCTCAGTACATCCAAAATTATTCTGATTCTTACGGCAAAACTTTCGAAATTTATAATTTGAACCTATTTTTTTTAATTTCCAAGAAAACACATTTATAAATAAACACTAAAGTTTGGGAGTAGCTCCGAAAACTAAATATGCGATAAAAAAAGACCATCCATTGGATAATATCAGAAGAAATTATGTTAATGGAAATCTCTCACTAGTTTCAGCCGAGATCATCAATAGAAAACAAGTCTATATAAAGACTTGTACAACCGATAGGCACAAATAAACACAGACTTATAAAATGGTAAACAGCAACTAAAGCAGTAAATTCCTTAGTGGCTGATAGTAAACAAAAGTTAATGAAACTGCGGTTGAATCGTTGAACATAGGCATAAACATTCTATTTGCTTCATATAAGGATAGATCGAA
This sequence comes from Ceratothoa steindachneri, assembly GCA_963969495.1. Lineage (NCBI taxonomy): Eukaryota > Metazoa > Arthropoda > Malacostraca > Isopoda > Cymothoidae > Ceratothoa > Ceratothoa steindachneri. The sequence goes on from OZ018325.1 coordinate 186,280,274, forward strand.
AATGTATGGAGTTAATTTTTTGTTTCGTCACGCTCCTTTCATTTCTATTATTCTCACTTCAAAACTCTCGTCGAAAATATTACGAAAAAACTAGCACTCTACGAGAACAAGAAATCCTACAACTCACACGGCCGCAGCCTCAACTCGTGAGTCCTCAGTGTTTAGATCTCAGTGGAGTCTGCGTCTCGTAAAACAAACCTGGCTCTACACTCGCTGAGAAAAATTTTGACCAAGCGGCAAAAAATTACGCGGTCACATAAAAACACCAAGAATTTTCTAAAAATTACCGTAAAGTGAATTTTTCACATACCTGTCAATATTTTTATTATCTCTACCTTCTTATTTACCACCTTTTGGAGTCGTGTCGTCATGTTTTCGGCCAATTTGCGGAAGTAACTGCTGTCCATAGCGAAGATCCACATACTCGTGATGGTGTCCTTGAACGCAGGCAGGGAAGGTTTGGGGGTATCTCTCAGCTTGCTTTCCATATATCACCAGCAGTTTTTTATACGACTCAAGTTTGGCCTGTTGCCAGGTCATTCTAGAGATGAATTCCTCTCTTCGCTAAAAAAAATCACGGATTTTCAAAGCACAGCGGCCTGGGGCCGTGCCATATTGAAAAATCTCACTCGTGGAGGTGAAAAAAAAAACAAAGGATGATTTTCCAAGACTGGTTTTAGCTTTCTACATAAAACCACTAAAACGACACCTCACCATTACAGATACAGGGTGTTTAACCTACTTTCAGGTGTACTTTTCATCATATCGGTGAGAGTTGCGGAGACTTCCAACGGTACCTGCCTTCTGCTTAAAGACGCGAAACGTCAAGTCATTATCAAACATGACTATACATCACTGATATGGGACCCAGTCCTTGTAAAGCTTTAAAAAATTAGTCTTTTTGTCTTCATTTATTAAATAAGAAGAGAATTCTTGGCTTGGTGGCGTGCCGGCAAGGTGAGTTCTTTGACGCTTCTGTAACGTTCGTTCAGACATTTCTCCGAATAAATCTAGGTGTATTTTCTTCAATTAGGCATATTTAAAGCTTGGTTCCTTAATTACTAACAGCTTATTATATTTTTGTCAGTGATTTTCAATGGCTTCCTGGGTCGTCCCAACATGGTTTTGTGGAGCTCAACATAGAAACTACTTGTAGCGGCAATTTGGCCTTTGACGTGTCGCTCAGTTGCATAACCCTTTCACTTCTCTCAGAAATTGATTTGACTGACAAATACTATTCTAACAATGCAATGATATACGCGTTTTCAACGTCTGTACAGTACTATCCATGCATATTAGCAAGTACAAACAAATATAACCGACCACTATTAAAGCACACTGCCGTATGAGAAAAATCATGGACACGTAGCGCAATGTTTGACACTATCACTCTGTCTAATCTCGGTTCGTATTGCCGCTCCACTGGGTCTTAGGACTGTAGAGATATACCAAACGTACTATAAAAGAAGATTAAGACCGTCAAACAGAGGAGCACAATGCGATAAAGCTTGCTTGAAGTTACTTATTAATTTTTATGGGCCAATTGGTCAGGTTTTTCTGCTGAGACTGTACATTCTCAGACTACTTTATCTTGCATTTATTCTTTTTTCTATTAGCGTATTTCCTCAAAAAATTACTTGCCTTTGTACAATGGGTATGTTTTAAGAGCTGGTTGTTCTCCTGCTTCCTAAAGCCATTGGCTATTTGAATCATACCCATTCCATGTATTTAAAATTCATCACTTTCTTTACGACTCAGATTTTCCTTAGACCTTTTATAAGATAATACTCTGCAGACTTTGCCTTCTTTAAATAAAAAAACTCCATTAGCTTTATAATTAAAACTCTTCATCCATTTTGCGTAAATTCAAGCTGCTATATTCTCCCTTTTCATTTTTCTACTAATTTATTGGATTTGAGAAAATATATCCTATTTATGACATGTGCTTTGTTTTTATATCCAATTCAGTTTGATATGAAAACATTTTGCTTTTAGCCCTTAAGGACTAAAAGCAAAAGAACGTAAGTTCAACGCCAAATTATATGAAACCCCTACTCTTCCCCTTTGATCGTCTCATTACACTGTAACCTATTTCAGACGTTAAATTCACTATTGTTCATTCTTGAAACGGGAGTCCAGGTCGGGCCGGTGATTAAGAAATTATGAATTAGCTTACGTGATTGGTGAACGAAGCGAGCCGCGGGGTAGGAGTGGAGAAGGGGAAAAATATCCTATGAATCGGGAAAAAATGACGAAATTAAGTTCCAAAATTTGATTAAAATGAGTTAAATATGATTTTGTTTAATAATGAATTTGTGGAAAGGGGTAGTTTCAATGGAGTTGGGGCAGTTTGAAGTGGTATATGCAAAAAGGTGTTGAAGAATTTGAAAGATTTGACGCCATATGTGATATTGGTTTTAAGATCAAACATACGAACCTGTTTCTTGAGATTTTAGATATGATCTTTCTGAGCCTATATAAGCCTGTGATCCAATTAATTTTTAGATGTTTGGACTGTGGCAATATACACATGGGTTCATTTCAAGTAATCACAACTTCGCATACACAAATTGATTAGCCTACCTGTTTACATGCACTTTTACTGTTAATTGACTTCGACGCAAATTCGTATACATGTTCACATGCTGTGACTTGATTTCACTTCCTTCGTCTGTATTGTTTATCTATCTCTCCTATTCCCTTGATTTAAAAACACCCTTTTAAAAAAAACAGCCTGTCAGGGGTTTCCCCATTAATGTTCCCCTTTCATTTATAAGTTAATATAAACGACTTATAATTTCCTGTTTCTCTTCCTTCTCTTTTATGCAAATTCAGAGCGCCCCCTACATGCTTATATCAATAGGCAAACAGTAGGAGGAATCGCATACCAACAGCAACCAGGCTATGATTAAACAGGAGGGAACATGTTGTTCAGAGGTTTAAAAATCGTGTGGTAATAATAATAATAATAATAATAATAAGACTTTTGTAATGTGCTCTTCAAGGCCTGAGGCCTTCCCAGAGCGCACGTTGTGCTGAGATGAGAATGTAAATTCAATGGAAATTCAAGAGGGGGGAGAAGGCAATACTGAAAAGATGCGTTTTCAGGAGACGCTTAAATGTGGTAAGAGAGGGAGAAGACATGATTTCAGCAGGAAGAGCATTCTCACAACTTAGGGGCGCAGATTGAGAAGGAGCAGTCCCCCATTAAGCAGAGGGATGGACGAGGAATATTTAAAAGAGGTGCATGTGATGACCGAAGGGCCCGAGGGACATGGCGTGGCGAGAGGGCCTTAAATGTGAAGAGAAGTATCTTGAAGTGAGTACGGGATCTGACATGAAGCCAGTGCAGTTCATGCAGCAAGGGTTTCGAGGGAGAGAAGCAAGGGCGACGGAGGAGAAGCCGGGTGGCATAGTTCTGTAAAAGCTGAAGAAGGCGGAGAGAGGAGGATGGCAGATTCACAATCAGTGAGTTACAGTAGTCAAGGCGTGAGGTGATGAAGGCATGAACAGCAGTCTCAAGACTTTGGCGATCAAAGTGAGAGCGAATGCGAGAGAAGTTACGAAGGAAACATAGAGGAGATTTGCTGACATTGTGGATATGAGGCTTAAAGGAGAGATGCTCATCAAAAACAACACCCAGATTCCTAACGCAGGCAGAGAAAATGATAGTATTACCGCCCAGAGTAAGCGAGGGAAAGAGAGATTTAGATTTTTTCACAAGAGTAGGGGGGCCGACGATGAGGACCTTAGTTTTGGAGTTCTTAAGCCTGAGGAAGTTGGTAGAGAGCCAGTCAGAAATGGAGGAGTAGGCAGCCAGGAAGTCAGTGATAGGGTAGGCAAGAGACGCGGGGGATGACGAAACGAAAATTTGAGTGTCATCAGCATAGAGGTGGAAGGATAGACCGAGATTAGGGAGAAGGGAACTAAGCGGGAGAAGGTAGATACGAAATAATAGAGGACCTAGGACAGAGCCTTGTGGCACTCCAAAGCGAATGGGGGTAGAGTCGGATGAAACGTCGTCAATCACAACGGATTGGGTACGAGACGAGAGGTAAGAGCGGAACCAGTCAAGCACGGTGCCTGATATGCCGAGGAAAGAGTGTAGACGATCAAATAGGACGGTATGGTCAATAGTATCGAAGGTAGAGGAGAGGTCGAGTAGAACGAGGATGGAGACACAACCCCTGTCGGTGGCTCTTCATAAGCAATCGGAGACATTGAGAAGGGCGTTTTCTGTGGAGTGACCTGACTTGAAACCAGATTAATAGTTTTCATCAATGTTACAGGCCACCATGTGACTGTTGATGTGTGAAGCAACCATTCTCTCCAGAACCTTAGAGAGGAAAGGAAGTTGCGAAATCGGGCGATAATTAGGAGGGTCAGTGGGGTTCAGTTGAGGCTTTTTAAGAATCGGACGGATGTGGGCACGTTTGAAGGAAGAGGGAACAAGACCAGTTGCAAGTGAAGTTTTGAACAGGTGAAGAAGCGTTGGGAGGATAGCAGGCAGAATTTACATAAGAGTTTAGGCGGAAAAATATTCTTTGGGGAGCCCGATTTCTCAGAACGTGAGAGCAGGGCTGTAAGCTCCAACTCGGTCACAGCATGGAAAACGATAAGCGGCTGAGGCGGGAAGTTAGGAAGAATGGCAGGAGCCGGGAGAGAAGGCTGAGAGAGGCAGGCACGGAGGTTAGTGAACTTATCTGCGAAGAAATTCGAGAGAGTAGCAAGGCTAATGGGTGGGGAGACCTGAACTGGGAAAGTAAGACGGGAGAGAAGGCGGAAGACGCTACGGGGATCATTCCTATTATCAGTAAGCAGATAACGTGAGTAGGCTTCACGAGCAGATTTTAATTTTGCCACGTAGGAAGCTGTTGCAAGTCGGAACGCCAGCCAGATTGGAGTCGTGTCTTGCCCAAGGGTGCGAGCCTTTCTAAGGACTCTTTCAGGGCACGCATGGACTACCTAGCACGGAGGAGTTCCATAGAGTACCAAGGGGCATGGTGACAACGGGAGTTCGAAAGGGTGACAAGGGGAGAGTGGGCATCGAGACAAGTGAGAAGGGGTTGCTCAAAAGAAGAAAAAATCTGGTCAGGAGAGGCAGAAGCATCAATTGCAGGAAGTTTGGAGACCACAATCATTAGATAGGAAGGGAATATCAATGGAGGCTAGTCGACGGAAAGGCTTATGATTATGAGACAGCTGGGGAGATATATGGAATGGGATAGAGAAGTTGAAGGTAATGTGGAAAAAGGCAAAAGCGAACATCCTAGTGGGTGTACTAAAGAGTAAAGTTGTTTGTTTGGGTCCAACATGTGGGTCAGACTAACTTTCAGCCGGGTGGCAAAGGGAAACTGAGCTGCGAAGGTGTCGCGACCAATGAAAATGAAGAATATGGTGCAATACCCCGCTCGGTCAATCAGAGCGCGCCTCGAGTGGCTGGCATGCTTGCCTCTCTCTCCTCTCCGGAGCCCTTTAATCCCTCTCTTTACGACCTTTAAACCGGTAGTTATTTCTCTTTTACTCGACACGACAGGTCCGCTTCGGTAGTTATCAGTAATTAGGTTTAACCGCAAATTACTCGAAACTAAGGTTGGGCGGGTTAGTTCTCCTTTGCACAACATGCCTCATATTTTAATTGTTAAAGTGTGAATATTAGTTAATGTGAATGATTAACATGATCCGCGAATGCTATAACCCTTCCGTTGATACAAATATTCATACGACAAAAAACATCGATTCCTAATCGCCCCTGTAATCCAAAAACCTAGTTGCTTAGGTCATATATTTGAAGCCCTATACTCGTTTGTTTTTTATTTGTCTCTTTAGGTTTATAATAACAAGTATTATACTTTATACACTAATAAATATTTCTAAATGATCGGAAAACATTTTGTGATGCTCTTAAATTGCATTTATGATGAAAGAAAGAAGGAAGATGAAATAAAAAGGTCAATCCTCGGATGGAGTCCCGATTCGGGCCGACTTCTTTCTCGGAGGCTGTTATACGTTGTAGGTAATCAGTAGATCCAAAAAAAAATACATTCACTGATAAATAGCAGGGCATTTATTATATCCCATGCAAAATTTGCGATCAAATATAATTTGACGAAAGTAGTAGATTTTACAAGTGATTAAAGGAGCACAAATTTTACATGAGGCGTGGAGGCCTATATTTTAGCTTGTTCTTAAATATCTCTAGTGAAGACCATGCAATTGACATTGATAATGACAAAATAATTTATGATTCACACAATTATATAAATAGACACCTAATAGAATCAGCTCTCAAAAAATAAATTTTCAACTTCAATTCATCCGATGGTTAGTTCAGCACTAATAACTTGATAAGCAGAAGAATTTTCAGACATCTAGTCAAAAATATCTTCTAATGATTAAATTTGGACTTGGAAACTTGTGTGTTTGTGTTAAGCATGCTCGTGTAATTATTAGATTGACAGCAAATGAAGATGACGGATTTCTCTGTCTAAAGCTGGTTTCGCAATAAATTGGTCCGAAATACTGTGGTTTCTTTCCTGCATATATATATATATATATATATATATATATATGCATGTTTTATTAAAGACCAGGTCTAGTTGAACCTTGATTAGCTTCTTTCTTTACTTTTCTAATTTCCTTATTATTCTCTTTTCGTCTTGCAAAAGGTTATAGTGTTCCGATATTCATGGTTTATTTTTAGCTAGCTGCGCTTTCAATCACGTTTGACCATCTTCGGAGCGAATTAATTTTACAATGGTTAAACATTTAAAAGCATTACATTTATATACTAAAGATAATTTAGATAATGAAAAGAAAGGGGAATGTGGTTGACAGGAAGTAGTTAGAAAAGGTACATTTGGGAATAGGATTTCAGTCATCCAGAAGAAACGCTACAAGTCACAATATATTATAAAACCCCCAAAATAAGTAATCACCTCATTATCAACGACATAAGTACGAAAAAAGAATTGAAAACTTCCAATGTAATTTATAAATTCACCTATCCGTATCAA